>JAQJZH010000077.1:69509-94370 GCA_028020825.1 Podargus strigoides | reverse complement strand
ACACCAAGGAACGCCCTAAAAATAATTAAAATCATCGTTTATTTATTCTGTGTGAATTTAACCCAAAAAATAAAAAACTAGGGAAAAGGTCAAAATGGTTAATTTTGTTAATTACAGTCATTTTTTGGTGAATAATGGGGATAAACGTCGTAATTAGTTAATTAATATGAGGTGTAGGGGGGGTTCTACATCGCGTCATCCACCCTCCTGCTCCTCATCCCCGCGTAGACGTCTCCAATAATTTGCATGTAATTTGAATAAATTGGGGTGAAAAAGGGTGAGAACGGGTGTGTGGGTTCGCCCGAGGGGGGGAAGCGTTCTCGGGGTGCCCACGGTTTCCCAACATCCCCCTCTCGTCCGGCAGGGCGGCGACGCTGGCGGAGGAGGAGGGACGGGGGCGATGGCGGCGGGTAGGTGGGGACGGGGGAGGGGCGGAGCGGGGGCAATGGCGGCGTCGGCACCGAAAGCCAAGTGGGGGGGGGGCGATGGGGGGGGGGGATGGGGGGGGGCGATGTTGGGGGGTCAATGTTGGGGTTCAATGTTGGGGGCCAATGTTGAGGGGTCGGTGTTGGGGTTCAATGTTGGGGTTCAATGTTGGGGGGTCAGTGTTGAGGGTTCAGTGTTGGGGTTCAATGTTGAGGGTCCAATGTTGAGGGGAAATGTTGGGGTTCAATGTTGGGGGTTCAATGTTGGGGTTCAATGTTGGGGGGCAATGTTGGGGTTCAGTGTTGGGGTTCAGTGTTGAGGGTCCAATGTTGAGGGGAAATGTTGGGGTTCAGTGTTGGGGCTCAGTGTTGGGGGTTCAATGTTGGGGGGAAATGTTGGGGTTCAATGTTCGGTGTTAAATGTTGGGGGGTCAATGTTGGGGGTTCAGTGTTGAGGTTCAGTGTTGGGGGTTCAATGTTGGGGTTCAATGTTGAGGGGTCAATGTTGGGGTTCAGTGTTGGGGGTTCAATGTTGGGGATTCAATGTTGGGCGGCAATGTTGGGGTTCAATGTTCGGTGTTAAATGTTGGGGTTCAATGTTGGGGTTCAATGTTGGGGTTCAGTGTTGAGGGTCCAATGTTGAGGGGAAATGTTGGGGTTCAGTGTTGGGGCTCAGTGTTGGGGGTTCAATGTTGGGGGGAAATGTTGGGGCTTCAATGTTGGGGGGTCAATGTTGGGGGTTCAGTGTTGGGGTTCAGTGTTGGGGTTCAGTGTTGGGGTTCAATGTTGGAGGTTCAATGTTTTGGGGTCAATGTCGGGGGTTCAGTGTTGAGGGTTCAATGTTGGGGGTTCAGTGTTGGGGTTCAGTGTTGGGGTTCAATGTTGGGGTTCAATGTTGGAGGTTCAATGTTGGGGGGTCAATGTTGGAGGTTCAATGTTGGGGGGTCAATGTCGGGGGTTCAGTGTTGAGGGTTCAATGTTGGGGTTCAATGTTGGAGGTTCAATGTTGGGGGGTCAGTGTTGGGGGGTCAGTGTTGGGGTTCAGTGTTGGGTGTTAAATGTTTAGGGTTCAATGTTGGGGTTCAATGTTGAGGGTTCAGTGTTGGGGTTCAGTGTTGGGGGTTCAATGTTGGGGGTTCAATGTTGGGGTTCAATGTTGGGGTTCAATTTTGGGTGTTAAATGTTGGGGGTTCAATGTTGGGGTTCAATGTTGGGGTTCAGTGTTAAGGGTTCAATGTTGGGGTTCAGTGTTGGGGTTCAGTGTTGAGGGGTCAATATTGGGAGGCAGTGTTGGGGTTCAATGTTGGGGGTCCAGTGTTGGGGGTCCCATATTGGGGTTCCATGTTGGGGTTCAATGTTGGGGGTCCAGTGTTGAGGGTCCAATGTTGGGGGTCCATGTTGGGGGGCCTATGTTGGGGGTTGCACCCAATGCAAAAAACACTTATCTATTTTCCCCTTTTATTTCTTCTTTTTCAGGGAAAAGGAACGCGGATCTTGGTACATGCATCTCATTAACATATAATTAACATTGATACATCTCCTACGGCCTTTCTTGGTGGGTGTGGGCCCGATTTCCCCTATCGCATATTTTAGACCCCACTAAAAAACCTCATAATGGTAAATTTGGGAACAAAAAGCTCAAAAAGGGGAAACAAAGTCAATATCGAACGATTTTTTAAGACAACTCCGATGAAAATTCGAAATTCTCTGTTTTTTTAGAAAAATGGGATGCGAAAATCAGTAAGTGCCTTTCCTTTGCCCCTCCCCCGACACAAAATGGCGGCGTAAAGGCTTTTTACCGATATTCCTTTCTTTGAAGGGAAATTAGCGGCAGAATTCGGTAAGTCGTTTTCTCTCCTTTCCGCCCGCCGGCGTTCGGCCGACGTTAATTTTGTGTTTGCTTCGTTCAGAGGAAAGCGACGAGGAAATCGGTGAGTGTGGTTTGGGGCCTGAGGTTTGGGCCTGAAAGTTTTGCCCTTAAAAATTTGGGCCTGAAATTAATTTGGGCCTGAAGTAAATTTGGGCCTGAAATAATTTGGGCCTTAAATAAGTTGGGCCTTAAATTTGGGCCTTAAAAATTTGGGCCTGAAATAAATTTGGGCCTGAAATAAATTTGGGCCTGAAAAATTTGGGCCTAAAATAATTTGGGCCTGAAATAAATTTGGGCCCGAAATAAATTTGGGCCTGAAATAAGTTGGGCCTTATATTTGAGGCCTGACATAATTTGGGCCTAAAATAATTTGGGCCTGAAATAAATTTGGGCCTGAAATAAATTTGGGCCTGAAATAAGTTGGGCCTTAAAAATTTGGGCCTAAAATAATTTGGGCCTGACATAATTTGGGCCTGAAATTAGTTTGAGCCTGAAATTAATTTTGGCCTGAAATAAGTTGGGCCTAAAATAATTTGGGGCCTGACGTAATTTGGGGCCTGACATAATTAGGGCCTGACATAATTATGGCCTTAAATAAGTTGGGCCTTAAATTTGGGCCTGACATAATTTGGGCCTGACATAATTTGGGGCCTGAAATAATTTGGGGCCTGAAATAATTTGGGGCCTGACGTAATTTGGGCCTGAAATAAGTTAGGCCTTAAATTTGGGGCCTGAAATAAATTTGGGGCCTGAAATAAATTTGGGCCTGAAATTTGGGCCTTAAATAAATTGGGCCTTAAAAATTTGGGCCTGAAATAATTTGGGGCCTGAAATAATTTGGGGCCTGAAATAATTTGGGGCCTGAAATAATTTGGGCCTGACATAAGTTGGGCCTTAAATTTGGGGCCTAAAATAATTTGGGCCTAAAATAATTTGGGCCTGAAGTAATTTGGGGCCTGAAGTAATTTGGGCCTGACATAATTTGGGGCCTGACATAATTAGGGCCTGACATAATTAGGGCCTGACATAATTAGGGCCTGACATAATTTGGGCCTGAAATAAGTTGGGCCTTAAATTTGGGGCCTAAAATAATTTGGGGCCTGACGTAATTTGGGGCCTGAAATAAATTTGGGCCTGAAATAAATTGGCCCTAAAATAATTTGGGGGCTGAAAAATTTGGGCCTTAAATAATTTGAGCCTTTTTCTCCCGTCTCTCTTTTTCCCCTTTTCCAGACAATCTGACGGCGGAACTCGGTAAGTCATTCCCTTCCTTTTTATGTTGATTTCACTGTGGATTTTTAGAGGAAAAACTCATTATTTCCCCCTCAAACTCCTCTGCATCCAATTTGGGCTAGAAACAGTCAATTTAAAAAAAAAAAAATACTAATTTTTAAATTTTTAAATT
Source organism: Podargus strigoides (assembly GCA_028020825.1). Classification (NCBI taxonomy): domain Eukaryota; kingdom Metazoa; phylum Chordata; class Aves; order Caprimulgiformes; family Podargidae; genus Podargus; species Podargus strigoides. The sequence goes on along the minus strand of JAQJZH010000077.1, from coordinate 90,670 downwards.
TAATTTTAAATTTTAAATTTAAATTTAATTTTAATTTTAAATTTAATTTTAAATTTTAAATTTTTTAATTAATTAAAAATTAATTTAAAAATTTTAAAAAAAATATAATTTCAAATTCTAATTGCTGGTAAAACCAAAATTTGGAGGTGAAGAGGTGCCGAGTCCTTATTGACCGTTTCCTCCCTCTTTTCCCTTTCAGAGGAACGCGACAGAAAAATCAGTGAGTGTCATTTCCCTTTCCTGATGGGATTAAAGTTGTTGGGTGCTGCGGATGAATTAATGAATGGTTAATTAATGAATAATTAATTAATGAATTTCTTTCGTTTTCAGGTGAGCTGACGACACACCTGGGTGAGGAATTTTCCTTCTTTCGATAAAAATTAGCCTTATTTACGCCAAAGCACCGCGTGTAGAAAATTTTCTAGGCACAGGAAATTTTCTAAAGACAGAAAATTTTACAGAAATAGAAAATTTTACAGAAATAGAAAATTTCACAGAAATAGAAAATTTCGCAGAAGTAGAAAATTTCGCAGAAATAGAAAATTTTGCAGAAATAGAAAATTTCGCAGAAGTAGAAAATTTCGCAGAAATAGAAAATTTTGCAGAAATAGAAAATTTCGCAGAAGTAGAAAATTTCGCAGAAGTAGAAAATTTCGCAGAAATAGCAAATTTCGCAGAAATAGAAAATTTTACGGAAATAGAAAATTTTACAGAAGTAGAAAATTTTACAGAAATAGAAAATTTTGCAGAAGTAGAAAATTTTGCAGAAGTAGAAAATTTTGCAGAAGTAGAAAATTTTGCAGAAGTAGAAAATTTTGCAGAAGTAGAAAATTTTACAGAAGTAGAAAATTTCGCAGAAGTAGAAAATTTTGCAGAAGTAGAAAATTTTGCAGAAGTAGAAAATTTTATAGAGTAGAAAAATTTACAAAGATAATAAATTTTCTAAACACAGAAAATTTTACAAAGCCAGAAAATTTTGTATTTTTATCCATTTCAGGGACCGGTGCCACACGGGGGGGCTGAATTCCTCACCAAACCTTCAAAATATTTCCCGGGAAGGCACCCGTGGCATCAAATTTCCATCAAATTTGAATTTTAGGGTGTAAAAATTGTGCGCCGCGGGTGGGGGTGGGGCGTGGGCTTTGCATTTTTCCCAATTTCCTCATTATTATCATGGTTTTTTTCAGGCGAACGCGACGCGAAGCTCAGTTAAGTGCCGTTTAAACATCCCAAACTGCAGAATATTTGTAAATAAAATAAATAACTATTATTAATTACGTGTATTAATTATTTTAAATTATATAATTTATTAATATAAATATGTAATTTTTACTTATAATATATAAAGGCAATTTTTGGGGTGGAAAAAGTGATATTCCTCATCCGGGCGCGATAGACCCAACATACAGAAAAGAAATAAAATAATAACCATATAATTATTAATTTTATAATTAATGACATAATTAATACTAATTTCAATGCTGATTTATCTCCTTTTTTTTTTCACTTCCCAGAGGAACGCGATCGTAAGATCAGTGAGTGTCGCTTTTCATTGCGCTTTTTTTGGGGTAAATAACCCTTATTTTGGGACAGGAGGAGCCCTATCCTCGAAAAACAGCAAATTAAAACATTTTTCCCCCAAATTTAATTAAAACATTTTTCCCCCCCAAATTTCATCCTGTGAATTTCCCACTGAGAAAATCCCACCCAAATAAACCCAAATTTGGGGCTGAAAAATTTGGGGCTGAAAATTTTTTTTATTTTTCCTCTTTGCAGCCAAACTCGCCGCCGAAATCCGTAAGTTTTTTATTTTTCTTCCTTTTTCAACAAAAAGAGCAAAATTTTTTTGGGGCTTAAAACCCTTCTTTTCAAATAAATCACCAAAAATTAACCCAAAAAAGTAACACCTGTTTTTTCTATTTTCTCCTTTCAAAGGCCGACTCACGGCGCTGCTCGGTACGTCCCATTTTCCTACTGAAAAACTCCTGTAAATTTAAATTTTCACTAAATTTTAATTTCAATTTAAATTAAATTTAAATATCCATTAAATTGAAATATTCATTAAATTTAAATTAAGTTTAAATATTCGTTAAATTTAAAGTTAATTGAAACATTCATTAAATTTAAATTGAGTTTAAATATTCCTTAAGTTTAAACTTAATTGAAATATTCACTGAATTTCAACTAAATTTAATTTTTCATTAAATTTTTGCACGATTTCGCGCTGGGTAAAGAAATACCAAAAAAAAAATCCAAAAAATTGTGGATTTCATTCTTTTTCTCCCTTTTCTGCAGGGGAGAGAGACGTGAGGCTCCGTAAGTGCTTCTCTAATATTTTCCTATAATTTTTCTCCCTCACCATTTTCTATAATAAATTTTATCCCCTATTTTATACATTTTTATTTTCCCATTTTATCCCCTTTTTCCCTCCATCCCATTCATTTCCCAAATATTTTAATTAACATTTCTTTCTCTCTTCAGGGAAACTCACCTCAGACCTCAGTGAGTCATTTTCTTTCCTGTAATTTTTGGGGAAAAAAAAGGGAGAAAATTGAAAATTCTGAAATTTGAAAACTGAAAATTCCTCACTCTCAATTTTTCTGTATTTATTCATTATTTCAGCAAAATGCGACGCGACGATCAGTGAGTGACGGTTCCTCCTCTGCGCCCGAGGGGGCACCCAAAATTCTTATTTTAAATTGAAATTTGGGCGTCTGAAGGCCAAATTTGGGGGGGGAAAGGAAAATTTAAGGGAGGGGGGAGGGGAATTCCCGTGGGGTGGGGGAGGGGGGAGGCACGGTGGGAAATGTGACCTGAACCAATGATGTTTTCTGCTCGAAGGGATATTTACGGTGGAGCTCGGTGAGTCCCTTTCCTTTCATTTTCCTTTTTTTGGGGTTAAATTTTAAAAATTGCAAAATCACAAAAAAAATATTAAAAAATAAATTAAATTCCAGAACAATTTGCGGAATTGCAGAATTTTTATTTAAAAAAATGAAATTCCAGAACGATTTTTTCGATTGCAAATGAAATCTTAAATTGGGTTTAGAAAAACGCAATTCTAAATAAATTAAAAATTGCTAAATTGCGACAAAAAACTTAAATTCCAGCACAATTCTTCCATCGCAAATGAAATATTTGATTGCGTTTAGAAAACTAAGTCTTAAAATTTGATTTTTATCTTATTTCCCCTTATTTTCTCTTGCAAAATTTAAAAATTTAAACCAAAATTTTAAAATTGCTAAATTGCAACAAAAAAAGTAAATTCCAGAATGATTCTTCCGTCGCCAATGAAATATTTGATTGAGTTTAGAAAAAAGCGATGTTAAAAAAATTTACCAATTGCTAAATTGTGACAAAAATTAAATTAAACCACCAGAAATAACAGAAATTTATTTTTCTCCCCCCGGATTTCCAGGAGAGCGGCACACAAAAATCGGTAAGTTTTACCTTTTTTTCCAAAAAAACCCCCCAAATTCTGGGTGAATTTCTCAGGAGGAAATCAGATTCGGAAATCAAATTTTGTGGATTTTAAGAAAAAAAATTGAAAATTTTAAAAAATTGCCTTAAAACTCAATTTTTCATTCTCTTTTTTGCAGGCGAACTCACTGCGGACGTCGGTGCGTTTTTTTTTCCCCTAAATTCCAAATTTTGAGAGAAAATCCTTTATGCAAATTAGCCCGGAGCGATGCAATAATCCTTCCTTCCCCTTTTTTTTAGGGGACTGCACTCGAAAGCTCCGTAAGTGCCTTTTTTTGGTTAAATCCCGCAAATTTTGTCGTCTGTTCTGGCACGGATTGAAGAGCGACGGCCTCAAATTCCAATTTTGTGGTTTTTTTCCCCTTTTTTCCCCAGGGCAGCGCGAGGCAGAGCTCGGTAAGGGATTTCCCCGCCTCGCGCCATCCCCACTTGGGTATTTTCAGTGGGGTTCAGTTAATTTGATTATTTTAAAATTATTTTTATTGATTTGATTTTGATTTCATGAATTTTTTATTTTCTGGTTTATTTTTTCTTATTTTTTAATTTTGTCTTATTTTATTTTCCCTTATTTTCCCTTATTTTCCCTTATTTTCCCTTATTTTCCCTTATTTTCCCTTATTTTCCCTTATTTCCTCTTATTTCCTCTTATTTTCTCTTATTTCCTCTTATTTCCTCTTATTTCCTCTTATTTCCACTTGTTTCCTCTTATTTTTATTTTAGTTTTAATTTTACTTTTATCTTTAATTTTAATTTCATTTTTATTTTATCTTTATGTCATTTTAATTTTAGTTTTATTTTATAAGTTTCATTTTAAGGGTTTTTATCTTCATTTAATTTTCATTTTAGGGGTTTTTATCTTCATTTAATTTTAATTTTAGGGGTTTTTATCTTTCTTTAATTTTAATTTTAGTTTTAATTTATCTTTATTTAGTTTTTTTTTAGTTTTATTTTGTCTTTGTTTAATTTTCATTTTAGTTTTATTTTATCTTTATTATTTTAATTTTAGTTTTATTTTCTCTTTATTTAATTTTAGTTTTATTTTCTCTTTATTTCATTTTAATTTTAATTTTATCTTCTCTTTATTTAATTTTAATTTTAATTTTAATTTTAATTTTAATTTTAATTTTAATTTTAATTTGTCTTTACATTTTTTGTATTTGAGTTTATTTTAATTTTTTTTGGTCTTATTTTTAATTTTAATCTTTTCTTTTCTCTTGCCTTCTCTTGTCTCCTCTTGTCTTCTTTTATTTTCCCTTCTCTTATTTTCATTTTTTTTCATTTTTATTTTTGTTTGTTTTTTTGTGTTGTTTTTTTTTTAAATTTTAATTTAATTTTAATTGAATTTTTTTAAATTTGGATTTTCCTGGATTTCTCACCTCCCCACTGGACGTGGCCACGCCCCCCACCCGTGACCCATCTCCCCCCACCCAACCCAATGACTTTTGTCGCTGTTGCAGCGGAGCGGGCGGAGTCAATCCGTGAGTGCCCCTCCCCCCTCCCCCCCCAACCCCCCCCTCCCCCCACTGACCCCTCCCCCCCCCACTGACCCCTCCCCCCCCCCACTGACCCCCCCCCCCCCACTGACCCCCTCCCTGTCTCTGTCCCAGGGGAGAAGGAAGCTGAGATCCGTGAGTGTCGCCGTCGCTTCGTTAATTAACGCCCACCCTAACGAGCTGGTGGCTCCGAGTCCGATGGAGGGAGCAGAAAAAGGCCTTTTTTCCCCCAAAATCCCCTCCCAAAGCCACACCCAGCCAGAGGAACCCTGGGAAGTTCTGGGGGAGCCCAGGAAAGATGGGAACGAGCGGAATTTCCCGTTTTATTTAAATTTTATAAAGGACGATTGACGGATTTTGTCCATTCTGATAAATATGCAAATGGCATTCTAATGAGAGAATGATACATCCCATAATGATACACAACAACTCCACTAACAACATCCCTCTCACGTCAATTTCTATTAAAATACATCGCATTTATACAATTACAACAATAAAAATTTGACCTTACAAGTCGATAATTAGAAATTGCCCAATTTGTGGCATTTTGGGGTTAAAAAGCTCTACTTTGACCTAATCAATATTCATCTCCTTCCAGGGCACCTGCGGGCGCTGCTCGGTGAGCAATTTGAGATTTCTATTGATTTCTCAGAATTTAAAATTTGAAATTTCTTTTGATTTCTCAGAATTTGAAATTTGAAATTTCTATTGTGATTTCTTGGAATTTTAAATCTGAAATTTCTTTTCATTTCTCAGAATTTTAAATCTGAAATGTCTTTTCATTTCTCAGAATTTAAAATCTGAAATTTCTATTGATTTCTTGGAATTTAAAATTTGAAATTTCTTTTGATTTCTCAGAATTCAAAATTTGAAATTTCTTTTGATTTCTCAGAATTTGAAATTTGAAATTTCTATTGTGATTTCTCAGAATTTGAAATTTGAAATTTCTATTGTGATTTCTTGGAATTTTAAATTTGAAATTACTTTGGATTTGTCAGAATTTAAAATTCAAAATTTCTATTGAGTTTTCTCAGAATTTTAAATCTGAAATTTCTTTTCATTTCTCAGAATTTTAAATCTGAAATGTCTTTTCATTTCTCAGAATTTAAAATCTGAAATTTCTATTGATTTCTTGGAATTTTAAAATTGAAATTTCTACTGATATTTCTCGGAATTTTAAAATTGAAATTTCTATTGATTTATTTCTAGGAATTTTAAATTTGGAATTTATGCTGATTGATTTCTCGGGATTTTAAAATTGAAATTTCTATTGATTTATTTCTAGGAATTTTAAATTTGAAATTTCTATTGACTTCTCGGGATTTTAAATTAGAAATTTCTACTGATTGATTTCTCAGAATTTTAAATTTGAAATTGATTTCTTGGAATTCTGCTTTGATTCACAGAGGAGCGGAACGCGGACGTGCGTAAGTCCCAACAAAAGTCTCTTGGGGTTAATTCTTCATTCCAAAAAAAAATGAATATTTGGAGAAAATATTCCGCGAAACGCAGCAGGTAACAGAGGGGAAATTTCCTGGAAATTTGGGTTTCTGTCCTAAATCACCGTAAGAATTTCTGTTCCTTTTTTTTTTGATTTTCGAGGTTTTAAATTGGAGATTATTGATTGCAGAATTTTAATTTGGAGAATGTTGATTGCAGAATTTTAATTTGGAGAATGTTGATTGCAGAATTTTAATTTGGAGGTTATTGATTGCAGAATTTTAATTTGGAGGTTATTGATTGCAGAATTTTAATTTAGAGATTATTGGTTGCAGAATTTTAATTTAGAGATTATTGGTTGCAGAATTTTAATTTGGAGATTATTGGTTGTAAAATTTTAATTTGGAGATTATTGATTGCAGAATTTTAAATTGGAGATTATGGATTGCAGAATTTTAATTTGGAGATTATTGGTTGTAAAATTTTAATTTGGAGGTTATTGATTGCAGAATTTTAATTTGGAGAATATTGGATGTAAAATTTTAATTTGGAGCAATGCACACAAAATTTTGGATTTTCCCAAAACCAGGAGAAATCTCCCCAATTCCATGGGCTAAACCAGATAAAACCTGCGGAGGTTGTACCTAGAAAAAACCTAAAATTGGGGGGGAAATGGGATTTTTCCAGATTGACGTAATTTTTAAAATTTCATTTGTAGGTGGCCGGGACGAGGTCGTTCGTAAGTGGGGGATTGGTCCCGGGGGGGGCGGGGGATTTGGGTGGAAAGGGCGGGAATTGATTGAATTAAGGAGGGGTTAAATTAAATTAAATTAAATTAAATTAAATTAAATTAAATTAAATTAAGGAAGAACGAAACTGGGGGGAAATTAAGGAGAACTAAATTAAGGGTAAATGAGTACGTAAAAACTAAGTTAAAGCTGAGTAAAAACCAAGTAAAAACCAAGTTAAGTTTAAGTTTAAGTTAAGTTTAAGTTTAAGTTAAGTTTAAGTTAAGTTTAAGTTAAGTTTAAATTTAAGTTAAGTTTAAGTTTAAATTAAGTTTAAGTTAAGTTTTAGTTTAAGTTTAAGTTAAGTTTAAATTTAAGTTTAAGTTTAAGTTAAGTTTAAGTTAAGTTTGTTAAGTTTAAGTTAAGTTTAAGTTTAAGTTAAGTTTAAGTTAAGTTTAAGTTTAAGTTAAGTTTAAGTTAAGTTTAAGTTAAGTTTAAGTTAAGTTTAAGTTAAGTTTAAGTTAAGTTTAAGTTTAAAAGTTAAGTTTAAGTTAAGTTTAAGTTAAGTTTAAGTTAAGTTTAAGTTAAGTTTAAGTTTAAGTTAAGTTTAAGTTAAGTTTAAGTTAAGTTTAAGTTAAGTTGAGTTTAAGTTTAAGTTAAGTTTAAGTTTAAGTTAAGTTTAAGTTTAAGTTAAGTTGAGTTTAAGTTTAAGTTAAGTTGAGTTTAAGTTTAAGTTAAGTTGAGTTTAAGTTAAGTTTAAGTTTAAGTTTAAGTTAAGTTTAAGTTAAGTTTAAGTTTAAGTTAAGTTGAGTTTAAGTTGAGTTTAAGTTAAGTTTAAGTTAAGTTTAAGTTAAGTTTAAGTTAAGTTTAAGTTAAGTTTAAGTTTAAGTTAAGTTTAAGTTTAAGTTAAGTTGAGTTTAAGTTGAGTTTAAGTTAAGTTTAAGTTTAAGTTTAAGTTAAGTTTTAGTTAAGTTTAAGTTAAGTTTAAGTTAAGTTTAAGTTTAAGTTAAGTTTAAGTTAAGTTGAGTTTAAGTTTAAGTTAAGTTTAAGTTTAAGTTAAGTTTAATTTAAGTTTAAGTTTAAGTTAAGTTGAGTTTAAGTTAAGTTTAAGTTTAAGTTAAGTTAAGTTTAAGTTAAGGTTAAGTTAAGTTTAAGTTAAGTTTAAGTTAAGGTTAAGTTAAGGTTAAGTTAAGGTTAAGTTAAGGTTAAGTTTAAGTTTAAGTTTAAGTTAAGTTTAAGTTAAAGCCAAGTTAAAGCCAAGTTAAAGCCAAGTATAAACTAGTTAAGTAAAAACTAGGCAAAAACTAAGTAAAAACTAATTAAGTAAAAGCTAAGTTAAAGCTAGGTTAAAGCTAAGTAATAATTAAGTAAAAATTAAGTAAAAATTAAGTAAAAATTAAGCAAAAATTAAGTACAAATTAAGTTAAGAAAGTGTTAAGAACTGAACCCCAAACCTGCCCTGATTTGCCCCAATTTCCTTCCCCCTCCGCAGGGCGGCTGGCGGCGGAACTCGGTGAGCCGCTCGCCCTCCTTTCCCACCCCCGGTTTGGGGCATTTTGGGGGGATTTGGGGATTTTCTCAGAATTCCGGTGGGACGGGGGGGGGGGTGTCTGTTTTGGGGGATAAGTGGGGAAACCGATTAATTCCCACGTTAATTAATAACGGTAACGGGCGGAACGGAACCGATAGAAAATTTGGGGGAGAAAAATCTCTTTTTTACTTTTTTAATCTTTTTTTTTGGCTTTTTAGAGGAATTGAAGGATCGGGGAAGCGGTGAGTGAAGATTTTCCTTGTTTTTAAAAAATTTCCCACCCACCCCCCCAAAAAAAATCAAATCTGGGCAAATAGCGAATTTTTTTAAAAAAATCAAATTTATGCAAATCTCAAATTTTTTTAAAAATCCATCAATTTATGCAAATTTTTCTCTTTCATGGGAGTTCTGTCGTGATAAAGTCGCGCCCTCCCCTGGGAGGGGCTGGGTTCATCGCTGCCAGAGCGGCAAATTAGAATTCAAATTTGAGGGGAAAAACGCCGGATTTGGCTCAAAATGGGCAGTGGGGAGAAGGGAACGAACCTTTTTTGCCCTTTTTTTCCTTGTTTTTAGGAGAAAACGACGCCAGGGTTGGTAGGTGCCCCCCTCCGCCCGCAGTCGGTGCCGGGAGTCGAGGTTTAATTAATGATAATAATGCTAATAATGCTTATGATTAATTATAATAATGCTAATAGTGCTTATAATTAATTGTAATAATGCAAATAATGCTTATAATTAATTATAGCTATGCTAATAGTGCTTGTAATTAATTGTGGTGATGCTAATGATGCTTATAATTAATTGTAATAATGCCAATAATGCTTTTACTTAATTATAATAATGCTTATAATTAATTGTAGTGATGCTAATAGTGGTTAAAATTAATGATAATCATGCTAATAGTGCTTATAATTAATGATAATAATGCTAATAATGTTAATAATTAATTGTAGTGATGCTAATAATGCTTATAATTAATTATAGATGTGCTAATAGTGCTTATAATTAATTGTGGTGATGCTAATAATGCTTATAATTAATTGTGGTGATGCTAATAATACTTATAATTAATTGTAGCTATGCTAATAGTGCTTATAATTAATTGTGGTGATGCTAATAGTGCTTATAATTAATTATAGCTATGCTAATAGTGCTTATAATTAATTGTGGTGATGCTAATAGTGCTTATAATTAATTATAGCTATGCTAATAGTGCTTATAATTAATTGTAGTGATGCTAATGATGCTTATAATTAATTGTGGTGATGCTAATAATACTTATAATTAATAATAGATATGCTAATAGTGCTTATAATTAATTGTAATAATGCTAATAGTGCTTATAATTAATGATAATAATGCTAATTATGTTTATAATTAGTTGTAATAATGCTAATAATGCTTATAATTAATTATAATAATGCTGATAGTGCTTATAATTAATTGTGGTGATGCTAATAGTGCTTATAATAATGATAATAATGTTAATAATGTTTATAATTAATTGTAGTGATGCTAATAGTGCTTATAATTAATTATAGCTATGCTAATAGTGCTTGTAATTAACTGTGGTGATGCTAATAATGCTTATAATTAATTGTAATAATGCCAATAATGCTTATAATTAATTATAACAATGCTTACAATTAATTGTGGTGATGCTAATAATGCTTGTAATTAATTATAGCTATGCTAATAATGCTTATAATTAATTGTAGCTATGCTAATAGTGCTTATAATTAATTGTAGTGATGCTAATGATGCTTATAATTAATTGTGATTATGCTAATAATGCTTATAATTAACTCTAGTGATGCTAATAGTGCTTATAATTAATGATAATAATGCTAATAATGCTTATAATTAATTGTGGTGATGCTAATGATGCTTATAATTAATTGTGGTGATGCTAATAGTGCTTATAATTAATGGTAGTGATGCTAATGATGCTTATAATTAATTGTGGTGATGCTAATAGTGCTTATAATTAATTGTAGTGATGCTAATGATGCTTATAATTAATTGTGATTATGCTAATAATGCTTATAATTAATTGTGGCGATGCTAATAATGAAAATTGGGCTTTTTTCCTCCTTTTAAGACGAATTATGCGCGGCAATCGGTGAGTGTTTCCCACCCAAACAAAACCCCGCGGTTCGTGGGGCTCAATTTTGGTCTTGTTTTCTAATATTAATTAATATTAATGAACCAATTAGCGTGGAGTTAACTCATTGCTTTCCTCCTTTGTTTCCTCGCTAGAAACCCGTGACAGGAGAATCGGTGAGTCCCGGATTTCTCCCCAAGCCCCAAATCCGGGGAGTCTGAGCCCTTCCCCCCCCCCCCCGCCCTCGTTCCTGACCAAATTCCTGCTTTTTTCCCTCTTTTTCCCAGCTGAACTCAGCTCCGAGCTCGGTGAGTGCTCCGCCCCGTGCCAGAGCCATGAATCAGTGGTCATCGGTGGTCATCGGTGGTCACCGGTGGTCATCAGTGGTCATCAATGGTTATCAATGGCCATCAATGATCATCAATAGGCATCAGTAGCCATCAATAGTCATCAATACCAGCCACCAATGGCCATCAATGGTCATCAGTGGTCATCAGTGGTCATCAGTGGTCATCAGTGGTCATCAGTGGTCATCAGTAGTCATCAATGGTTATCAATGGCCATCAATGATCATCAATAGGCATCAGTAGCCATCAGTGGTCATCAATACCCAGCCACCAATGGCCATCAATGGTCATCAGTGGCCATCAATGGTCACCAGTGGTCATCAATGGTCATCGGTGGTCATCAGTGGGCATCAGTGGTCATCAATGGTCACCAGTGGTCATCAATGGTTATCAGTGGCCATCAATGATCATCAATAGGCATCAGTAGCCATCAATAGTCATCAGTGGCCATCAATGGTCACCAATACCCAGCCATCAATGGCCATCGATGGCCGTCAGTGGTCATCAATAGCCACCAATGGTCACCAATGGCCATCAGTAGGCATCAGTAGCTATCAATAGTCATCAATACCCAGCCATCAATGGCCACCAATGGCCATCAATGGTCACCAATGGTCACCAATGGCCATCAATACCCAGCCATCAATAGCCATCAATAGCTATCAGTGGTCACCAGTGGCCACCAATGGTCACCAATGGTCACCAATGGCCATCAGTGGTCACCAATGGTCATCAGTGGTCACCAATGGCCACCAATGGTCATCAGTGGTCACCAATGGTCACCAATGGCCATCAGTGGTCACCAATGGTCATCAGTGGTCACCAATGGCCACCAATGGCCATCAATGGTCACCAGTGGTCACCAATGGCCATCAATACCCAGCCATCAATAGCCATCAATAGCTATCAATGGCCACCAGTGGTCACCAATGGCCATCAATGGCCACCAATGGCCATTAATGGTCACCAATGGTCACCAATGGCCACCAGTGGTCACCAATGGCCACCAGTGGTCACCAATGGTCACCAATGGCCACCAATGGTCACCAATGGCCACCAACGGCCATCAGAAGTTACCACCCAGCGCAGAGACATTTTTGTGCTGGGAGCCGAGAAAACCTTCAAAAAAATCACACCCAAAACCGTGAAGAAACGGGCAATAATCATTTCTATCATTTCTTTTTGCAGAGGAATTCAGAGCCAAGATCCGTGAGTGTCCCTTTGTCCCCCCCGTCCCTTTGTCCCCCCTGTCCCTTTGTCCCTTCGTCCCCTCCCAGGGTAGTGAAATCCAACGCCGTTTTGGGGACGTTTTGGGGATAATTGGGATTTGGGGCACTTTCATGGCTTTTGGGTGTTGTGGAACCCCCCGAGGAGGTGGAGGGCGTTGGGTGGGACCTCCCACACCCCTCAGGGACCTTCAGCCCTCCCCAACCACACTGAGTTCCCCCAAACCCTTCAATTTTCGGTGAAATTCCCAATTTGACCCATTCCACCTCTTTTTTTCCCCAATCTGGTGACTTTTTGTTGCTGTAAACCACCTTTATTCTATTTTTTCTGAGATTTAAGCTAAATAACGAGTCGCCTTCCGGCCACGAGTCCCACCGGGGTCGTATTTATCACCAATTTAACCTCATCCTGACTAAAAAACACCAATTTTGGGTGGGAGGAAGGAAATAAACAAATACTCAACCTCCAATTTTCGAATAAAAAACCCATTAAATCGAATTATTTTTGTTTATTTTAAGGGAAATGCGTGGAAGAGCACAGTGAGTGGGATTTTGCTCCCTTCTCCCAGCACCCCTTTGGCTCTTGGGTGGACGTTGACGTCGATATTTGCTCCGTTGATGATTTATCTTCTACTTTAAGTCGATAATTTCCCTTTTACGTCGATAATTTCCCTTTTATGTCCATAATTTCCCTTTTTATGTCCATAATTTCCCTTTTATCTCCATAATTTCCCTTTTTATGTCCATAATTTCCCTTTTTCATCCATAATTTCCCTTTTTCATCCATAATTTCCCTTTTTCGTCCATAATTTCCCTTTTACGTCGATAATTTCCCTTTCACGTTGATAATTTCCCTTTCACGTCGATTAATTTCCCTTTTACGTCGATTAATTTCCCTTTTACATCGATAATTTCCCTTTTATGTCCATAATTTCCCTTTTTCGTCCATAATTTCCCTTTTTCGTCCATAATTTCCCTTTTATCTCCATAATTTCCCTTTTTATGTCCATAATTTCCCTTTTACGTCCGTAATTTCCCTTTCACGTCGATTAATTTCCCTTTTACGTCGATTAATTTCCCTTTTACGTCGATTAATTTCCCTTTTACATCGATTAATTTCCCTTTTACGTCGCTAATTTCCCTTTCACGTCGAATAATTTCCCTTTCACGTCGATTAATTTCCCTTTTACATCGATTAATTTCCCTTTCACGTTGATTAATTTCCCTTTTATGTCCATAATTTCCCTTTTACCTCCATAATTTCCCTTTTACGTTGATTAATTTCCCTTTTACATCGATTAATTTCCCTTTACGTCCGTAATTTCCCTTTACGTCGATTAATTTCCCTTTCACGTCGATTAATTTCCTTTTACCTCCGTAATTTCCTTTTTATGCCATAATTTCCCTTTTACGTCCGTAATTTCCTTTTCACGTCGATTAATTTCCCTTTACGTAGATAATTTCCTTTTACCTCCATAATTTCCTTTTTCTGTCCATAATTTCCGTTTTATGTCCATAATTTCTCTTTTACCTCCATAATTTCCCTTTTGTCATCCATAATTTCCCTTTCACCTCCATAATTTCCCTTTTACCTCCATAATTTCCCTTTTATCTCCATAATTTCCCTTTTACGTCCATAATTTCCCTTTTACGCCGATAATTTCCATTTTTATGTCCATAATTTCCCTTTTTATGTCCATAATTTCCCTTTTTCGTCCATAATTTCCCTTTTATCTCCATAATTTCCCTTTTACCTCCATAATTTCCCTTTTCATCCATAATTTCCCTTTTCATCCATAATTTCCCTTTCACCTCCATAATTTCCCTTTTACCTCCATAATATTCTCATTCCTGCACGTTTTTTTTAGGGACAGAAGAAGTGAGAATGGGTAAGTCACGCCTTAACCCTCGGCGGCGTCGCGGCATCGACCCAACTGGAAGAGATTCTCCAGTAGACGCCCAAGATGACCCCAACCCTTGGGTGAAAAAGCGGGTTAAATGCCTCAATTCACCTTTTTTCACCCATTTTTTTGCGCTCTTGGGCAGCCACGGTGACGTTGGACCCCGCAGACGTCCCACCCCGCCTCGTCCTCTCCGAGGACGGGAGGAGCGTGAGGTGGGAGTACACCCTCCAAGGACCTCCCGACGGCCCCAACGCTTCGACGCCGACCCGTGCGTCTTGGCCGCGAGGTCTTCGCCGCCGGCCGCCACTGCTGGGTGGTGGACGTAGAGGATGGGCAGTTCTGCGCCGTGGGGGTCAGCAAGGAGTCCCTGCAGAGGAAAGGACCAATGAGCTTCAACCCCGAGCGCGGGATCTGGGCGGTGCAGCAGTGGAGGTTCCAGAACCGCGCCCTCACCGACCCCCCGACCCTTCTCCACCTCCCGTCGCGCTCCCAGGAGGATCCGGATCTCCTGGACTACGAGCGGGGCGAGGTCAGCTTCCACGACGAGGAGAACCAGAGCCACATCTTCACGTTCGCCGCGGCGGCCTTCGGCGGGGAGCGCGTCCGGCCCTGGTTCTGGGTGGAGCTGGGGTCCCTCTCTCTGCTCCCGTGACCCCTCGTGGGTGGAGGGCTGGGGGGCAGGAGGGGTGGTGGGAGCGTCTTACTCCATCCAGGCTCCAACAGCGCGGTGGCCAAGAGCAGCAGGAGAAGGTTCTTCTTCACCCAATGGCTGTGGAGGACACTGCTCTTCACCCAATGGCTGTGGAGGACGCTCTTCTTCACCCAATGGCTGTGGAGGACGTTCTTCTTCACCCAATGGTTGTGGAGGACGCTCTTCTTCACCCAATGGCTGTGGAGGACGCTGCTTTCTTTCACCCAATGGCTGTGGAGGACGTTCTTCTTCATCCAATGGCTGTGGAGGACGCTCTTCACCCACCCAATGGCTGTGGAGGACGCTCTTCTTCACCCAATGGCTGTGGAGGACGCTCTTCTTCACCCAATGGTTGTGGAGGACGTTCTTTGTCACCCAATGGTTGTGGAGGACGCTCTTCTTCACCCAATGGCTGTGGAGGACGCTCTTCTTCACCCAATGGCTGTGGAGGACGCTCTCTTCACCCAATGGCTGTGGAGGACGCTCTTCTTCACCCAATGGCTGTGGAGGACGTTCTTGTCACCCAATGGTTGTGGAGGACGCTCTTCTTCACCCAATGGCTGTGGAGGACGCTGCTCTTCACCCACCCAATGGCTGTGGAGGACGCTGCTCTTCACCCAATGGCTGTGGAGACGCTCTTCTTCACCAATGGTTGGGAGGATGCTGCTCTTCACCCAATGGCTGTGGAGGACGCTCTTCTGTGACCCCCACCCCCTTTTATTGCTCAAATCCAGGGGGTTTTGGGGTGCTCTGTGGGTCCTTTATTGGGGTTCAATAAAGGGTTTGGGGGTGAAGGTGGAGTTTGACCGTGGTGATTCTGGGGGGAGGGGGGGTCTGTGAAGGGGTTTTACAGCAGTGAGAGGAGCCTGGGGAGGAGGCACCCCGGATCAGGCTTTTCAGCCCCAAAATCTGCTTTTCAGCCCAAAATCAGGCTTTTCAGCCCAAAATCTGGCTTTTCAGCCCAAAATCAGGCTTTTCAGCCCCCAAATCTGGATTTTCAGCCCCCAAATCTGGATTTTCAGCCCCCAAATCAGGCTTTTCAGCCCCAAAATCTGGATTTTCAGCCCCCAAATCAGGCTTTTCAGCCCCAAAATCAGGCTTTTCAGCCCCCAAATCAGGCTTTTCAGCCCCAAATCAGGCTTTTTAGCCCCAAAATCTGGCTTTTTAGCCAGATTTACATCACTTTTTCAACAAATGACCCATTTCTTCCCTTTTCCGCCCCATTCTGCGTCACCGCTGGGACCACGGGTGGGCTGAGCCACCAGTGACACCAGTGGGAGCTCCCTACTGGGGCTGTGGGGTTTATACTGGGAGGGGGATGGCGGTGGGGCTCTGCCCCCCCCCCCAT
Source organism: Podargus strigoides (assembly GCA_028020825.1). Lineage (NCBI taxonomy): Eukaryota > Metazoa > Chordata > Aves > Caprimulgiformes > Podargidae > Podargus > Podargus strigoides. The sequence continues at coordinate 74,375 of JAQJZH010000077.1, read as the reverse complement.
TTCGTGCCCTCTTGTCGTGCTGGGGGGGCCAGTTCCCACCCCCCATTGGGTGATTTTCACCCATTTCACCCAATTTCACCCATTTCACCCAATTTCACCCATTTTCACCCATTTTTTTTTATTGCAGCTCTGTTGAAAGCAGAGACCCCAAATTTTGACTTTCTCAGCCCAGAACGGCGCGGGGAGGGGTCGCTGCTGCCCCCTGGGCTGGGTGGGGTGGGGGTGTCCGTCCGTCCGTCCGTCATCTCCCACGTGTCCCTCTGTCCCTCTCCCATCTCGCCATCCCAGTTGTCTCCACCCATCTCCACGCGATCCCCACCCACCCCTTCGCCCGCCCAAGCTGTCCCCACATCTCCAGCTTCCTCCAGGCCCTCCCCCATCCCTCCGTCCGTCTGTCCGTCCGTCCTCCGTCCCTCCATCCCCGGGTGGAGTCCATCCGTCCATCCTCCATCCATCCCATGTGGTCTCCATCCATCCATCCATCCATCCATCCATCCATCCATCCATCCATCCATCCATCCATCCATCCATCCATCCATCCCATGTGGTCTCCATCCACCCATCCATCCACCCATGCCTCCACCATCCATCCTCCATCCCCATGTGGTCTCCATCCATCTCTCCATTCTTCGTTCCATCCATCCCATGGTCTCCATCCCTCCATCTTTCATTCCATCCTTCCATCCCTCCAACCATCCATCCTCCATCTTCCATCCCCATGTGGTGTCCATCCATCTCTTCATTCTTCATTCCATCCATCCCTCCATCCATCCATCCATGGTGTCCATCCATCCATCCTTCATCCCCACATGGTCTCCATCCATCCTCCATTCCCACGTGGTCTCCATCCATCCTCCATTCTCCATTCCATCTATCCATCCTCCATCCATCCCATGGTCTCCATCCATCCACCCCATGGTGTCCCCATCCCATGGTGCCCATCCAACCTTCATTCCATCCATCCATCCATCATCCATCCATCCATCCATCCATCCATCCATCCATCCATCCATCCCATGGTGTCCATCCATCCCATGGTGTCCATCCTTCCATCCATCCATCCATCCATCCATCCATCCATCCATCCATCCATCCATCCCATGGTGTCCATCCATCCCATGGTGTCCATCCATCCCATGGTCTCCATCCCTCCATCCATCCCATGGTGTCCATCCATCCATCCATCCCATGGTGTCCATCCATCCCATGGTCTCCATCCATCCCATGGTCTCCATCCATCCCATGGTGCCCATCCAACCTTCATTCCATTCCCCCATCCCTCCACCCATCCCTCCCTCCATCCATCCCATGGTCTCCATCCATCCCATGGTCTCCATCCATCCATCCATCCATCCCATGGTGTCCATCCATCCATCCATCCATCCATCCATGGTCTCCACCCACCCCACCCCACCCCTCCCTCCCACCCTGCCCCCAACCCCCCCCCCCTCCCCCCTCACTCACCCCCCTTTCCCCCCTCCCGCCACCTCCTTCCTCAGATGCGCCCTCAGGTGCTTCCGGAGGGACGAGCTGGACATGAAGCGGCGCTGGCACTGCCCGCAGGGGTACGGCTTCTCGCCGTGTGGGATCCTGCGGTGGATGATGAGCGTGGAGCTGGCGCGGAAGCTCCTCTCGCAGTACGAGCACCGGTACGGCTTCTCCCGGTGTGGATCCTCTGGTGGCGCCGCAGCGTGGTGCTCTCGCGGAACGCCTTCCCGCAGTCGCCGCAGGCGAACGGCCGCGGGCCCCGGTGGCTTTTGTGATGCAGGAGAAGACTCGAGTGGAGGACGAACCCCAACCCGCACTCGTGACACCGATGGGGCTTCTCCCCCGCCCCGCCGCACGCCCACGCCGCCTGCCCCCGGTGCCCACCCAGATGCTCCACCAGCGCCGAATTTTTGGGGAAAACCTCCCCGCATTCGGGACACGGATAATCCCCTTCCTCCATGTGGCTCTTCCGGTGTTTACTCAACGATTTCTTGGCCATGAAGCTCTTCCGCACTCCCCGCAGGAATACGGCCGCTCCCCGGTGTGGATGCGCCCATGCGTCACCAACGCCGCCCTCGACGTCAGCTCCTTCCCGCATTCCGGGCACGGAAAAAGCGGCGTTTCCCGCGTGGCTCCGCCGATGTTTGCTCAACGATTTCTTGGCCGCGAAGGTTTTCCCGCAGTCGCCGCAGGCGTGGGGGCGCTCGCCGGCGTGGTGGCGCCGATGCGCCGTCAGCGCCGAGCCGGACCGCAGGGTTTTCCCGCACTCCGGGCACGGGAAATTTCCCGCGTGGCGGCGGCGAAGTGCTCGGTCAGGGATGCGAGGGATGGGAAGCGTTTCCCGCAGCCGGAGCACTCGTGGCGGTGTTTTTCCGGAAGGTTCCGCGGCGCCGCCGTGGGGTTTTCCCGCGCGTGCAGGCGGTGGTGGCGGGCGAGGGAGGAAGCGTGGTGGAATTTTTTCCCGCAGTTCGCGCAGGGGAAGCGGCGGCGGCGGCGGGGGGGGGGGGGGAGGGGGGGAAGGGGGGAGGGGTTTTTTGCTGCGGGGGGGGTAAGGGGGGAGGGGAAGGGGGGGGGTGGGGGAGGAGGGGGGGGTGCGGTCGTCGTCTGAGGGGGGGGAAATGGGGGATTTTAAGCACGAAATTCAAAATTAATCCCGGAATTAACCCAAAATTCAAAATTAACCCCAAAATTAAACCCAAAATTCTAAATTAACCCCGAATTAACCCCAAAATTAACCCCCAAATTAAATTAACCCCAAAATTAACCCCAGAATTAACCCCAGAATTCAAAATTAACCCCAGAATTAACCCAAAATTTCAAAATTAACCCCAAAATTAACCCCCAAATTAAATTAACCCAGAATTAACCCAAATTCAAAATTAACCCCAGAATTAACCCAAAGATTCAAAATTAACCCCAAAATTAACCCCAGAATTCAAATTAACCCCAGAATTAACCCCAGAATTAGTTAACCCAAAAATTAACCCCAAAATTAACCCCAAAGTTATATTAACCCCAGAATTAATTAAACTCAAAATTAATTAACCTCAAAATTAACCCCAAAATTAACCCCAAAAGTAACTCAAGAATTAACCCCAAAATTAATTAACCCTAAAATTAACCCTAAAATTAAATTAACCCCAGAATTAACCCCAGAATTAATTAACCCCCAAATTAAATTAACCCCAAAATTAACCCCAGAATTAACCCCAGAATTCAAAATTAACCCCAAAATTAACCCAAAATTTCAAAATTAACCCCAAATATTAACCCCAGAATTCAAAATTAACCCCAAAGTTATATTAACCCCCGAATTAAACTCAAAATTAATTAACCTCAAAATTAACCCCAGAATTAACCCCAAAAACCCAAAATTAACCAAGTTAACCCCAAAATTAACCCCAAAAGTAACTCAAGAATTAACCCCAAAATTAATTAACCCTAAAATTAAATTAACCCCAGAATTAACCCCAGAATTAATTAACCCCCAAATTAAATGGAATCATCCCCCCCCCCCAGTTCCTCCCCAGTTCCCCCAGTCCCCTCCCAGTTCCCCCAGTCCCCTCCCAGTCCCCTCCCAGTCCCCCCAATTCCCTCCCAGTTCCCCCCCAGTTCCCTCCCAGTCCCCCCAGTTCCCTCCCAGTCCACCCAGTCCCCTCCAGTTCCCCCAGTTCCCTCCCAGTTGCCCCAGTCCCCCTCCCCCGTCCCCCCCAGTCCCCTCCCAGTTCCCCAGTCCCCTCCCAGTTCCCCCCCAGTCCCCTCCCAGTTCCCCCCCAGTTCCCTCCCAGTTCCCCCAGTCCCCTCCCAGTTCCCCAGTTCCCCCCCAGTCCCCCCCCAGTTCCCTCCCAGTCCCCCCCAGTTCCCCCAGTCCCCTCCCAGTTCCCCCCCAGTTCCCCCAGTCCCCTCCCAGTTCCCCCCCAGTTCCCCCAGTTCCCCCCCAGTTCCCCAGTCCCCTCCCAGTCCCCTCCCAGTCCCCCCAGTCCCCCGCCCCGTACCTGACAGAAGGACCCCGAGGAGCTGGGGGGGTCCCGGGGGTCCCTCCAGGGTCGCCCCCCCACAGGCGCAGGAGGGGCCGGGCCCGAGCTTCCTCCTCCTCCTCCTCCCCCTCCCCCGCGCTCCAGGGCTCGGGCAGCCACGGCCGCCCCTCCCCCCAGGCGGGGGGGGGCACTGGGAATCCTGCGGGGGGGCAGGGGGGGGAAAGGGGGGCGGTGGGTGTGGGGACCCTGGGATCCAAGGGGGGGGGGGCCTGGAGGGGGGGGGGGGGGGGGAGGTGTATATGGGGGGGGGGGGGGTCTGTACCTGATTGGGGGGGGGGGGGGGGGGGCAGTGGGTGTGGGGACCCTGGGGTCTGAGGGGGGGGGGAGGGGGGGAGGTGTATATGGGGGGGGGAGGGGTCTGTACCTGGATGGGGGGGGGGGGGGGCAGTGGTGTGGGGACCCTGGGGTCTGAGGGGGGGGGGCTGGAGGGGGGGGTGAGGGGGGTTGTACATGGGGGGGGAGGGGTCTGTACCTGGATTGGGGGGGTGGGGGGGGGCAGTGGGGTGTGGGGACCCTGGGATCCAAAGGGGGGGCTGTATGGGGGAGGGGGGAGGGGGAGATTGTACATGGGGGGGGGGGAGGGGTAAGTACCTGGATGGGGGGGGAGGGGAAGGGGGGGCAGTGGGTGTGGGGACCCCAGGGTCTGAGGGGGAGGGGGGGTTGTAAGGGGGGGGAGGGGTTGTGCATGGGGGGGGGAGGGGGTGTGTGTACATGGTGGGGGGAGGGGTCTGTACCTGGATGGGGGGGGGGGGGGGGGGAGGGCAGGGTGGGTGTGGGGACCCTGGGATCCAAAGGGGGGGGGCTGGAGGGGGGGGGGGGCTGGGGGGGAAAGGGGGGGCAG
>JAQJZH010000077.1:0-65000 GCA_028020825.1 Podargus strigoides | reverse complement strand
GGGTGCTGAAGGGGTGTTTTGGGGGTAAATGTCCAGTGTCTGAGTGCCCAGGGATGCTCTCTTCTTAATAACTCCTCATATTTAATAACTCTGAGAAATTCTTTCCTCCATGAACTTGCCTGGACCTTTCTGGCACCCACAGACCCCAGTTTTGAGGGGGTCCAAAGCTGAGTCAGACCTTGCGTGAAGAGCCACGACGGCGACACCAGTTAGACCCTTAAACCGAGCCACTCCAGTCCAGGTCCTGATGGGTTCTCAGGAAGGGTTGGGGACACGCCAGGTCACGCAGGTCCGTGGAGCTGAGGAGAGGCGCGTGGAGCTGGCCCCGGCAGGACAAGGCTCCTGGCCAACTTTCGCAGCGGTGTCCTGGCTTGGCCGGGATCGTTTTCGACTCCGAACGAGCCGTTAACCGAGCTGGGAAATACGAGGGGGAGAGCAGCTGGGCTCCAGGGATTGATTGCGCTGGAGCCAACCCAGCCCTTCCCCTCCCCCCAACCCCTCCTCCGTAGGTCGAGTGGGGGTTGGGAAACACCCTGGGGCTGCCCCCCCCCCCAGCCCTGCCCCCCCTGAGCCGCAGCAGGTCACGGGTGACCTTCGTCTGATTGGTCCAGGAGGTCGAGGTGTCGAAAGCACCGTAAATATTTGCCATTTTGGTCCTTGGCGGTGGGTGAGGACTCAGCCGTCGCCGCTGAGCACACAAAGCCTCCGGCCACGAGAGCGTCCCTGGGAGATGGGGGGGCCAATCACGTCCAGTGGGTGGTGTCACCCCTTTTTATGTTATTTTTTTAATTATTTTTTAAATTATTGGGGTGTTTTAACCTATCACTACCTCCATAATCCACTCTTCCTGAGGGCAAAGCGTTTCCCCTCTTGGGACATCCATCCCAGAGTGGGTTGAATCGCCCCTTGGCGGCGCCCTCAACCCTTCGTGGGGGTGATTGGACCACGGGAGTCCAGAGCTCGTGGAGGAATTGATGTCCAAGTTTAAAGCCACCTTTCTAGGTGGCCAGGTTATGGCAGATGATGTCCCTTTGGCTGGTGTCCTTCTGTATCTCAAGACATCACGTGGGACAGGTTGGTAGGACCTTCTTGGGGGTGGGAAACCAGCAGAGAGGCCCTAAGAGCATCTCAAAGGCCGCCAGATGCCTTCACACGGGTCCAACACAACAGCAGTCGAGTAATGGAATGGGAAAGAGAGAGGGGTTTGTAGCCACTGCTCTGGAAGATGCTCCCAGCTCACCTGGGCAAGCAGTGGGATGGGTGAGAGACCTCCAAAGACACCTTCCAACCAAACCACGCCATGACTCCACGGGCAGAGAGTTGGAGCACTAAGAGAGACCGTTTGGAAGGCTCAGGACCCTCCAGGAGCAGTTGGGTCTTTGCTGCAGAGTTGGGTGGGATTGGGTGGGATTGGGTGGGACTGGGGTGGGACTGGGTGGGATTTGGGTGGGATTGGGTGGGATTGGGTGGGATTTGGGTGGGACTGGGTGGGATTGGGTGGGATTTGGGTGGGACTGGGTGGGATTGGGTGGGATTTGGGTGGGATTGTGGTGGGATTGGGTGGGATTGTGGCCTTCCAAGGATGAAAGCAGACACCTGAGGCCTGGCTCCACACCTGCTTGACACAGCCGTAAGGGGTGGAGGTCCTGGTTGGGTTTAATGAAAGGGATTTGTTGGGGTCAGGGGCAGGGGAGGCGTTGCCCGGGGGTGACACTCGGTCTCTCTTTTCCCTTCCCAGGATGTAACGAACATCATAAGCAGGTATGGAGCTCTGCTTCCCCCCTTCTTCCACACCTTTCCCCCCCCCAGCGCTGTCCCAGGGTCAGTCTTTGCAGTCCAGGTGCTGGAGGGAGGCGCCGGGGCGGACGCCTCCTGCTCAAGCCCTGAGTCTTTTCCTACCAGGGGGTTCCTCCGAAGGTCAAGTGAGACCAGAAGCCCCAAGGGATCTGGTTTGCCTGGTGTAGAATTCCCCCTGGGTGGTGGTTTAGGCACCATGTAAGCTCCAAAAGTGACACTGGAGCTGCAGGAGGAGCAGCTGAGTGGGGCAAACCCAGCACAGGCACCTTTTCCAACGACCACACGAGGTGGTTTCCAAAGCTGACGTGTAAATCCGCGTGGCCTCAGCCTGGGCAGGTTGAAATCCACGTGGGGTGGAATAATTTTGGTTGGAAAAGGGCTCCTTGTGATGTCACGTTGAGTGTTTGGACAGTTACTGCCAGTGGGGTGAGGTGGGGTGAGGTGGGATGAGGTGGGATAAGGTGGGATGAGTTGGGATGAGGTGGGATGAGGTGGGATGAGGTGGGATGAGGTGGGATGAGTTAGGATGAGGTGGGATGAGGTGGGATGAGGTGAGATGAGGTGGGATGAGGTGAGATGAGGTGGGATGAGGTGGGATGAGGTGGGATGAGGTTAGACGAGGTGGGATGAGTTGGGATGAGTTAGGATGAGGTGGGATGAGGTGGGATGAGGTGAGATGAGGTGGGATGAGGTGAGATGAGGTGGGATGAGGTGGGATGAGGTGGGATGAGGTTAGACGAGGTGGGATGAGTTGGGATGAGTTAGGATGAGGTGGGATGAGGTGGGATGAGGTGAGATGAGGTGGGATGAGGTGAGATGAGGTGGGATGAGGTGGGATGAGGTGGGATGAGGTGGGATGAGTTAGGATGAGGTGGGATGAGGTTAGACGAGGTGGGATGAGTTGGGATGAGTTAGGATGAGGTGGGATGAGGTGGGATGAAGTTAGGTGAGTTGGGATGAGGTGGGATGAGGTGGGATGAGGTGGGATGAGGTGGGATGAGGTTAGACGAGGTGGGATGAGTTGGGATGAGTTAGGATGAGGTGGGATGAGGTTAGACGAGGTGGGATGAGGTGGGATGAGGTGGGATGAGGTGGGATGAGGTGGGACCATTGCACGATGCCAACAAAAAAAAAAAAAAAGAGAGGGAACCACACTGATTTTCTCATTATTTTCCCTTTTTCCTTTGCAGAAGCGACGACGTGAGGTGCCAGAAGCCCGTGCCCGTGTGCACGGATGTGAAAATGCACATCTGCAATTTCTCCCTCAAGACCGTGGTCCTTGAGAAAGTCTTGAAGAAATTCAGAGGTAGGGGAAAGGAACCCGGGGGTGGAAACAGGGTTGGCCTTCGGCGAGTGTCCTTCAAGGGGTGAGGACAGGGGTCTGGGGGTCCCTGAGCGCGTCGGCAGCCCTGAGATAGGAGGAGAAAGGATGTCGGAAAGGGTTCCTGGCCATGTGGAGCTCTCACCCTGCCAGGACTGGATTATTATTTTTTAAAGAGGGGAAAAAAGCGATCGTGGCCCATCAATTTTAGCCCAATAAAATGGGATTTTCGCATCTCGAGCGGGGAAAGGCAAACCCGACCCTTGCAGCAGTGCGGCGAAGCCACGAGATGGTGCTGAGGGGCTGGGAAAGGATGGGAGCTCCAGGAAGAGCGGAGGGGAGAAAAATCCCCGCGTGCAAACCTCACCCTGGAGCAAAAACCGGCTTAAAGGGTTGGAGGAGGAGCTTGAAACTGGTGAGACAACCTGGAGAACAAAGCAGGGCAGGGCAGGATGGAGAAGGTTTAAACAAACCTTGAGTTCTCTTGGTGCCAAGAGGCTTTTTCACCCAAAATATCAACATCCAGCAGGGATTTCCCCCGTTCCCTGTCCCCGCCACACACTGGTGGGAGCTGGTGTCCCTCCACCCCCAGCTCTCGCTGCCCGTTGAGTCCCGTCGCGCTCCGGGGGGGTGGGTGTGAAGGTCCTCGTGACGGAGATCCCGCGTGTCCCTCGGGGCCGGCGTCGCTCACCCCTCTCTTCCCTTGCAGAGCACCTGCGGGACGAGCTGGGGAGAGGCGAAAAAGGTAAAGGGGAAATGCTGGAGGCGTGGGGCCCTGCAGCGAAGGCTTTCAGCTGTGGTGGTGTCTGCAAAGCCACGGGGGGGGTGGGGGGGCAAAAAATATGGGAAAAGAAGTAAAACATTCACTCTAGATTTCTTTTTGTTTGAGACGTGGTCGTTGAGGTTGGGATGTGGTTTTTGGGGAGGTTGAGGTGTGGTTACTGAGGTTGGGATGTGGTTATGAGGTTGAGATGTGGTTTCTGAGGAGGTTGGGATGTGGTCATTGAGGAGGTTGGGACATGGTTGAGGTGGGATGTGGTCATTGAGGTTGAGATGTGGTTTCTGAGGAGGTTGGGATGTGGTTATGAGGTTGGGATGTGGTTTCTGAGGAGGTTGGGATGTGGTTACTGGGGTTGGGACATGGTTTTTGAGGAGGTTGGGACATGGTTTTTGAGGAGGTTGGGACATGGTTATTGAGGTGGGATGTGGTTATGAGGTTGAGATGTGGTTTCTGAGGAGGTTGGGACGTGGTTATTGAGATTGGGATGTGGTCATTGAGGTTGGGACATGGTTATTGAGGAGGCTGGGACATGGTTATTGAGGTGGGACGTGGTTTTTGAGATTGAGATGTGGTCATTGAGGCTGGGATGTGGTTTCTGAGGAGGTTGGGGTGTGGTTATTGAGGTTGGGATGTGGTTATGAGGTTGAGATGTGGTTTCTGAGGAGGTTGGGGTGTGGTCCTTGAGGCTGGGACGTGGTTTTTGAGGAGGTTGGGACATGGTTATTGAGGAGACTGGGACATGGTTATTGAGGTGGGGTGTGGTTATTGAGGTTAGGACATGGTTATTGAGGAGGTTGGGATGTGGTTATTGAGGTGGGACGTGGCTATGAGGTTGGGACGTGGTTTTTGAGGTTGAGATGTGGTTCAGCAACTGCCAAAAACATCCCCATCTTGGGCTTTTAATTGAATCCTCGTTGAGTTGCTCTCACTGTCACTGCTGTCACCAACAGAGGACCTGACCCTGGACCCCGACTCGGCAAACCACCTCCTCATCCTCTCCGCGGACCTCAAGAGCGTGAGGATGGGCTGCAGGAAGCAGCAGCTGCCCGACAACCCCAAGAGGTTCGACACGAACTCGCGGGTGCTGGCTACCACCGGCTTCAAGTCGGGAAGGCACTACTGGGAGGTGGAGGTGGGGCCCTCGGACGGTTGGGCCTTCGGGGTGGCCAAGGAGTCGGTCAGGAGGAAAGGTCTGACGCAGTTTTCCCCTGAGGAAGGGATCTGGGCGGTGCAGCAGAACGGAGGTCGCTATTGGGCGGTCACCTCGCCCCAACGCACCCTGCTGTGCCTCAGCCAGAAGCTCAGCAAGGTCAGGGTGTACCTGGACTACGAGGGGGAGGAAGTCTCCTTCTACAACGCCGAGAACATGCAGCACATCTTCACCTTCAACGTGGCCTTCCAGGAGAAGGTGTTCCCCCTCTTCTCCGTCTGTTCCACCGTGACCTACATCAAACTCTGCCCCTGAGGCCGAGGACGCGGCGCCGAGGCTCAGAGCCACCGTGCATGGGTTGGTTGGTGGGTGGATGGGTAACCGGGCAGTCAGGGGCAGAAACATCCCAAGGAGGGTCTTCAGCTCAGCTTGAAGCAGAGAAGAAGCCATCAGCCAACCCTAGGAGGTCGTGGTCACCATCCTGACCCCATCTCTGAACCAGCTCCAGGCAGAGGGAAGCCACGGGCGGTGGGTTGGTAACTCCAGATGTGGTCATGGATGGGTGGTTCTTCTTCTCTTGGGTGGGTCTACGGATCTGTTTGATCCAGTTGAGTTAAACCAGAAAGTTCTGCTCCTCCTGAAGTGAATTTAACGGGGAATTCCCACCTTTTTGTTTGCTGCTCCCAACGAACCGTGGTCACCACCTCCGTGCCCAAGCCAGGAACCGTGGCCGCGTGGCCTTGCTGCCACCACGAGGCTGAGGAGGAGGTGATGAAGCTCGTTCACAGCTCCTGGGAGCGAGTGGGTTTCCGTGGTGCTCAAGGAGGACGCCCACTCCCTCGTGCTGGGCTCCGGGGGTGGTGGCAGCGGTCAGCGTTGGGGTTCCTGGCTCTTTCCCTCTTGCTCCTGCTGGGAAGAAAGGTCCTGAGCCACGGGTGGGTGCTTAATTACTTATTCCAGCCTAAAATCTGGGTTAATAATTGCATTTTTGGGACGTTGAGATGGTGGCCTGAGCTCTCCTGGGCGATCTGAACCACGCGGCCACCGCGATCCGACCTCGGCGTCAACCTGGGGTCGGTCGCCCTCTCCATCAGCGCGTGGTCCCTCGGGTGTCCCCGCTGCTCCCCAAGGCTGAAAGGTGCTTTTTTTTGTGTGTGTGTGTGTGAAACAACCAATATCCACCTTTCTGCGATGGTTTTGTCCCACTGGAGTCCCACATCTCCGAACGCGTGGGCGACTCCTCCTCGCCTCGACGTCCTCGACGTTCTCGACGTCCTCGACGTTCGTTCTCGATGTTCTCAACGTTCTCAACGTTCTCAACGTCCTTGACGTCCTCGACGTTCTCGACGTTCTCAACGTCCTCGACGTCCTCGACGTTCTCGACGTTCTCGACGTTCTCGACGTTCGTTCTCGATGTTCTCAACGTTCTTGACGTCCTCGACGTTCCCGACGTTCCCGACGTTCCCGACGTCCTTGACGTCCTCGACGTTCTCGACGTTCTCAACGTCCTCGACGTCCTCGACGTTCCCGACGTTCTCGACATCCTCGACGTCCTCGACGTTCCCGACGTTCCCGACGTTCTCTCCCTTTGCCCGCAGCCACGTAGACTCTGGGCGCTGAATTTTCTGTTTCTTCCAGCTCTTCCCTCCTCACCCCTCAGCAGAAACCTCTTCACCCTCCTCTCCATCCTCTGCTTTTCTCCTTTCCCCCCGGAAATCCCCGCTCTCTGCCAGGAGCAAACGTTTCCTTCCCGGCCGTTTTGCCAAATCGAAGCAGCCTTTACCAAAAAATAACAAAAAATAACGCAGAAATAGTGCCTGGGGGGAGGAGGAAAGGAGATTTCTGGGTTTGGGCGCTGTTGGTTGGGTTTTTAATCTTTTCTGGACGAGGTGTTGGACCCCCTTAGGAAACAGGGGGTGGGGGGAGGTTTTTTCAGTCACGAACATTTCCTGGCCCTTCTGGGATGAGTAAAACACGTTTGTGTCCACGACCGATCTCAACACAGACCCTGGCTGAGAAATTTTGGGTTGAAAAAGTGTGTTTTAGGGAGAAAAGCGTCGTTCTCTGTGGTAAATTCGTGTCCCCCCCCCCCCGATGGGTGGGTGCGTGGTCGCGCCGAACACCTCCAGATGTTCCCACGGCCGCGGGCCCCAGCCTGGACCGGGGTGAAAGGCGACGTCGGAGCCCAAAAACACCACGAGTGGGGTGAACCCACAGGGAACCCCCCCTTTTCCGGTCCGAACCCATCGCCCCTCGTCCCATCGCCCCTCGTCCCATCACCCCTCATCCCATCGCCCCTCATCCCATCGCCCCTCGTCCCATCGCCCCTCGTCCCATCACCCCACGTCCCATCACCCCACGTCCCATCACCCCTCGTCCCATCGCCCCTCGTCCCATCGCCCCTCATCCCATCACCCCACATCCCATCGCCCCTCGTCCCATTGCCCCTCGTCCCATCACCCCTCGTCCCATCGCCCCTCGTCCCATCACCCCTCATCCCATCGCCCCTCGTCCCATCGCCCCTCGTCCCATCACCCCACGTCCCATCACCCCACGTCCCATCACCCCTCGTCCCATCGCCCCTCGTCCCATCGCCCCTCATCCCATCACCCCACATCCCATCGCCCCTCGTCCCATTGCCCCTCATCCCATCGCCCCTCGTCCCATCGCCCCTCGTCCCATCACCCCACGTCCCATCACCCCACGTCCCATCACCCCTCGTCCCATCGCCCCTCGTCCCATCGCCCCTCATCCCATCACCCCACATCCCATCGCCCCTCGTCCCATCGCCCCTCGTCCCATCACCCCTCGTCCCATCGCCCCACGTCCCATCGCCCCTCGTCCCATCACCCCACGTCCCATCGCCCCTCGTCCCATCGCCCCTCATCCCATCACCCCTCGTCCCATCGCCCCTCGTCCCATCGCCCCTCGTCCCATCACCCCACATCCCATCGCCCCTCGTCCCATCGCCCCTCGTCCCATCGCCCCTCGTCCCATCACCCCACATCCCATCGCCCCTCGTCCCATCGCCCCACGTCCCATCGCCCCTCGTCCCATCGCCCCTCGTCCCATCGCCCCTCATCCCATCACCCCACATCCCATCGCCCCTCGTCCCATCACCCCTCGTCCCATCACCCCTCGTCCCTCTCCAAACCCCCCCCAGCTTTCCTGTCCCCCCCCCAAGGTGCTCCAAGGTCTCCCCAGAGCTGAACCCCCCAACTCCTCAAATGTGGGGGTGCCCCCTGAGCCCCCCCCAACCCACACGTGGGGAATAAAATGTGGGGGTTCCCCCTGAGCCCCCCCCAACCCACACGTGGGGATAAAATGTGGGGGTGCCCCCTGAGCCCCCCCCCAACCCACACATGGGAATAAAATGTGGGGGTGCCCCCTGAGCCCCGTTTTTTCCCATGATTTATTGTCCCCCCCCCGGGATGACGGTGCGAGGGATGTCCCTGCCCGGGGCTGAAGCCTAAGGAAGAATTTAAGTGCAGATAAATATTTATTTGGGGGGGGGGTGGGGGTGGGGGTGGTTTTTTTGGGGTGTTTTTCCACATTATCAAGCACAACCCCAAAATTTTCCTATTTTTCCCCCCCCCCCCCCCAAATTAGGGCAGCGATAAAAAGCTCATAAATAAAAACTGAGCCCAAATTCTCCTGGGGACCCCCCGGGAGGGGGGGGGGTGTCTTTGCCCTCTTTGCCCTTTTTTTAGCGAAATCGCCCTAAAATTAATAAATAAATTTTTCTGGGGTGCCCAGGGCTGAACCCCTTTTTTTTTGGCTTTTTTTGGCGTTTTTTAGCGTTTTTTTGGCGTTTTTTAGCGTTTTTTAGCGTTTTTTGGCGTTTTTTGGCGTTTTTCGGCCGCTCGCTGTGTTCGGGGCGGTTGGTGCCGGGGTGAGGGTGGGGCGTGGGGGGGGGGATGAGGATTTGGGGTGAAACAGCGCGATTTGGGGTTCGGTGATGGAGAAGGGGGGTTCGGCACCGCGCGGCTCCATAGCTCAGGGGTTAGAGCACTGGTCTTGTAAACCAGGGGTCGCGAGTTCAAATCTCGCTGGGGCCTCGCTCCTCGATTTTCCCTTTTTCCACCCAAAACCACGCTCGGTTTTTCTCTGGGGGGGGATGGGGGGAGCGTGGGTCACCCCGGGGGGGGGCACGGGGGGCGGCTCGGTGGTCCAGGGGAAGGATTCTCGCTTTGGGTGCGAGAGGTGCCGGGTTCAAATCTCGGACGAGCCCAATTTTGAGGGATTTTAGGGTTTTTTCCCCCATTTAAATAATAATTTAATTAATAATAATTATAATTAACAGCATCTCGCCGGGAAAACCCAGAGCGGGGGGGGAATAACCCCCCCATCCCCCCAAATTTGGAATTTATTTATTCGCAAACACCCGAATTTCCCTGTTTTATCCTGGGAATATCAATAATAATCAATAATAATCAATAATCAATATCAATAATAATCAATAATCAACCTGTCCCCTCCCCCCCCCCCCCAGATCGATAAAAAAAAGGGGTGATGGATGCCCCCAACCTCCCTTAAACCCCCCAAATTTCACCCGATCCGGGTAAATTTGGGGTTTGTGGATTTTTCCCTTCGTGGGCTGCGCCTCCCCCGTGGGAAAAAAATGTAAATATTGTGGAAATGAGGGAAAAAGTGGTTTTTTTGGAAAAAAACGTTTTTTTTAAATTTTCCTGGGGGAAATGCGCAAAAACGCGGCCGATGTGGGGGGGGGAAGCGGCGCTCGGAGCGCATCTCACCCCTGTAAGGGGTTAATTATTGTTAATTATTGTTAATTACTGTTAATTATTACCCAAATAATCCACAAAGAATGTGAAATTATTCGTGAAAAGCGCAGAAAATAAACGGGGGGGGGAGGGGGAGTCCCCGTGTTCGCCCCCCCCCCCCCCCCAAGGGGAAAATCACAGCGAAATGACCCAAATAAAGCCCGAAATAACCCCAAAAAAAACATTCTCAAAGCTTTGACACCCCCCCCCCCCGCTCCTTTCTCATCGCAGGGCCCAAAAATGGCTTTTTTTGCCTTTTTTTTTTAACAGATCCCGGGGTTTGAGCCCCCCCCCCCCCCCCGCCGTGGGGGCACAGGGGGGGTTCTGCCCTCCCGAAATGGCCAAATAAGGGGAAATTGGGAAAAAAGGGGGCGAACCCCCCCCCCCCCCAAAGCCCCGGGAGGGTTTTGGGGTGCGGCGGCCCCTGGGGAGCGCTGGGGGGGGGGGGGGGGGGGCGGGGGGGGGCGGGGGGGACCACATCTGGGTCCCTGTGGTGCAGCGGTCAGCGCGTTCGCCCGGCACGGGGAAGGTCCCGGGTTCGAGACCGGGCAGGAACAGCTCCGTTTTGGGGGAGAAAAACCTGATTTAACTAGTGGAGGGGAAATAAGACCAACCGGGCAGAAACAGCTCCCTTTTTGGGGGAGAAAACCGTGATTTAACCAGTGGAGGGGAATTAAAAAATGATTCAATCAGTGGAGGAAAAATAAAACCAACCGGGCAGAAACAGCTCCCTTTTTGGGGGAGAAAAACTCGATTTAACGAGTGGAGGGAAATTAAAACCCGATTCAATCAGGGGAGGGGAAATAAACCAAATAAAGCCCCACAAATTCAGGGTTTTTTGGACCAAACTGCTATTTTTTTTTTTGGTAAATGGTGTGGTTGGAAGGGGGTGAAGGGGAGGGATGGGGGGGAGGTGGCTGGAAACAGCCGGGTTTGGGATGTGCTGGGGAGGGGGGGGAAGGGGAAAATGGGAGGAATAAAGGGGGAAATGGGAGGAATAAATAAAAACCTCTGTGGCAGCGGTGGGATTCGAACCCACGCCCCCGAAGAGACTGGAGCCTTAATCCAGCGCCTTAGACCGCTCGGCCACGCTACCCCGACGGGGGCGCTGCTGGCGCCTCCTCCTGCTCTGGGATTCCCTCCTCATCCTCATCCTCATCCCATCCTCATCCCCATCCTCATCCCATCCTCATCCCATCCTCATCCTCATCCCATCCTCATCCCATCTTCATCCCATCTTCATCCCATCCTCATCCCATCCTCATCCTCATCCCATCCTCATCCCATCCTCATCCCATCCTCATCCTCATCCCATCCTCATCCCATCTTCATCCCCATCCTCATCCCATCCTCATC
Organism: Podargus strigoides; assembly: GCA_028020825.1. Taxonomy (NCBI): domain Eukaryota; kingdom Metazoa; phylum Chordata; class Aves; order Caprimulgiformes; family Podargidae; genus Podargus; species Podargus strigoides. The sequence goes on along the minus strand of JAQJZH010000077.1, from coordinate 53,814 downwards.
CCCATCCTCATCCCATCCTCATCCCATTTCATCCCATCCTCATCCCATCCTCATCCCATCCTCATCCCCATCCTCATCCCATCCTCATCCCATCCTCATCCCATCCTCATCCCATCTTCATCCCCATCCTCATCCCATCCTCATCCCATCCTCATCCCATCCTCATCCTCATCCCATCCTCATCCCATCTTCATCCCCATCCTCATCCCATCCTCATCCTCATCCCATCCTCATCCCATCTTCATCCCCATCCTCATCCTCATCCCATCTTCATCCCCATCCTCATCCTCATTCCATCCTCATCCCCACCGTCCAGGAGGGTGAGGAGGAGGAGGGTGAGGAGGACGAGGAAGGTGAGGATGAGGAGGGTGAGGAGGAGGAGGATGAGGAGGAGGAAGGTGAGGAGGAGGAGGAGGAGGGTGAAGAGGAGGGTGAGGAGGAGGAAGGTGAGGAGGAGGAAGGTGAGGAAGGTGAGGAGGAGGAAGGTGAGGAGGAGGAGGGCGAGGAGGAGGATGAGGAGGAGGAAGGTGAGGAAGGTGAGGAGGAGGAAGGTGAGGAGGAGGAGGGCGAGGAGGAGGATGAGGAGGAGGAAGGTGAGGAAGGTGAGGAGGAGGAGGGTGAGGATGAGGATGAGGAGGAGGAGGAGGAGGATGAGGAGGAGGAGGGTGAGGAGGAGGAAGGTGAGGAGGAGGAGGGTGAGGATGAGGATGAGGAGGAGGAGGAGGGTGAGGAGGAGGAGGATGAGGAGGAGGAGGGTGAGGAGGAGGAAGGTGAGGAGGAGGAAGGTGAGGAGGAGGAAGGTGAGGAGGAGGAGGGTGAGGAGGAGGAGGGTGAGGAGGAGGAGGGTGAGGAGGAGGATGAGGAGGAGGAGGAAGGTGAGGAGGAGGAGGAGGGTGAGGAGGAGGAAGGTGAGGAGGAGGAGGGTGAGGAAGGTGAGGAGGAGGAAGGTGAGGATGAGGAGGAGGAAGGTGAGGATGAGGAGGATGAGGAGGAGGAAGGCACACACACCGGCTCGTTGGTCTAGGGGTATGATTCTCGCTTTGGGTGCGAGAGGTCCCGGGTTCAAATCCCGGACGAGCCCTTTATTTTGGGGCCATTTCCCTGCTTTTCCATCCCCCCACCCCCAGGGTTTGCTCCCTTTTAACCCCTTCGAACCCAGCCCCGCCCCTAACAGCCGCCGCCAGCGCACCGCAGCCCCCGGGGCCTCGATTTGGGGGAAAACCCCTAAAATTTGACCTTACCGTCGTTTTTTTTCCCCTTTCCGGGCATTTTCCAGGGTCTCTGTGGCGCAGCCGGCAGCGCGCTCGGCCGTTAACCGGGAGGTCGCCGGTTCGAGCCCACCCAGGGACACGGCGGGGGGGGCACAGCCCATTTTGGGCTTCATTAGCCACGCCCATCATTAAATTCATTAGCCCTGATTGGCCAAGCCCTGACCTCAACCACCCCGTGTTTATTTAATTATCACCTCTGGTTAATTGCTTCCCACCCATCCCTGCAGTGGTGGAAAGCTGGGGGGGGTCAGCTCCTCCCCTGGATGTCCCAGTCTCCACCAGAAACCCCAGTAAAAACCATTAACACCCCCGTGCTCGGGCTGGAATTGCTTTTTATACTCCTGATGTTGAATACTCTGCCCCTGGAGCTCGGCGGGGTGGGAGGTGAGGAGCACACCCTGGTACTGGTACTGGTACTGGTACTGGTACTGGTACTGGGGGGATCGGGGTGGCTGTGGAGGAGGTGACTGGGAAGGGACCTCCTGGACTGGGAGGGAGGACCTGGCTGATGGGTGATGAGTTGGGAGGTGTGGAGCACACCCTGGTACTGGTACTGGTACTGGTACTGGTACTGGTACTGGTACTGGGGGGATCGGGATGGCCATGGTGGAGGTGACTGGGAAAGGACCTCCTGGACTGGGAGGGAGGACCTGGCTGATGGGTGATGAGTTGGGAGGTGTGGAGCACACCCTGGTACTGGTACTGGTACTGGTACTGGTACTGGTACTGGTACTGGGGGGATCGGGGTGGCTGTGGTGGAGGTGACTGGGAAGGGACCTCCCGGACTGGGAGGGAGGACCTGGCTGATGGGTGATGAGTTGGGAGGTGTGGAGCACACCCTGGTACTGGTACTGGTACTGGTACTGGTACTGGTACTGGTACTGGTACTGGTACTGGGGGGGTCGGGGTGGCTGTGGTGGAGGTGACTGGGAAGGGACCTCCCGGACTGGGAGGGAGGACCTGGCTGATGGGTGATGAGTTTGGAGGTGAGATGTTCCTACAGGGGGGTGGAGGCACCTCGGAGAATTGGGAGATTCCCAACTTTATCCCACCCCAGGGACCCCCTGGGGAACCACCGCGGAGCGTTGGAGCCGGGGGACATTCGGGCTGTGACCCCCCCTTGGACAGAGCTGGTTTGAGTTCCCCCCCCCCCCGTCCTCGTTAAGCGTCGGACCAGGTCGTTACGACCTCGGTGACACTCAGCACCCCGCGTCCCTGCGCCACCCCCAGCTCCCGACGTCCTCCCGCTGCCTCGGCTCGGCATAAAGTGATTCAGCACCAAAAAACCCAAAAGTGGCTTCAAACCGTGGCGGTGTCACCCAGCTCAGCCCCACAGCCCCCCCCCCACTCAGAGATCCTCCTTCTGCAGGGGTCCCCCCATCTCCCCCCACTCCCCCCCGTCCCCGTTGGGCGGCCGCGCTTCGCCGCGGTCGCGGTGGATGTTGCCGGCGGCCCTGACGGCCGATTTCACGGCGGTGTCGATCCAGCCGTGGGGCTGCGCCGTGTGCTCCCCCGCGAAGTGCACCCTGCCCTCCCGCTGGAACAGAGCCCCCGAGTAGTCCACGAACTGGTAGGGGGTGAAGGCGGCGAACCCCCCCTGCGAGTGCCCGTCCAGCTCCCACCTCTGTATCACAAACTGGTCGCAGACGTACTGCAGGTGCTCCTTGCTCACCTGGTGGATGTCGGAGAGGTCCTGGAGGACCACATCCAGGTACTGCTCGTCCCTGAGGGGCAGGAAGAACTGCGAGTCGTCGTTCAAGGTGTAGGAAGCCAGGATGACCCCCACGCCGCTGGAGAAGTTGTGGCTGGGGTAGTAGACGAAGCGGGCAGGGCGGTCGGTGACGGACTGCCCGCCGCGGATGCCGTCCCTCTCCCAGAACCTCTCCGAGCAAGCCAAGGCGAGTTTGGAAGCGCTGGCGTAGTGGACGGAGCGCAGGGCGTGGGTCTTCGCCGGCGAGAGAGGGGGCAGGAACTGGATGGTCCTGGTGGCTTTGGCGGTGGAGGTGACGAGGACGTAGTCGGCGCTGATCGTGGTCGAGACCGGCGTGTCCGGAGCGCGGTAGAACACGTGGACTTTGTCTCCCTTGCGCGTGATTTTCTCCACGGCGCAGCGGAACCGGACGGCGTTGGGCAGCGCTTTGTGGAGAGCTTTGGGCAGTTGGTCGAAGCCCCCCGTGATTTCGTCAAAACTGAGAGGGAGAAGAAGCAGGAGGGGAAGGGAAGACACCAGGGTCCAGGAGCTGTGACAACCTGAGCCGGGAGTGAGTCCCCATCCCCGCGCCGAAACGCCACCGAAACGTGGCCGTGGACCGCCACGAAACGGCGTCTGCTGCGCGAGACGTCGCCTCACCTCTCGCTGGAGAAGATCCCAAAGTCCCACACCGAGGCCAGGAAGGAGAGGTAATACCCAGAGTCCTCGTTCAGCAAGTCCCCGATCATGTCCACCGCTCCGTGGCTCAGGTTGCCCACTTTTATCAGATACTCCTGGAAAAGCCGGGAAGAAGACACAGCCTGATGTCATCGTGGCACGAACACATCACCCCGTGGCACCCCAAGCCACAATTCCTGCCCTGCTGCCCTGATCTGCTTAAAAACTGGGCCAGGAGCTCTCTTTTTTTTCCTCTGTAGCTTCCTGCAGGGTATCAGCATCCCTGGCTGAGCACCACAGCAGCTCTGGAGGTGAACGCAGAAGGGATTTGAGGTGTGGTGAACCCAGCTGCCGCCCACGGAAACGCAGCGGAGCGCTCAGTGAATCCTCCCTGCTGCTCGACAGCTCATCATGGCTAATTAAGAGGCTGTGATGGACGTGGTTACAGCTCATCATGGCTAATTAAGAGGCTGTGATGGTTAATTGCAATGAATTTCCAACCACCGCTGCTTCTCACGTCCTTCCAGACCATGAGGCTGGAGTCAGCTTTGCTTCTTCCTCAGCATTTGAAGCAGGAGGCAGCATTGGTCAGGGAAAAGGCACCGGCAGAGGAAGGGACTCGAGTGATTCAGAGCCTTTCTCAGAGCAGGGTGACAACCAGCGTCACCCCCAAGCCCCAACCCGTTCACCTTGGTGGAGAAGGAGTCGTATTTAGCCAGAAATTCCTCGCAGTCTGAAGTCTGGAACTCCTTGACAGCCTGGAGAAGAAAAGCTGTTATATTCACGGGGGAAAAAAGTGCCTTTCCCAAAGTGTCCCCCAAATTCTGGTTGGGATTCATCAGGGATGCTCAGTGCTGGGGCTGAGGGGGAGCCAGGGGACGAGTTCTGGGAAGTTCTGCCTCGGCGTGGCACTGTCACCTTCATTCACGAGCCGTGGCGAGCCCAGAGGAAGGAAGCTGTGCGTCCAAAGAGGGTTTTGCAATCACCTGCCCTCATTTCTGAACGAGCCTTTGCCATCCTGAAAGGACCCTGCTCTTCCTCCACCCATCCCCGAGTCTCCCTCAGCCCCTCGTGCGGCGGAGGCTCCACCAGCTCCACCAGCTCCATCGTCTCTTGGCTCCCCCGCGGGTACCGACCTTGGCCAGAGCCTCCCTGTAGAGCTGCGTGGCACTCTTGCCCCTCTCCGATGGTCTCACGGCGTAGTTCAACACGTTGGGGTTCCGGGCCACCTCCCTGGCTCGCACCCGAGCGCCTCTCACGAGGTACCAGGCGTTCCCGTCCGTCTGGACGAAGGGGTTCAGCCTCAGGCGGAACTGCCGGACGAGTTCCCGCACCAGCCTAGGACAGAGGGGGTTTGCATCTGGGGAAGAACAACCCCAGGTACCAGTACAGGTTGGGGGCTGAGCTGGGGAAAGGGACCTGGGGGTCCTGGTGGCAGCAGGGTCATCATGAGCCAGCAACGTGCCCAACAAGGCCAATGGCATCCTGGGGGGTGTTGGTAGGTCAAGAGAGGTTCTCCTCCCCCTCTGCTCTGCCTTGGTGAGGCCACATCTGGAGTGTTGGGTCCAGTTCTGGGCCCCCCAGTTCCAGAAGGACGGGGAACTGCTGGAAAGAGTCCAGCACAGAGCCACAAAGATGATGGAGGGAGTGGAACATCTCCCTTGTGAGGAAAGGCTGAGGGAGCTGGGTCTCTTTAGCTTGGAGAAGAGGAGACTGAGGGGTGACCTCATTAATGTCTATAAATATGTCAAGGGTGAGTGTCATGAGGATGGAGCCAGGCTCTGCTCAGTGACATCCAATGACAGGACAAGGGGCAATGGGTGCAAGCTGGGACATAGGAGGTTCCACATAAATGTGAGGAAGAACTTCTTCCCAGTGAGGGTGACAGAGCACTGGAGCTGCCCAGAGAGGGTGTGGAGTCTCTGGAGACATCCAAACCCACCTGGATGTGTCCCTGTGTGACCTGACCTAGGTGTTCCTGCTCTGGCAGGGGGATGGGACTGGATGATCTTTTGAGGTCCCTTCCCATCCCTGACATTCTGTGACTCTGTGAGAGGACGTGGGGACGAGCGCTCGCGACCGGCCGAGCCCCCAGACCCTGCCACGGACACCAGGAGCGTGCAGACACGTCCCCGCTGGTTGGGTTGGGGTAGCCACGTGTCACCGTGGCTCTCGAGTGGAGATGTGGCTGTCGAAGGCACGGATGGCTCCAGGTTTTGGTTGCTTGAGGCTGTGCTTGAGGGGCTCTGGGGGTGGGAGCCCTTCAGCTCATCCTCCCCCAGCTGCCGGCCCCACGCGGACTGGGAGCGACGCCCTGCTGGAGCGGGAGGCAGGGATTCCCTGCGGCTCCCACCCTTCTCCTGGCCACGTGGCGTGGTTGGTGACCCACCCACAGCCTCTTCCCACGCTTCAGCTGACGACTGAGCCTCTCTGCCCCCCAGAAAAGCCCCTCTCCATCAGACCCATCCGTGATCTCACGCTGTGGCCCCCAGACCAGGGGTCTGACCACGCACGGACACGGTGCTGAGATGAGAGGTCTTCCTCTCTCCCAACCCAAACGTGGGTGATTGTGGGGGTCTGTCCCTTTGAAACCCTTGGGGAGAGACGGGGCAGAGACCTCCTTCCTCCTCCTCCTCCTCCTCCACATCCAAGCCCTCAGCCCCACCTCGACCCCCGCCGCGCTCCCCACAGCCGGTTCCTCACCTGACCCTTACCTGTGCTGGCTCGGCAGGCGCATGGCTCCCAGCTCCACGTACCAGTCCTGGCCCTCTGGCCGGTACGTCCTCACCCGCCCACCGACTCGATCGCTTACTTCCAGGACGGTCACCTGAAAAAAAGAGGTTGGGGTGAAGTTTGCCGGCGTTCAGGCGATGCCTGCTCGAAGCAAACCACCCACAAAGTCCTCAGTCGGCGTTCGTGAGGTGGGACAGGTCCCCTCCCGGTGGCAAACACCCCATCTGGGGATCCAGACCCCTCTCTGTGGGGTCTGCTCCAACCTCCAGGGCTGTCCCAGGGCAGCTGGAGCTCAGCCTCATCCCAAAACCCCCCAAGGCTGCAGAGAGGAGACTCCAACTTTCCACCTTCGCTGCCCACGTTGGTTTGGGGAGCACCTCCACAACTCCCCCTGTCCCCTCCTGCCCATGCAGGACACCAGTGGTGCTGGACCCAGTGGTGCTCAAGACCTCTCAAGACCACTCCTCACCTTGTGGCCAGCATCTTGGAGCAACTTGGCCGCCGTCAGCCCGCTGATTCCCGCCCCGACGATGACGACGTCCGCGGGGCGAGCTGCAGGCTGGAGCCCCTCTCTGAGGATCTGCAGCAGCTCCTCGTAGTCTTTGTCGTGCAGGCAGTACTCAGGGAACCAGGAGAACCTCTTGGCCTGGAGGACACCGGCCAGCAGGAGGGTTTGGAAGAGGACTAGGGAGAGGAGAAGAGAGGAAAGTGAGGTAAGAGCAGTGCAGGCTCATTCCTGACGGCGTGGGAGGGACAGCTCCGACTGCCTCGGTGTCCAAACCCCGAGGAGGAACATCTAACACCTCCCAGTCAGCTGGCACCGGGCATCAGCAGCTTCCCCGACGCCGAGCGGTGCCAGCGAAGGCGATTTATGTTTTTAAGGAGAAATCAAGCCCCTGGATGGGGTTTGGGGTGGTTTTAAACTCATGTTCTCCTGTGTGGATGCTCTGGTGAGTTCCCCAAGTGAGTCTGAGCCTTTAGAAGAAGCTCAAGCGACTCCATAGTGAGGAAATGGTGATGAGCATCATCCCCGTGCTGTCCCAGCTGCCCTTTCCCACACCTCAGCAGGGACAGGGACGCTGACGCGGTGGATGGAAGGGGTGGAGGGAGGAGATGATGGAAGAAGGAAGAAGGACAGAGCAGAGGGAGACAATATTCCACGGGCAGTTGAGAGCGATGAAGATACGTGATGGGACTTCTTGGTTTCTTTGAAGTGATTTAACTTCTGAGATACCCTACAGGGACCAGAGATACCTGTAGGGAACAGCAGCCCCTTCACAATAACCATTTCTGGCAGAACTGACCCAAAGCGATACGAATATTTTCACAGGGAAAAGAAGTTTGAAGAGGAAATCAACCTGGGATTTTTTCTAGTTTTGGTTTCTCTTCCCCAAAATAACTACAGGGCGACTTTCATTTTCTTTTCCTTCCCCCCAGAGACTGCCAGCTTCCTTCCAGAGAAAAAAGACTTTTAAAAAGCAGCTTCTGAAACAACACCCTGAGCAATCCTTCCTCCTGGAAGATCCCCGGGGAATCACCTTCGTTTCTGGCTGGAACAGCCCCAGATCTGCAGATGACCTGGCTGGAAATGCATCTGCCGTGAATAAACCTCAATGCTCTGATCCTGCAGGCAATTTTCTGAGAGACCAACTCCTGGCAGCCTCTCCTGGAGCTGATGCGGCTTCCTGAAGGCATCGACTGCAGCAGCAAAAAAATAATCTGAAAGAATCTGCTGTAATTGGGCTCTCAACAGCAGGGCTGTCTCCTTCGAAGCACGGCAGAAAGCGAGACGACGCTCGTTGGCCTTCCTGACCCAACGCCGCTGCTGCCCTGACCTTCCCTGAGGACCAGGAGATGCTGCCTGCGTCGTTCTACGGCGTGGGGGGGGGTCACAGAGCCAGCAGCCCTCGTCTCACCCAACGGGGTCAACCCCAAAGACCTACGGACCACGTGGAAGACAAAGATCTCTTTTTTGGAGACCAAGACCAGCTCTTGGGAACACCTGATGGATCGCTGTCCTCCATGGGATCTTCTTGTGGTGTGGGTAGACGTGGCCAAACCACCAACCTGGGGGAAGGAGGTGACCTCTAAGGAGGTCCCTAGGGATTCTGAGCTTGTGCTTCCACCTCTCCCTGCACGACTGGGAACGTCCCAAGCCCCAAAGTTCCAAAGCTCCTCGACTGCCCACAAAGCTGAGCGTGAAACACCCTGGCTGGAGGACAGGTCTGTGGTTACGCTGCCGGGAGGTGAGAGAAAAGGCAGAAGTTCCACCAGATGATTAAAAAAAAAAAAAGAAGAAGAAGAAGAAATTTGGGCAGTGATGATGACAGAAACCCAGAAATAAAAAAGCAGAGGGAGAGATTCAGGGAGAGGCACTCACCGATCCCAGCCATGGCTCCGGGGGAACGCTCGTCCTCGGAGCTGGGCTCTCATTTTATACCCTGGCTTGGGAAAAAAAAAAAACCACCCAAGAAGCAACAAGTGGCTGCGGTGATTCAAAACAGGATCGGTGTGACCCGGAAGGGAGCCGGGTGTCGCTCGCTATCGGAGGGGGAAGCGGCACGGGGCGGCTCTCCGAGCCCCGCGAGGGCGTCGCCGTTATCAGGACGCAGGAAAAGCGACTGCGCCCTTCTCTGCAGAGCTCCCCCGCGGCGCCGCGCGCCGCTCGTCCCCTTCTCCCACGCAGAGAGATCGCTCTCGGCGCCGCGGCACGCGCTCAGCACCCAGCGAGGCTCCCGGGCGCCCCTCGGGGCGTCTCGGGGTGAAGGGCTCGGAGGTCTCCGTTGGAGCGATTCTGCCCCTCTGCTCAGCCCCCACCTGGGGCTCCGTGTCCAGTTCTGGGGTCCCCAGCACCAGAAGGAGGTGGAGGTGGTGGAGTGGGGCCGGAGGAGGTCATGGAGATGATCCAGGGCTGAGGGAGTTGGGGGGTTCAGCCTGGAGAAGGCACCAGGGAGACCTTAGGGCACCTTCCAGTGCCTGGGGGGGCTGCGAGAAAGCTTGGGGGGACCTTGGACAAAGGTCTGGAGTGATGGGACAAGGGGTGATGGCTTTAAACTGGACGAGGGTGGATTGAGACTGGATATTAGGCAGAAATTCTTGGCTGTGAGGGTGGGGAGACGCTGGCCCAGGTCCCTGAGAAGCTGTGGCTGCCCCCTCCCTGGCAGGGTTCGAGGTTGGACGGGGCTTGGAGCACCCCAGGCTGGTGGGAGGTGCCCCCCCATGGCAGGGGGTGGGCTGAGATGAGCTCTGAGGTCCCTTCACCCCCAAACCGTTCCATGATTCCACCACAAACACGGGGATTTCGTGGTGCTGCGTCCAAAGGGTCCTCCTGGAAGCAGCTGGGGGATGGGTTTTGCCCAACAAGACACAAAATTGAGGCAGCCCAGTCCTGGAACAACCCAGTTCCTCCCCAAACCCACCCTCTCCGGGACGGCCGAGGAGGTTCTCACCCAAACCCCCGACGTTTTGCACTTCAGGACAGCCCCAAGTTCCTCTTTGTCTCCACGGAAATGGGGTGAAGAACCTCTGTGGAAACTTTCTGCCCGAGGAAAACCCCCACCGTGAAGGACCGCACGCCTTACGCGGGGTTTTGTTTCCGAGCACGGCTCCGTTTCACGGCTCCACCACTCTGATTCAGGCTGAACAGCTGGAAAAAGCCAAAAAACCCCCATTTATCTGCAAAAAACAACTGGGTTTGTGCCTGATTTCATCACTGGCTGGCGATTACCGGGTTGGTTTCCCCATACCCGTGGGTGTCTGCGCCGTGCATGAACCCCGCGTGCGAACCAGCTCCGCTTCGCGAGGGATTTGGGGATTGCGTGACGAACCCCGAGTTCCCAGGCCGGCTGGAGGCTTCGGAGGAGAGAGGAGCTCGTCTCGTCTTGCCTTCGTTAAGCTCGGATTAACGAGCACCCTCGTAAATTGCTTTTAGGGTCATCCCGAAACGACGGGTTCCATTGTCTGGGCGAACAATGCGTGTCAGCAGTTGCAACAGGAGTTCCACCCAGCTTCCCGCTCCCCTTCGCCGCTTCTTACTGGTTCTTACTGGAAACCCAGCTCCCGCCCGATTGCGACACGGGGATCCGCGACGGGCAACGGGAGAGGCGCAAAGCGAAGCGAACGCGTCGGCGTGGCACGGGGAGGGTGTGATGGGTACCTGTAAAATAATTGAGGTCTGGTTGGAACGTTGGTTTTCCTTAACGAAGGATTTGGTGCCCTGGGATCGGGACGTCGGCGCGGGACGTCGCATTTCCGACAACACGTGGAGGAATTCCGAGGAAACACGGGAGGAGCGAGCACACAGACACGAAACGGAGTCAAACACGGAGGGAGAAAATCCCAGGGCGTAGCTGGGTGGATCGGTGTGCCTGGGCGGATTCGTTAACGAAGCATTTAGCCATAATTAATCTTCGGGCTGGCAGAGGCGGGTGCAAGGTCTGCAGGGAGTTTCTGTTGGGGAAAGGTGTTCTTTCCCGGGATTTTCTTGTCATTCATTTCCTGCACGCCCAAAAGGCTCGCAGGACACGCAGCGCACGGACTCAGCTTTGGAGAGTCTCCAAAACTTCGGAGATTGGGGTGATAATCCAAAAAATAAATGCTAATTTTTAGGTTGGGTGGAAGATTTCCATCGGGGGGGTGAGGACAGAGGAGGAGTTGGTCCTGGTTGGTGAGGACTGGGTTAGGGATCAGTTCCACAACCTGGACACCCATAAATCCACTGGTCCTCATGGGATGCACCCGTGGGTGCTGAGGGGGCTGGTGGGTGTCATTGCTGGGCCATCTCCATCACCTTTGTCAAGTGGTGGGGATGGGAGAGGTGTCTGAGGGCTGGAGGAAAGCAAATGTCACTGTGGGCTTCAAGAAGGAAGAGTCAGGGAACTATGGACCAGTCAGCCTCACCTCCATCCCCGGAGAGGTGGTGGGACAGGCGTGACAAGGACCAGGGGGTCATCGGGGGCAGCCAACGTGGCTTCACCAAGGGGAAGTCATGCTTGGCCAACCTTGTCCTTCTGTGAGGACACGACCCCGTGGGGCGATGGGGAAGCAGAGGATGTGGTCTGTCCTGATCTCAGCAAGGCATTTGGCACAGTGTCCCACAGCGTCCTCGCAGCCAAACTGGGGAAGTGTGGTCTGGATGACTGGGCAGTGGGGTGGGGAGCAGCGTAGGGGAGAGGGACCTGGGGGTCCTGGTGGCAGCAGGGTGACCATGAGCCAGCAACGTGGCCAACAAGGCCAATGGCATCCTGGGGGGTGTTGGTAGGTCAAGAGAGGTTCTCCTCCCCCTCTGCTCTGCCCTGGTGAGGCCACATCTGGAGTACTGGGTCCAGTTCTGGGCCCCCCAGTTCCAGAGGGACGGGGAAGTGCTGGGGACAGCCCAGTGCAGAGGCACAGAGGTGATGGAGGGAGTGGAACATCTCCCCTACGGGGAAAGGCTGTGGGAGCTGGGTCTCCTCAGCTTGGAGGAGGCTGAGGGGTGGAGCCACGATTTGGTGCGAAAAAGCCGCTTATTGGGGTCATGAGAGGGGGAAAACAAAAGGGGCGCTGATTTTGTGGAAGAAGGGTGAAAAAAGGGAGTTTCCCTGACCGGGAATCGAACCCGGGCCGCGGCGGTGAGAGCGCCGAATCCTGACCACTAGACCACCAGGGAGGGCTGTAGAGCTCTACCGAGCTCTCCCCACACGTGGCTCCTCCACGAGTCCCCACGGGGGAACAGCGGCGACTGGGCCACGACCGAGAGGGTTTCGGGGGAAAAAAAGGAGAAAACGTCGATTCTCCAACTCGACCAGGGGGATGATGGGGGAATTGTTTACACACGGTGACAAAAATCGCAGTTTTTGGAAGGAAAACTGTGTCAGGAGTGGGATTTGAACCCACGCCTCCATCTGGAGACCAGAAAACCCCACGGGGAAAGGCCACGGCCTTGAGTCTGGCGCCTTGGACCACTCGGCCATCCTGACACCGCCAAGCCTTCCTCACCCTCCTCATCCTCCCAACGGCGTGGAAATCGCGCATCCGCTTTGGGGGGAATTCCGGGCTTTTCAGGCAAAACCCCGCTGTGCAAATCGGGGTGATGATGCTCTCACCTCATAGAGGCATCGCGCTGTTGGCCCTGGGGCGCAGGGGGGGCTCCCCGAGCCTGCAGGAGGCGCCGTGGCCGCGGGCAAGCGACGCGGAAGGTCCTCGGGGAGGAAGAGGAGGCAGCGAAGACCCCAGAGGACGAAGCCCCCTCTGAAGAGGAAGAGTTGCCCGGCTCCGATCGGCCGAAGGAAATCGGCGCGGAGGGGATGGAGCCGTGGGTGGAAGCCAAGGTGCTGCAGCGGGGACGTGTCCAGGGTGCCACCGCTGTCCCGGCGCATGTTGGCCAAGGCCAAGGAGCCGCTGGACGCCTCCGTGGGCGTCTTCTACCAGGAGGTGGTGAGCGAGGCGGCGCGGCGGAGGAAGCAGCGCCGGGGCCTTCGTCGGAGATCAAAGCTTGTTGGATCGGAGATCTTGTCCCTCTCGTCCCCAAGGACCCCATCCCTCATGTCCCCAAGGACCATATCCCCCACATCCTCAAGGACCCCATCACCCATGTCCCCAGGGACCCTGTCCCCCATGTCCCCAGGGACCCCATCCCTCATGTCCTCAAGGACCCTGTCCTCCTCCCCAAGGATCCTGTCCTCCATGTCCCCAAGGACCCCATCCCTCATGTCCCCAGGGACCCTGTCCCCCATGTCCCCAGGGACCCTGTCCCCCATGTCCCCAAGGATCTTGTCCCTCTCGTCCCCAAGGACCCCATCCCTCATGTCCCCAGGGACCCTGTCCCCCATGTCCCCAAGGACCCTGTCCTCCTCCCCAAGGATCCTGTCCTCCATGTCCTCAAGGACCCCATCACCCATGTCCCCAAGTCTCCTGTCCCCCACATCCCCAAGGACCCTGTCCTCCTCCTCCCCAAGGACCCTGTCCCCAGGGACCCTGTCCCCCTTGTCCCCAAGGACCCTGTCCCCCACGTCCTCAAGGACCCTGTCCCCCTTGTTCCCAAGGACCCCCCAAAAAGCCCTTTTTTACCCCAAAAATGGGGCCGAGAGGGGGTTCTGTGTGTGTCCCCCTGCGGAGGGGTGCGGCGGCTGCAGGGGGATGGGGGGAAGGGCGTCCCCCCCCCCCCCCCCCCCCCGATATCCTGAGCAAAAAGAGTTAAAAAATAGGGAAAAAAAAAAGGAAGGAATTTAAAAAAAAAAAAAAAAAGGTTAAAAAACCAGAGGGGAGAAAAGAGCTGCCAGGCCCCTCTGGGGATGACAGCGCCAGCGTGTCACAGCAGAAATGACACAAAAAAACCACTTTTCAAAGGAAAAAATGTTTATTTCGGGGTGCAGCCGAGCGTTTTTGCCTCAAAACGTGCAAAAAAAGCTGGTTTTGGGGTCTGCCTGCCCCCCTGTGGGGGTGGGGACGTGCCCCCCCCCCCCAGCGAGGTTTTCCTCACGGAAATTTATCGGGGATAAACACCCTGGGGGGCATTTTGGGGCTAAAACCCTTAAATTTGGGGCCGGGGAAGGCAGCGGGGGGGTTTTAGCGAGCGGGGACCGGGGGGACGGAGCTGGGGGCCCGCGGGAACCCTCCCGGCGCGGCGGCCATCGCGGGCCTTCGGGGGGGGGGGGGGGGGGGGGAAAGGGTCTGGTTTTGGGGTGAAAAAAGGGGGTTTCTGTCCAAGGGAGGGGGGGCTGCCTGCGCAAAGCCCGGAGAAATGCGTTCAAAAGCCCCGGGAGGGGTTTGGGGCTCAAAAATACCTCAGAAATGGCCCCCCCCCACCCCCGGGCACCACCGCGGCTCCTTTGGGGGGCTCCGCCGCCCGCCCAGGCCCCGTCGCCATGGCAACGCCGCCTGGCTGCCCTCACCCAAGATGGACGCGGCGGCTTCGCCCCTCACGGTGGGCACGGCCCGCGGGGGGCAGCAAGGGGGAAGCTGCGGCCATCGCCTCCCGCTCGTCCCCACCGGCCCGCGCGGAGGAGGGCGCTGCCGCCATCTTCCCTCCCGCCCCGCCTCAGGGGGACGCCGCCATTTTGGAAGCGGGCGCGGGGCCGCCATTTTGGAATTGGCTCCGGGGGCGCCATTTTGGAAGCGGGCATGGCCGCCATTTTGGAATTGGGCGCGGTGCCGCCATTTTGGAATTGGGCGCCTCCCCTCTGAGGCAATCCTGCCCCCCCCCCCCAGGCCCCAAATTAAAGGTTTTTCACCCCAATTTCTGCCCTCTCCAGCTCAGGAATAACGTCTCCTTCAAATGGTTCCTCCCCGAAGCAAATTCCGCAGGAGGGAGGGAGGAAAACTTACAAGAAAAGCGGAGCAATCCCGGCGCCTCCCCGCGCTGGGGGAGCTGCAGATGGGGTTTAAATGTGGGAAAAGGTGACGGTGGGGGCGCGAGGAGGCTTTTTGGGTTGTTTTCCCCTGAAATTAGGTTATTTGAGCTCATCTGTCACGCTGGTGACGCGGTGGAGGCCGACGTGGTGTAAACCACCCCCAAAAACCTTTCTCTGCCACCCCCATGGCACCCTCAGTGCCCTCCACCCCCCAAAAATGGATTTCTGAGGGAAAAAACCCCTCCACAGGCACTCCCCCCACTCATTTTTCTCACTATTTAAAGCTTTCTGCTGGAAAACGCGGGCGGCGGGGGACGGCTGAGCGAGCCCGCGGCAAAAAGGGGCCCTTTGCCCCCAGAAAACATTCATTTTGAGGCAAAAAGCGGCTGTTTTGAGGGGCTGCCGCCCCCATACACCCAGGGCCCCCTCGCACCCCACAGACGCCATTGTGCCCCCCCCATGGGGACCCCTATACACCCCCAAGCCCCGCCCCCAAACGCCCGCGCATGCGCACTCCGCCCATCCACGAGCCGAGCCGCTTCGCTCTGCGCAGGCGTAACCCCGCCCCCTTCTCCCCACGCACGCGTAACCCCGCCCCTTTCTCCTCGCGCATGCGTGGCCCCGCCCCTCGGGCCCGCAGTCGCCCGGCGCAGCGGCGCGGAGCGGATCGCGGAGCCCCGCGCAGCCCCGGGGCCGCGGGATGGAGGCCCCGCCCGCTCCCCCGACCGTTCCCCCGGCTCCCTGCAGCGCCGCCCGGAGCCTGCAGGACGAATTAACGTGCCCGGTGTGCTTGGAGTATTTTAACGATCCGGTGCTGGTGGCGGAGTGCGGGCATAACTTCTGCCGGGCCTGCGTGACTCAGTGCTGGGAGGACTCGGCCCGGCGCCTCTGCTGCCCTCAGTGCCGGGAACCGGTACCGCAGCGCCTCTTCCGCCCTAACCGTTCGCTCGGGAACATCGTCCACATCGTCCGGCAGCTGGGGTTACCGCCGGGCCCCGCTGAGCCACCGCCGGGGCCTCCCGCCCCCGCTCCGCCTCTGCCCGCCGCCGCTCCTCCCGGTCCCCCGGGGCCTCCGCGATGTCCTCGGCACGGAGAGCCGTTGCGGCTTTACTGCGTGCAGGATCGCCGTGCCGTCTGCGTCGTCTGCCACCTCTCCCGGGAGCACCGCAACCACACCGTGCTGCCCGCCGAGGAGGCGGCCCACGCCGCGGAGGTCAGTGGGGAAGGGGGGGGGACGACACGTGTAGGGTGCCCTAGGGATCCCCCTAATTATGGGGGTACACCAGCGCCCCCCTCCCGGGGACGGCAGTGCACCGGGAGCCGAGCTGGACGGGTTAGGAGACCCTCCCCCCGTGGAGGAGTAGTACTGGGAGCACCCCCCGGGGTGTTGGGGTGCAATGGAGCCCCCCCCGGAGCATTCCTGGGGTGTAAGAAGCACCCCACAAAGATGGGGGGTGCAATAAATACCCTTGCTGTAAAGGGGGAGCACCGGGGGCACCCCCCCCCCTCGAATTGGGGATGCAGTAAGGGGGGGAGCGTGCAGGGGAAGCCCCTCCCCACGGGAGGCAATGCCCCTGGGGTGTGATAGGGCCCCCCAACATGGGGGGGGTGCAATAGGGACACCCCCTCCCCATCAGGGGAGTGCCATAAGGACACCCCCTCCATCGGGGGGTGCCAAAGGGACCCTCTCTATCAAGGGGGGTGCAATAGAGACCTCCCCCCCATCAGAGCAGTGCAATAAGGACCCTCCCCCATCAAGGGGGGGCAATAGGAGCCCCCCCATCAATGGGAGTGCAGTGGGTGACCCCCCCATCACGGGGGTACAACAGGGACCCCCCCACCAGAGGGCTACAAAGGTGAGTGTGCCCCCTCCCCCAGAACAGGACCCCCCCCAGACTCTCCTTTTCCAGCAGAAATCCCTCAAGAATGACTTTTCCCCCCTAAAACACTCACCCCCCCCCCCCATTTGGGATCTGGGCTGGGAATTTGGGATCTCGGCCCCTTGCTCCCCCAAATCCTCCTCCTCCTCCTTGAGCCTTCCTGAGCCTCTTCCTCCGAGGCTGCAGTGACCTAAAGGAGGATGGTTGCCAATTAATTAGCTGTTAATTAACTTAAGGAGCAGCCCGGAATCCCCCCACCAGCCCATCCCTCCGTATTCCCCATCCCAAACAGAATTCCCACCCAATCCCTTTTCTCTTCTCCCTCCAGGAGGTTCCCCAGGAGCACTTGAGCTCCCTGAGGAAAGGCCGTGAAGAAGCCAAGGCTGAGAGGGAGCGGCAGAGCGAAGATTTACTGGTGAGCACCTCGGGCCGGGGGGCTCCTGCGTCCCCCCCATTCCCCACAGCGGGAACGTCGCTCTCACACGTCCCCCCCACTTTGGGTTCCACAGAAGCAGACAGAAGTGGAGAGGCAGAAGATTGTGGCTGAGTGTAAGGAGCTGCGAGGTTTCCTGGAGGAAAAGGAACAACTTCTGCTGTCGCGGCTGGAGGAGCTGGACCGGGACATCGGGAAGAGGCGGGATGAGAGCGTGGCCCGGCTCTCCGAGGAGATCGCCCAGCTCGACAAGCTGCTGAGCGAGCAGGGAGGAGAAAACAACCCAGGAGACCAGGCTGGGCAGGTGAGACCTCCATGTGTCCTCCCAGTTCACCCAGTTCAACCCCTCTGCTGGAGCAGGATCCCAGAGATCCCATGGGAACATCTCAGAGGGGTTGGGAATGGCTCCAGCCCTCAGTCACCACCATGGTGAAGAAGTGTCCCAGTTTGTGCAGCTGGGAAATGTGGGCCATGAGGGAAGAACCCAAGGAGGAACCATCAGACCTCCACGTGTCCTCCCAGTTCACCCAGTCCAACCCCCTGCTGGAGCAGGATCCCCGAGGAGATCCCATGGGAACACCTCAGAGCCATTCCCAACCCCTCTGGAGACGGAGGCTCCACCACCTCCCTGGGGCTCCGACCCCTCCGGGCTGACCGGTCCCGTTGGCTCCGGGCTGACCGATCCCGTTGGCTCCGGGCTGACCGATCCCGTTGGCTCCGGGCTGACCGATCCCGTTGGCTCCGGGCTGACCGGTCCCGTTGGCTCCGGGCTGACCGGTCCCGTTGGCTCCGGGCCGACCGATCCCGTTGGCTCCGGGCCGACCGGTCCCGTTGGCTCCGGGCCGACCGGTCCCGTTGGCTCCGGGCCGACCGGTCCCGTTGGCTCCGGGTTGACCGGTCCCGTTGGCTCCGGGCTGACCGGTCCCGTTGGCTCCGGGCTGACCGGTCCCGTTGGCTCGGGGCTGACCGGTCCCGTTGGCTCGGGGCTGACCGGTCCCGTTGGCTCCGGGCCGACCGGTCCCGTTGGCTCCGGGCCGACCGGTCCCGTTGGCTCTGGGCCGACCGATCCCGTCGGCTCCGGGCTGACCGGTCCCGTCGGCTCCGGGCTGACCGGTCCCGTCGGCTCCGGGCTGACCGGTCCCGTCGGCTCCGGGCTGACCGGTCCCGTCGGCTCCGGGTTGACCGGTCCCGTCGGCTCCGGGTTGACCGGTCCCGTCGGCTCCGGGCTGACCGGTCCCGTCGGCTCCGGGCTGACCGGTCCCGTTGGCTCCGGGTTGACCGGTCCCGTTGGCTCCGGGTTGACCGGTCCCGTTGGCTCCGGGTTGACCGATCCCGTTGGCTCTTGGTTGACCGATCCCGTTGGCTCTTGGTTGACCTATCCCGTTGGCTCCGGGCTGACCGATCCCGTTGGCTCTTGGTTGACCGATCCCGTTGGCTCCGGGCTGACCGATCCCGTTGGCTCTTGGTTGACCTATCCCGTTGGCTCCGGGTTGACCTCTTGGTTGCACTCCACTCTTCCCCTTGTTGAACCTCTTCAGGTTTCTCCCTGCCCAACTCCATCCAAGTCGTTAATGACTGGACCAGTACCCTTGGGGACACCACCAGTCACCACCAGTGGGAGGACTGGGGAGGGTTTGGGAGGTTTGAGGTAGAAAATTGACATTTCCATCCATGCATTTCTTGGATTGATGAATTCCTTCTTGTTTTTTGCTCTTTCCAGGGTGTCGCCCTGACTGGAAGCAGGTGAGTGAACCTTACTGGGTGAACTGGGAGGCTCGCACTGGTGGCAGAGCCACGTTGGGGGGGCACCTCGCTTCCTCCCCACGCCCCTGGGTGTTATTTGAGGTGAATTATCCCCGAATAAAGCACCCTCTTGGCTGGGGGTACCACGGGGGGTTCCTCCCTGCTCCTACTTGACAGCTTTTACCAATTGTGTCTATTTTTGTCTCTTTTTTGGTCGATTTTTCCCTTATTTCTTTCTTTTCCCACCCCCCAGTTTGGAGAGTTGGATGTTTTGCAAACCGGAGAGCGGTTTCACCGAGCTGGAGAAGAAACTCAAGAGCTTTTCCCAGAAGAGCGCGGTGCTGAAGGAAGTTTTGCTGGAATTCAAGGGTGAGCATTGAGGAAAAAACCCTTTTTCCCTGAAATTTTGGAGCCTCCAAACCCTAAATTTAATCCAGTTTCAAGGAGGAAATCCACCAGGGGTTTCTGGGGTGGGGTTTAAGTGTTGTCTTCTTCTTGTTCCCGCAGAGAACCTCCGCTTCGAGCTGGAGAACGACACAGGTGAGGGGAGCTTGGACCTGGGGGGGGTTTGACCTCGTTTGGGGAATTTGGGCTCTTCCTGAGGGGGGGTCTCAGCGCTGCGACCTTCAGGAGAAGGTCAGGAGAGGAGATGATCACCTCTGAGCTCCCCCAGTCCAACCATTAACGCAACGCTGCCGTCACCAGTACCCCGTGTCCCTCAGCACCGCGTCGCCACGGCTCTGAGCCCCCCCAGGGATGGGGACCCCCCCACTGCCCTGGGTACCCGCTCCTTGGAAGTTCTCCAGATCCTTCTCCGTGTCCTCCAGACCCTTCCCCAGCGCCTCAGTGGCGTGAGGGGGCCCCAAACCGAACCCCGTGGTGGTGGCCACCTCGGCCACGCTGCTGGCTCGTCTCCAGCTGGCCAACACCCCCAGGTCCCGCCCCACCGCAGCCCGGAACGTTCCGCGGGGTTGGTTCCAAGGGCAGAACCCAACACTTGGCTTGGTTGAACCTCAATCCCGTTGACCTTGGCCGTGGATCCAACCCATCCCAGTCCTTCTGGAGACCCCTCCGACCCTGGAGCAGGTGGACACAGCAGGGCCTGGGGGTCCTGAGGGACAAGGGGTCGGCCATGAGCCATCGGAGCCCCAGGGAGGTGGTGGGGCCTCCGTCTCCAGAGGGGCTGGGAATGGCTCCGAGGTGTTCCCATGGGATCTCCTCTGGGATCCTGCTCTGCAAGGGGGTTGGATGAGGTGATCTCCAGAGATCTGCTCCCCCACCACCACTCCGTGTCCCCCACGTCCCCACCCAAGGTGGTGGCACCTCCAAACCGAGGTTGCTCTCCATCCCCTCACCCACATCGTTAACAGTAACGAGGGGTTAATCCCAGAGGTGCGTGGGGTGGGGCAGGTTGATGACTTTGCTTTAATTAGCACGCAGAACCCGATTGGTTTTCCACCCTTTGGGGCACTCAAAGCTTTTTGGGGACGCGGTGTCCTCATTTTTGGGGCCGAGATGATGGATCCCTTTGAGGAGGACGATGGGAGAAGGGTTCTTCCCTCATGGACCACATTCCCCAGCTGCTCAAACTGGGACACTTCTTCACCATGGGGGTGACTGAGGTCTGGGGCTGAGTCTGGAGCCATTCCCAACCCCTCTGAGATGTTCCCATGGGATCTCTGGGATCCTGCTCCAGCAGAGGGGTTGGACTGGGTGAACTGGGAGGACACATGGAGGTCTGATGGTTCCTCCTTGGGTTCTTCCCTCATGGACCACGTTTCCCAGCTGCTCAAACTGGGACACTTCTTCACCATGGGGGTGACTGAGGTCTGGGGCCATTCCCAACCCCTCTGAGATGTTCCCATGGGACCTCCTCTGGGATCCTGCTCCAGCAGAAGGGTTGGACTGGGTGGACTGGGAGGACACGTGGAGGTCTGATGGTTCCTCCTTGGGTTCCTCCCTCACGGCCCACATTCCCCAGCTGCTCAAACTGGGACACTTCTTCACCATGAGGGTGACTGAGGTCTGGAGCCATTCCCAACCCCTCTGAGATGTTCCCATGGGATCTCTGGGATCCTCCTCCAGCAGGGGGGTTGAACTGGGTGAACTGGGAGGACGCACGGAGGTCTGATGGGTTCCTCCCTCACGGCCCACGTTTCCCTTTCCCAGGTGACCTCTCCCTGGACCCCGACACCGCCAACCCCTACCTGGTGTTATCGGAGGACAAGAGGAGCGTGCGGCTCCGCGGCGCTCCCCAGGAGCTCCCGGCCAACCCCAAGAGATTCGATTACTCCTTCTGCGTCCTGGCGGCCGAGGGGTTCCATACTGGGAGGCATTACTGGGAGGTGGAGGTGGGAGACGGGGAGAGCTGGGTGCTGGGGGCCGCCCGCGAGTCGGTGAGGAGGAAGGAGAAGATCGATTTTGCCCCCGAGGAAGGGATCTGGGCCGTGGGCTTAAATTGGAAAGGGAAAAATTGGGATCAGTACCAAGCTTTCACGTCCCCGGAGACCCCGCTGTCCCTGTGCGAGAGGCCCAGGAAGATCGGGGTGTACCTGGACTACGAGGGGGGGTGGGTGGCGTTCTACAACGCCGACAACATGGCCCCCATCTTCACCTTCACCGCCGCCTTCTCCGAGAAGATCTTCCCCTTCTTCTGGCTCTTCTACGTCGGCTCCTCCCTTTCCCTTTGCAATTGATCCCCCCCCCCTCCCCCTCCCTGGGGTCCTTTCACCCTCCCCAAGGTGACCTATGACCCTCCCCCTTTCTTCCCCCCCCATTTTGCTTTGAGCACCCCCAAAACAGCCCTTGATCCGCTCCAGAGTGAACGTTCTCATTGAACTGAGGAGTTAAGTTGGGGGGGTGTCTTCTTTTTAACCCAAAAACCTTGCTTTGGGGTATCAAATATTGGAGGGGGGGCTTTTGGGGTGCCTCCCCCCCTTTTTTAGGCTACCCCCCCTTTTTTTAGGGTGCGCCCCCTTAATTAGGGCATTTCCCCCCTATATTTTGGTTTTATTTGAAGGAAAAACATTTATTTTAGGGGTTTACCCCCCCAGTTTCCTGCACCCCAAAGGCTCTCAAGGGTTAAACCCCCCCTGAGGAGGAGAGGTGCCCTGTCCCCCCCCCGCATTTTGCTTTGAGCACCCCCAAACCAGCCCTTGATCCGCTCCAGAGTGAACGTTCTCATTGAACTGAGGAGTTAAGTTGGGGGGGTGTCTTCTTTTTAACCCCAAAACCTTGCTTTGGGGTATCAAATATTGGAGGGGGGGCTTTTGGGGTGCCTCCCCCCCTTTCTTTTAGGGCACCTCGCCTATTTTTAGGGTGCCCCCCTTATTTAGGGCGACCCCCCCCTATATTTTGGTTCTATTTGAAGGGGGAAAAGGTTATTTTAGGGGTTTGCCCCCCCATTTCCCACACCCCAAAAGCTCTCAAGGGTTAAACCCCCCCCCCCGAGGAGGAGAGTGCCCTGTGTCCCCCCCCATTTTGCTTTGAGCACCCCCAAACCAGCCCTTGATCCGCTCCAGAGTGAACGTTCTCATTGAACTGAGGAGTTAAGTTGAGGGGGGTGTCTTCTTTTTAACCCCAAAAACCTTGCTTTGGGGCATCCAATATTGGAGGGGGGGCTTTTGGGGTGCCTCCCCCCTATTATTTTTGGGTACCCCCCTTTTTTTAAGGGTGCCCCCCTTATTTAGGGTGAACCCCCCTATATTTTGGTTCTATTTGAAGGAAAAAAATTTATTTTAGGGGTTTACCAACACCCCCCCCCAATTTCCTGCACCCCAAGAGGCTCTCAAGGGTTAAACCCCCCCTGAGGAGGAGAGGTACCATGCCCCCCCCCCCCCCATTTCTCTGGGTCACCTTGTAGCTCTGTCCCCCCCCACCCCCTCCTATACCACCCCCCCCTCGCTTTCAAGGACCCCCCCACCCCCCATCTTTGCTAGCATTGAGAGCAAACCCCTCCCCCCCCCCCCCCCCCCCGATTTTCCTCCTTGCCCCCCCCCCCTCCCCCCCCGCTATTAATGCTGAGCAGCCGTAGAGCCACAGCCCCCCCCAGGAGGGAGTTAACCCCCCCCCCCCCCCCCCAGGATAGAGTTAACCCCCTGGGGATCGAGTTTAGCCCCTGGGGAGGGAGTTAACCCCTCCAGGGATGGAGTTGAGCCCCCCCAGGGAAGGAGTTAACCCCCCCAGGGATGGGGTTTAGCCCCTGGGGGGGGAGTTTAGTCATTGGGGAGGGAGTTAACCCCCCCAGGGATGGAGTTTTACCCCTTGGGGTGGGAGTTAACCCCCCTGGGGAGGATGTTTAGTCCCTGGGGAGGGAGTTAACCCCCCCAGGGAAGGAGTTAACCCCCTTATGATGGAGTTAACCCCCCCAGGGAGGGAATTAACCCCCCCAGGGATGGAGTTTTGCCCCCTTAGGATGGAGTTAACCCCCCTTGGGATGAAGTTTAGTCCCTGGGGAGGGAATTGACCCCCCCAAGGAAGGAATTGACCCCCCAGAGAAGGAGTTAACCCCCCAGGGAAGGAGTTAACCCCCCCAGAGAAGGAGTTAACCCTGTGGGGAGGGAGTTAAGGGGGGAAATAGCTGGGTTTGGGGTCACCCCAGGAGCTGCCGGGGTGTCACCATGGCCTGGAGCATCTCGGGGTGCGCTTGGGGATTTGGGGGGGGGGGGGGGGGGGGGCTCGTTTTAGGTGTGATCTCGCGCGTGCTTCGCCCCCCCCCAGCCCTGGTGTGCCCCCCCCGCGCTGTTCTGTCTCGTTGTCACTCGTTTAGTGGGGAAATAAAACAGTTGCTGTGCAAAGAAACACCCCAAAACACCCCCCACCCCCCCAATAATTCCAGGGGGGGTTGTGCTGCTTGGGGGGGGGGAGGGGGGGGGCAAGCTTGGTGCCACTGCTGAGCCCCCCTGGAGACGGGGGGACACCTCCCCTTGTCCCCACACCCTTTTGGGGGGGTGCTCAGCGTGAATTTTGGGGTCTCTGGAGGATCACGCAGCGCTGGGTTCAACAATACCCCCCCAGCTAAGAAACACCCCAAGTTTTGACCCCCCCCCCCCCCATAAATGGGCACCAACTCCGAGCTTTGGGCTGCCCAGAATTTAAAATTCAGGTGGAAATGAACTTAAATGCCCCCAAAATCTTTATTTTTTGGAGGTTTCAGACCCTCCCCACCCTTTTCCTTCCATCTATGGGGGGACCCTGGGTTTGGGGGGGTCCTTATTCCCCCCCTGGCTGTGCCAGCACCCATCACCTGGTGGTTTTGGGATGAAAAACACCTTTTTTGGGGGGGTAAAATAAGATATATCGGTTTTTTAGGGGGTGAAAAGGCCTTTTTTTACCCAAAATAAGTCTTTATTGAAGAGCTTTGCCCCAGATTTTGGCAGCCCCGGGCTCCGTCCCCGTGGGCGCCGCCGAGCCCGGGGGAGGAGGGGTTGGGTTTTAACGGAAAAGCCGGGATTTTCCCCCAAAACCGTGGTGGCTCCGGCGCTTGGTGGATCTCAGCTCGCTCTTGGGCCCAACGGTGGCCAAGAACTGGGGGCTGCGTCAATGCCGTCCCCCACCACCCCGCGGGGGTCCTGCCCTGTGACCCCGGGTCCCGCCGTTCCCACGGGATGTGGGGGCTCCTCCGCGTCCCCACCCCTCCCCAAGGTGTCCCCACCCCTCCCCAAGGTGTCCCCACCCCTCCCCAAGGTGTCCCCAAGCCCCAAAGGCTCCGTGGTCGACTCCTGAGGTTCCTCCAACCTCGCCGGGAGGTCGAGCGCCGTCGCCTTCTTCCCCTCTTCGTTTTGGGGGGCTCCCGTGGGGGTCTCGGGGTGGCTTTTGCTTTTGTGGGCGGCCACGTTGTCTTTCTTCTCGAATTTCTTGCCGCAGACGTCGCAGGAGAAGCGGTAGAAGGCGTCGGCGTCGTGTTTCTTCATGTGCCAGTTGAGGGAGGCTTTCTGGCGGCACGTGAAGCCGCAGATCTCGCACCTGGGGTGGGGACAGAAACGAGATTTAAGGTAAAATCGTTAAAAATAACGAAATTAAGTGGTATCACGAGGGATTTAGCAGGAGGGAGGACCAGGCCCAGCTTCATCTTGGCCGCCCCACGTCATCTTCACGCCGCTGGTTTAGGTGGGTTTAGCGAAGCGTGGCTTGGGTGCGCCCTCCCGGCCTGGAACTCGTTAAACCCCAATTAATTAAGCTGCTCCAAATTAAGCCCACGCCTCGAAACAACTCCACAGGCTTGGGGAGGAGAGGATGGAAAGGACCTGGATCTGCTCCAGGGTCGGAGGGGTCTCCAGAAGGACTGGGATGGGTTGGATCCACGGCCAAGGTCAACGGGATTGAGGTTCAACCAAGCCAAGTGTTGGGTTCTGCCCTTGGAACCAACCCCGCGGAACGTTCCGGGCTGCGGTGGGGCGGGACCTGGGGGTGTTGGCCAGCTGGAGACGAGCCAGCAGCGTGGCCGAGGTGGCCACCACCACGGGGTTCGGTTTGGGGCCCCCTCACGCCCAGAAGGACGCTGAGGCGCTGGGGAAGGGTCTGGAGGACACGGAGAAGGATCTGGAGAACTTCCAAGGAGTGGGTACCCAGGGCATTGGGGGGTCCCCATCCCTGGGGGGGTTCAGAGCCCTGGAGATGCGGTGCTGAGGGACACGGGGGTACTGGTGACGGCAGCGTTGCGTTAATGGTTGGACTGGGGGAGCTCGGAGGTCTCTTCCAACCGTGATTCTAAAAGCGGTTTGAGGCAGGAGGTGGTGGTGGTGGGCCTGGGACTCACTGGAGGGGCTTCTCCCCCGTGTGGATGCGCCTGTGGATGATCAAGTTGCTGCTGGTCCGAAAGGAACGGGCGCAG
Source organism: Podargus strigoides (assembly GCA_028020825.1). Taxonomy (NCBI): domain Eukaryota; kingdom Metazoa; phylum Chordata; class Aves; order Caprimulgiformes; family Podargidae; genus Podargus; species Podargus strigoides. The sequence continues at coordinate 28,224 of JAQJZH010000077.1, read as the reverse complement.
AACTCGCAGATGTAATCCCGTTTGTCTGGGGGGGGGACAGGAGAAACGAAGGATTAGGGCTTGGTCCAACCTAGAAGAACATTTGGGGGGTTCTGAGGTGTCAGGGAGCAGCTTTGGGGTGTAATTTAGGCAGGGGGTGGTCCCCCAACAAAGAGATGGAGATGCTAAATGAGATATTGACAGCAGAAAGTGGGAGTGGAACGCGAGTGAGTGTGGTAGCATCTGCTGGAGGTTCAAAGGTGGGTGGTGAGGACGTGGTTACGGGGAGCTGTGGGGCAGGAGGGGAGGTGTAAGGACATAAATGTCCATGTGGGGGGTTACGTGCCCACCCCGAGGCGCCGACTCACCGCTGTGCAGCTTCTCGTGCTCCTTGAGGTGCTTCTTGAAGTTGAAGGACTTCCCACAGCTGGGTTCCGAGCACGTGAAGGTTTTCTGGTGGACGTGCTGGTATTTCTTGTGGTGCTGCCATTTTTGGGGGCGGGGAGAGAAAAAGGGGAGTAAGAAGAGAGGAGGTTGGGTGGAAGGAGCCCAAGGGGACCTCCCAGCGACCACCTCCCCACCCCGTTTTGCTCCAGGTGGGACTCAGGTGACCTCAAGGTGCATCAAGCTGTCACTGGGGCCAACAAATCCCGTGTGTGTGGTCCAACTGTGGGAAACCACGGGCGATTCACATCGCCCATTTCCAGCTCTTGGACAACCCAAGAACCTGGATGACCCAACTTGATGGGTCCACCACAGCTCTTGGATGACCCAATGGGTTAACCAAAGCTCTTGGATGACCCAACTTGATGGGTTAACCAAAGCTCTTGAATGACCCAACTTGATGGGTTAACCACAGCTCTTGGATGACTCAACGGGTTAACCAAAGCTCTTGGATGACCCAACTTGATGGGTCCACCACAGCTCTTGGATGACCCAACTTGATGGGTTAACTAAAGCTCTTGGATGACCCAATGGGTTAACCAAAGCTCTTGGATGACCCAATGGGTTAACCAAAGCTCTTGGATGACTCAATGGGTTAACCAAAGCTCTTGGATGACTCGATGGGTTAACCAAAGCTCTTGGATGACTCAATGGGTTAACCACAGCTCTTGGATGACCCAATGGGTTAACCAAAGCTCTTGGATGACCCAATGGGTTAACCAAAGCTCTTGGATGACGCAATGGGTTAACCAAAGCTCTTGGATGACTCAATGGGTTAACCACAGCTCTTGGATGACCCAATGGGTTAACCAAAGCTCTTGGATGACCCAATGGGTTAACCAAAGCTCTTGGATGACTCAATGGGTTAACCACAGCTCTTGGATGACCCAACTTGGTGGGTCCACCCCAGCTCTTGGTGGCCCCCGAAGAGCTGAAGCCCAGCGGTTCCCCGCCCCGGCCCTCACGTTCAGGTACTGGCGGTTGGAGAAGATCTTGCCGCAGCCTTCGAAGTCGCACAGGAGGATCTCGCGCTTCGCCGCCTTCCTGCGGGAGAGGAGATGAAACCATCGGTGGGGAGGATGAGGAGTGGGGAGAGGTCCCCAAGGTGGGGGTGGTGGGATTCAGCACCCCGCCAAGTCCTCCCCACCCAGCAAAAAGCCTCCTTTAAGCAATGAAAACCCTCTCAAGGTCTCCAGTCAGAGCAAGCGTCGACTTGCGGAGGTCGTCCCAGTTGAGCTGCGCCTTCTCCTCCCCCCAGGGTGGTGGGAAATGGTGTGGGTCCTTCTCCTCCCCCCACCCCAGGTACCTGATCCTCTTGGGGCCGATCTGCGCCGCGTCCTCGTCGCGCGCCCGCCCTCGCCTCCTGCAGCTGCAAGGGAGAGAGAAAGGTCCTGAGGGAGGTCCTCGTGTCCCCAGGCGCAGAGCTGAGGTCCTCCAGCCTCACCCCTGGTGGGTTCCCAACCAAACCCCACGTGAAAACCACCGCCTGGGTCATCGTTTCTCTTCTATCTCTTCCATTTTTGAGGAATTCACGCTTTTTTTCCACCATGGGAGCGAGAGGTGTTAAAAAATGCACTTTTCAGACAGCATAAATAGGAATTTATTCTTTATTTTTCGTTATAAAAAGGCTTTCACATCGTTTGGGACGGCCAAGATGGCCGTCAACCTCACGCTGACCTCGCTGTGTTCAACTCAAGATGGGTTTGAGCTTCAATTTCTCCACAACTCCTTGGAGATGGTGGTTAATTTGGGGCAGAAATCCTGAAATTAAAGAAAAATAGGTTAAAAAAAAATAATAGGGTTGAGGGGAGGAGAAATGAAGAGGTCGCTCATGAACGACGTCGGCATGGGGTGAAAATAGGAGATTTAAGGGATTATGGACAAAACCACCCAAAATGTTTTCTAGTTCATGGTGGGGGAGGTAGAGAAGAAGCTGAAAACACCAAATTTTGGAGGTTTTGCTCCTAAAATAAGACTTTTGGAGAGGGCCCAAAATAATTTTGGTTGCCCAAAAAATGTCAACGACCGCTTTGACCGGCCACTTCTGCAGATCTCCAGTGGGTTTTAGGTCCACCTTTAGGTACTTTTGGAGGTCTGGACACCAAGATTTTGATGGGAAATCACGCAGGACCCCTAAAAATTGCTCTTTTCATTCACTTTTGAGCTTAAAAAGGAAGGAAACCACATTTACCGTTGGGTTGTCCCTCGGTGGGACGAGGTCCTCGAGAGGAGGCTCCGGTGACCGTGGGAGATGTTTCGGGAGCTGCGAGGAGAGGAGAAGGTGTTTGAGGAGCGCAAAGAAGCGGCGGCGCCGCGTCGAAGCCGACGGGTGAAGGGCGTTAACGAGGCGGGCGCCGTACTTACGCGGGGAGTTGGGGGGGCGTTGGTGGTCTCCTCTTGACGTGGTTTGACGTGGTCGTTCCCGGGAATCCCGATGGAAAATGGAGGTTTTAACGCCCTCGTTGTGTTAAATGAGTAAAAAAAATCCATCGAGGCGACGTCTCCTCGTGGGTCCGACCCAACCAGCAACTCACGACCAGCCCGAGACCTCGACTCAAGACTTACGCAAAGACCCAGCCCATAATTTGATGGTTTGAGGTGAATTTGGAGCTGATTTGGGTGGAGGAAGAGAAATCAAACCCCCAACTCGCAGCCCTGAACAGCCAAAGGGTGGGAAATTAATTAATCGCCATCGTTAGCAAGTCATCCCTTGAGCAACGCTTGAGGTTGGGAGAGCTGTTGGTGTTCCTCACCCTGGGCTGGAGCTTCTGGGGGGTCTGGAGGTGGAGACTGCGCTCTCTGTGCTTACACAGGGGGTGGAACGAGGACTTGTAAGGAGATCCCCCCCCTTTGGAAGCCCAACGAGGCCCAAGCGACGAAGCTCTGCCCCGTGGATGGTGGCACCACGAGAAGGTTGGGGGACACGCGGGTCAGGTCCTGCCCAGAGCTTGAGCGTGGTTGGGTTGGATGGTCCCCACCCATCGTGGGAAGCAGCGTCTCCAGTGTGACCCAAGAGGAGCACCCCGATGTCTGTCCCCAGCGTCACCGCGCCAACACGGCCGTCGTGACCCACCTGACGCGTCCGAGCTTCTCCTCCGGTGGGCTGGAGCTGCTAAGGGTGGGCTCGTTCGGGGGCTGCTCCTCCTTCACGGGTTTCTTGCGGGCTTTGGGCTGGTTGTGGCGTCGCTGCGGCTCCGAGTCGCTGGGGGAGGAGAGATGTGGGGTAGGCAAGGTGGCTGGAGGTGGTGGGACAGTGGTTGGAGGTGGCTGGAGGTGGCTGGAGGTGGTGGGACAGTGGCTGGAGGTGGTGGGACAGTGGTTGGAGGTGGCTGGAGGTGGTGGGACGTTGGTTGGAGGTGGCTGGAGGTGGTGGGACGTTGGTTGGAGGTGGCTGGAGGTGGTGGGACAGTGGTTGGACACTACTGGACAGGGTAGGACATGGCTGGACATGGTAGGACATTCGTTGGGCATGGTAGGACATGGCTGAAGGTGGGTGGATGTGGTGGAACATTGGTTGGACACGGTAGGACATTGGTTGGAGGTGGCTGGAGGTGGTGGGACGTTGGTTGGAGGTGGCTGGAGGTGGTGGGACGTTGGTTGGAGGTGGCTGGAGGTGGTGGGACGTTGGTTGGCATGGCTGGATGTAGTGGGACAGTGGTTGGATACGACTGGATGTGGTAGGACATTGGTTGGACATGGTGGGACATCGGTTGGAGGTGGCTGGAGGTGGTGGACAGTGGTTGGACACGGTAGGACATTGGTTGGAGGTGGCTGGAGGTGGTGGGACAAGTGGCTGGAGGTGGTGGGACAGTGGTTGGAGGTGGCTGGAGGTGGTGGGACGTTGGAGGTGGTGGGACATCAGTTGGAGGTGGCTGGAGGTGGTGGGACGTTGGTTGGCCATGGCTGGATGTAGTGGGACAGTGGTTGGACACTACTGGACACGGTAGGACATGGCTGAAGGTGGCTGGATGTGGTGGGACAGTGGTTGGACATGGCAAAGACCCTCACCCAGGCCATGTAAGGTCTGAAACCGTCCCAGTGCGATACCCGCCTGGACTGGGAGCTGCTGGAGTGGCTCTGGTGTGGTCCCAGTCCACCAGCTCCTTCCCAGCAGCTCCAAGCGCTCCTCACCTGTGCAGGGACGGGTGGTAGTTCTCATCACGCAGATCATCGGTGTAGGCGAGGTCATCGTCCTCGGTGAACTCCTCCTCCTCCTCCTCCTCCTCCTCCTCCTCTTCCTCCCGGGGCCCAGCCCTCTGCTCCGCCTTCTCCTCCGGGACGGGGGCGCTGCGAGAACACAACGAGCAACGTCAGCGCAGTCCTCGGGAGAACATCGGCTGCCCACTGGAGGACTCGAGGGCTGGTGGGTCCAGACTGGACCTCCAGCTCCGGAGGGAGCCCGGGTGACGCTGGGGAAGGCTCACAGGTGCCACCACTCACCTGGTGGCTCTCACCGCGGTCCCCGTCTCCGTCGGCATGGGGGGAGCTGCGAGGAGAGGATGGGAGGTGAGGTGGGGGTGGTTGAGGTGGGATGGTGGGAGAGGCAGAGGAAGGGGGAGGAGGAGGAGAAAGATGATGAGGAGGAGAAGGATGAGGAGGGCGAGGAAGAGGAGGAAGAGGAAGAGGAGGAAGAGAAGGAAGAGAAGGATGAGGACAAGGAGGAGAAGGATGAGGAGGGCGAGGAAGAGGAGGAAGAGAAGGATGAGGACAAGGAGGAGAAGGATGAGGAGGGCGAGGAAGAGGAGGAAGGAGGAGGAAGAGGAGGAAGACAAGGAAGAGGATGAGGAGGAGGAGGGCGAGGAAGAGGAGGAAGAGGACGAGGAGGAGGAGAAGGAGGAGGAGGAGAAGGACAAGGATGAGGACAAGGATGAGGAGGATGAGAAGGAGAAGGAGGAAGAGGAGGAGGATGAGGAAGACAAGGATGAGGATGAGGAGAAGGATGATGATGAGGAGGGCAAGGAAGAGGAGGAAGAGGACACGGAGGAGGACAGGGAAGACAAGGAGGAGGAGGATGAGGAAGAGGAGGAGCGGATCTGGCAGCGGGGTCGGGAAGGCCCTGGAGGTGCTGTCCCCGTTGACCAGAAGGGATGAAGGCCGAGTTACTCCAGAGCCCTCATCACCACCTCCATCATCATCATCACCACCATCACCACCTCCATCATCATCATCATCACCTCCATCATCATCATCACCACCTCCATCATCACCTCCATCATCATCATCACCACCTCCATCATCACCTCCATCATCACCACCATCACCACCTCCATCATCACCTCCATCATCATCATCACCACCTCCATCATCACCACCATCACCACCTCCATCATCACCTCCATCATCATCATCACCACCTCCATCATCACCACCATCACCACCTCCATCATCATCACCTCCATCATCATCACCTCCATCATCATCACCTCCATCATCACCACCATCATCATCATCACCTCCATCATCACCTCCATCACCACCTCCATCATCACCTCCATCATCACCATCACCACCTCCTGGCTCTTCCCTCCGCTCCCCATCTCCGCCGGGCGACCGCTCTCCTCCCTCCGCGTCGGCGCCGCCCTTCGCTCCCCCGGGAACCGGTGTGGGGCCGCCCCCCCCCGCGTCCCCCCGTGGTTCCTCAGCGGCGGGGGGGCCGCAGCCCCCCGTCATCGCGGGGACCCCCCAGGAGAAGCTGTGCCCGGCCACGCACTCCCACACCAGCGGGGCCGCGCGGCCCGGAGCCGGGGCTTTGACGTCGGGGACGAAACCGCACTCCTGGCCGTGGCCGTGGGAGAGGACAACCAAGCGCTGGAGGGCGTCGGTGGGAAGGGGGGGCTCTGCCTCGCCTGGGAAACGCACGAAAAACCCACGGAAATTGGTTAAAAACGCAGCAAAATGGCACTTTTTGGTGGCTCTCCATCGTTTGCGACCAACGTAGGGCGTGGGGGACACCCACGAGGTCTTCGTCCACCTTCTCCACCACCTTGGGTGGTTCCACCACGTGAGGAGCGCCCGTTTTGTTAACAGCCCCCAAAACCTCCCATTTCTCCCCAAAATGAACAGGACTGAAGGTGCCACCACCCCCCAACCCCGGGGGCCAATCCCCGCCTGCCCGGAGGAGCGAGCGTCTCCTCCAGGTCCTTCTCCAGGAGCACCCGGCGCAACGGGGGGCGTCTCCCTGTGCCAAAACCCCGCTTTTGGCCCCCAAAATCGGGGTGGGGGTGGGGTGGGAGGGGCCTACCTGGGCTCCAGACGCAGCCGTGGGAGCTGAACCTGCGGGGGGGGGAGGGGAGAGTGAGCGCTGTCCCGGCCCAGGGGGTCTGAGGTGGGGTTGGGGGGGTTCTAAGCTTGGCTTAAGCTTGGTTTAAGGTTGGTTTAAGGTTGGTTTGAGGTTGGTTTGAGGTGCTTCTATGGTGGGTTCTAAGGTGGGTTCTAGGTGGGTCTAAGATTGGTTCTAGGCTGGTTCCAAGGTTGGTTCTAGGCTGGTTTAAGGTTGGTCTTAGGCTGGTTCCAAGGTTGGTTCTAGGCTGGTTTAAGGTTGGTTCTAGGCTGGTTCCAAGGTTGGTTTAAGGTTGGTTCTAGGCTGGTTCCAAGGTTGGTTTAAGGTTGGTTCTAGGCTGGTTCCAAGGTTGGTTTAAGGTTGGTTCTAGGCTGGTTCCAAGGTTGGTTTAAGGTTGGTTTTAGGCTGGTTCCAAGGTTGGTTTAAGGTTGGTTCCAAGGTTGGTTTAAGGTGGATCTAAGGTGGCTCTAAGGTTGGTTCTAAAGTTGGTTTGAGGTGGTCCTAAGGTGGGTTTTAAGGTGGGCTCTAAGGTTGGTTCTAAGGTTGGTTTAAGGTGGATCTAAGCTGGCTCTAAGGTGGGTTTAAGGTGGTTCTAAGGTGAGTTTAAGGTGGGGTTCTAAGGAGGGCCCTAAGATTGGTTTAAAATTGGTTCTAGGTTGGTTTAAGGTGGTTCTAGGGTGGTTTAAGGGGGGTTCCAGGTGGGTCTAAGAATGGGTTCTAAGGGAGGTTTAAGGCAGGTCTAAGGTTGGTTCAAGGTTGGTTCTAAGGTGGGTTCCAGGTTGGTTTAAGGTGGTTCTAGGGTGGGTCTAAGGTGGGTTTAAGGTGGGGTTCTAAGGAGGGCTCTAAGATTGGTTCTGGGCTGGTTTAAGGTGGTTCTAGGTTGGTTTAAGGTGGTTCTGGGTTGGTTTAAGGTGGTTCTGGGCTGGTTTAAGGTGGTTCTGGGCTGGTTTAAGGTGGTTCTAGGTTTGTTTAAGGTGGTTCTAGGTTGGTTTAAGGTGGTTCTAGGTTGGTTTAAGGTGGGTTAAGGCTGGTTTAAGGTGGTTCTGGGTTGGTTTAAGGTGGTTCTAGGTTGGTTTAAGGTGGGTTAAGGCTGGTTTAAGGTGGTTCTGGGCTGGTTTAAGGTGGGTTAAGGCTGGTTTAAGGTGGGTTAAGGCTGGTTTAAGGTGGGTTAAGGCTGGTTTAAGGTGGTTCTGGGTTGGTTTAAGGTGGGTTAAGGCTGGTTTAAGGTGGTTCTGGGTTGGTTTAAGGTGGGTTAAGGCTGGTTTAAGGTGGTTCTGGGCTGGTTTAAGGTGGGTTAAGGCTGGTTCAAGGTTTCATTTAAGGGGGGCGCGGGTTCAGCCCCCCCCACTGACCGGTCGAGGAGGAACTGGGCCAACTGGGAATGCAGGGCGAAGCCGAGCTGCTCCTTGAGGCGACACCAGCGCTCCAGGTGCCCCCCGATGCGGATGCGGCACCGGCTCCGCCGCGCGTCCAGCTCGCGCCGCTTCTGTCGCCGCAGCAGCTCCGGCACCCGCGCCCGCCCGGGGCGCCCCGGCTCCATGGGGGGCTGGGGGGGTCAGGGGGGGTCAGGGGGGTTCTCAGGGGGGGTATGGGGACATGGGAGGGGGATTTAGGGGCGCCCCGGCTCCATGGGGGGCACGGGGGGTCAGGGGGGGGCATGGGGGGTCAGGGGGGCATGGGGAAATGGGGGGGGTCGGGGGGGACATAGGAGGGGGATTTAGGGGCGCTCCGGCTCCATGGGGGGCTGGGGGGCACGGGGGGTCAGGGGGGGGCATGGGGGGTCAGGGGGGCATGGGGGGGTCTCAGGGGGGGTATGGGGACATGGGAGGGGGATGTAGGGGGGCTCTGGCTCCATTGGGGGGGCAGGGGGGGACATGGGGGGCCAGGGGGGGGCATGGGGGGTTCTCAGGGGTGTATGGGGACATGGGAGGGGGATTTAGGGGGTGCTCCGGCTCCATGGGGGGCTGGGGGGGCACAGGGGATCGGGGGGGGCATGGGAGAGGTCAGGGGGGGGACACATGGGGACATGGGAGGGGGATGTAGGGGGGCTCTGGCTCCATGGGGGGGGGCAGGGGGGGACATGAAGACCTGGGGGGGGGGGTGTTCAGGGGGGCATGGGGGGGGGGTCTCAGGGGGGTATGGGGACATGGGAGGGGGATTGGGGGGGCTCTGGCTCCATGGGGGGTGCGGGGGGTGGTGTCAAGGGGGTACGGGGAGTCTCGGGGGGGGGCATGGGGACCTGGGGGGGGATTTAGGGGGGCTCTGGCCCCATGGGGGGCGGTCGGGGGGGGCCACACGGGGGGGGGGGGGGGCCACACTGCCCCCCCCCCGCAGCCCCGCCCCCGCCTTAGCCCCACCCCCAGGAGCGCCCCCTCCCCATTAGCCCCGCCCACCCGCCATAACCACGCCCACTCTTCCACTTGGCCACGCCCCCTCCCCCCAACCCCGCCTCCCCCCCTTCCCGCCATTTTTTCCCCCCCCTCCCCCACCCCCCCCAGCCCCGTTCCCGCCGCCGGGGCCTTAAAGCGGGCGGCGCTGCGGGGACCCCCGAGGCCCAGGGGCAGAGAAACGGCCCAGGCCGCCCCCCGCCCCCCCCCCCCCGCCCGCCCCCCAACCTCCTCCGCCGGGCCCCGCTCCGTCCCGGCCCGCGCCGGCCCCACCCCGGGGCCGCGGCCCCTTTAAGAGCCCCCACCCCCGCCCCCCCCCGCATCGCTCACATCGCTGAGGGACCGGGACCAAGATGGCGGATGGCCACGCCCACTCCCCGCCGCCCCGCGCATGCGCGCTGCGCCGCCCCCGCCCGCCGGGGAGCGCCGGGAGGTGTAGTCCCCCGCGCGCGCGGGGGGTGATGGGAGTTGTAGTCCCGCGCGCGCGGGGGGTGATGGGAGTTGTAGTCCCGGGGAGGAGGGCGCCGCGCCGCGCGCGGGGCATGATGGGAAACTCAGCCGCACCGGGGGGGGGCCGCGGCCTCTCGGGGGGGGTGGGGGGAGGGGAACGGGGCCTCTCGGGGTCCCCTCAGCGCCCCCCGCACCCCCCGGGGAAGCCCCCAGACCCTTTACCCCGTGCAGGCCCCGCGCTGGCGGCCATGTTGGGCCTAGGGGTGCGGGGGAGGCCTCACCGACAGCGGGCCCCGCTCCTGAGGGCACAGTCCCAATTCTGGACGTTTTTGTGGTAAAATGTTCCCTCTGGGGGGGTTTTACAGTCCCAGATGGGGCGGGTTGTGCCTTCCCGGTGGGGGTTTGCTTCGGTTGCCGTCCAGAAAAACAAAATAGGGGGATTTTCCTTAATTTATTGCAGCTAAAAGTTGGGTTTTCATATTTTTTTCCAGATAAAAGTTGGATTTTCCAGGGTTTTTCCAGAGAAAATCTGGATTTTCCTATTTTTTTCCAGGTAAAAGTTGGATTTCCCTATTTTTTTCCAGATAAAAGCTGGATTTTCCTATTTTTTTCATATAAAAGGTGAATTTTCCTATTTTTGTTTCAAATAAAAGCCGGGTTTTCTGTTTTTTTTCCCGATAAAAGGTAGAATTCTCTATTTTTTTGAGAAAAAAGGTGGATTTTCCTATTTTTTTCCGGATAAAAGTTCCATTTTCCTATTTTTTTTTCAGCTAATAGCTGGATTTTCCTTTTTTTATGCAGATAAAAAGTGGATTTCCCTATTTTTGTGCAGTAAAAGGCTCCCCCATTGCTCCCCACTTGGATTTTTTTCTTCCTCTCCCTCCATCCCCTTCTCTTCCACCCCAAAATCCCCCCGAGAACCCCCAACCTGTTCACCCCTCTGCCTCTTTTTTGGGGGAAAAAAGCCCCATTCAGGGAAAGGTTACCCAAACCCTCAGGAATCTGTGAAACGAAGCAGTTTGTGTGAACAGAGAGGACGACGACGACGCCGTGGGTGGGTTTGAGACGCGAGAATTCCCGGCCAACGCGGAAAAAAGGAGCTCACGGAGCAAACTCTGTGGGTTTTGGGGGGATTCAGAGCAAACTCTGTGGGTTTGGGGGGGATTCAGAGCAAATTCTGTGGGTTTTGGGGGGATTCAGAGCAAATTCTGTGGGTTTTGGGGGATTCAGAGCAAATTCTGTGGGGTTTGGGGGGATTCAGAGCAAATTCTGTGGGTTTTGGGGGATTCAGAGCAAATTCTGTGGGGTTTGGGGGGATTCAGAGCAAACTCTGTGGGTTGTGGGGGATTCAGAGCAAACTCTGTGGGTTTGGGGGGATTCAGAGCAAATTCTGTGGGTTTTGGGGGGATTCAGAGCCAATTCTGTGGGTTTTGGGGGGATTCAGAGCAAACTCTGTGGGTTTTGGGGGGATTCAGAGCCAACTCTGTGGGTTTTGGGGGATTCAGAGCAAATTCTGTGGGTTTTGGGGGGATTCAGAGCAAACTCTGTGGGTTTTGGGGGGATTCAGAGCAAACTCTGTGGGTTTTGGGGGGATTCAGAGCAAATTCTGTGGGTTTTGGGGGATTCAGAGCAAACTCTGTGGGTTTTGGGGGATTCAGAGCCAACTCTGTGGGTTTTGGGGGTATTCAGAGCAAACTCTGTGGGTTTTGGGGGGGATTCAGAGCAAACTCTGTGGGTTTTGGGGGGATTCAGAGCAAACTCTGTGGGTTTGGGGGGATTCAGAGCAAACTCTGTGGGTTTTGGGGGATTCAGAGCAAATTCTGTGGGTTTTGGGGGGGATTCAGAGCAAACTCTGTGGGTTTTGGGGGGGATTCAGAGCAAATTCTGTGGGTTTTGGGGGCATTCAGAGCAAACTCTGTGGGTTTTGGGGGATTCAGAGCCAACTCTGTGGGTTTTGGGGGGATTCAGAGCCAACTCTGTGGGGTTTTGGGGGATTCAGAGCAAACCCTGTGGGTTTTGGGGGGACTCACGAGCTTTTGGCCTTTTCCAGTGACCACAGCAGGACCCTGACGGAGCCCCCGGACCACGAAGGACCTGGCTGAGCCCTGAGCCGCGCCGAGGTCTCGGGGTGTCCTGGTGCAGCGGGGGGGACGCGGTGTCCCCCGGGGGTTCCTCCGTGCCCTCGGCGCGCCGGGGATGGCGGAGGCCGCTGGTGCCACGGGTAGGTGAGCGCCGTCCCCTCTCCTGGAGGCTTCCGGGGCTGCCCTGCGTGCGATGAGGAGCTGAGGGGGGGGAGGGGGGGCTGAAGGAGCATCCAGCCCCACCTTGGGGTGACCTGAAGGTCCCAGGGTGGGGTTGCACCGAAGAACACCCCACGGCTGAAGGCGTGGTTGTGTTTAAAGGTGCTGAAGGCACCTAGGGGGGGGGATGGAGGAGCTTGGGGTGCTCTCCACGCTCCGCCTCTCCCCCGGGATTAGCTTTTACCCTCAAGTGCCTCAAGGAGAAACGAGTCCCCATCGGGGTCACCGTGGTGGTGGCGGCGTTGCTGCTCGCCGTCATCGCGCTGGCGGGTAAGCGCTCGGGGCGGCCGCCCCCAAAATCTCCTCCTCCCCTCTGGAACCCCACGGAGAACGTCACCACGACGTCCCCTCCTCATCCCCAGCCAAGAAATGCCCGTCCTGCCCCTCCTGCCCCTCTCCCACCTCCCCCCCCTGCCTGGAGAGCGGGATCGCGTACGGGGAGAAGTGTTTTTACTTCGTGGAGGAGGCAGCGGAGTGGAGGAGGAGCCAGAGCTCCTGCCTGGCCCTGGGCGCTCGCTTGACCACCGTGGACACGCGGGAGGAGCTGGTAAATCCCCCCAGGAACTGGGTTTGGGGGAGCAGGGGGGGATCCCCTGGGGGGGTCCCTGTGGTGATCACATCCCCCCCCTCTCCCTCCAGCGTTTCCTCGTGCGCTACGGGAGCCCCGGGCAGTATTGGGTCGGGCTGCGAAGGGAGAGCTCCGGAGTTTGGAGGTGGATCAATGGATCGCTCTTCAACAACCTGTAGGGCCCCACCTCCACTGGGGGGGGGGGGCTGAGCGTGGGGGAACGCTCGTGTAACGAGGTGGGGGTAATTAACCACCCCTCGATTGCTTGAGGGGGAGCCCTCGGGATGCGGTCGGGGGGTTGGAGCGACGCAGAGGGTTGGGGGGTTCCTGGAGGAATGGGGGGACACCCCTGGGTGGGGAGTGGGATGTGGTTTTCCTCCTGTGTGGGGCGAGGGGGGGCGTTCCCTGCCCCTCACAGCGCTCTTAACCCCCACCAGGAGGTGTCTGGGGTTGGGCTGAGGTTGACCGTGACCCCTTGGCTTCTCCTGAGTGTTTGTCTCCTCCTCTTCGGCGCAGGTTTGACGTCCGGGGCGAGGGACAATGTGCCCACACCGACCTGGATGGGATGAGCAGCGCCGGCTGCTCCCAGATGAAGTCCTCCATCTGCAGCCACCTCCAGAAGCGACCTGGTGGTCTTCAGAAACCTCCAGAAACCCAGAATTCCACCTAAAACCACCCCTTGGCAGAGGAGATCAACCACGACCTGCTCCTAACCCACCACGACCTGCTCCTAACCAACCACAACCTGCTCCTAACCCACCACGACCTGCTCCTAACCCACCACGACCTGCTCCTAACCCACCACGACCTGCTCCTAACCCACCACGACCTGCTCCTAACCAACCACAACCTGCTCCTAACCCACCACGACCTGCTCCTAACCAACCACAACCTGCTCCTAACCCACCACAACCTGCTCTTAACCCACCAGAACCAACTCTTAACCAACCAGAACCAACTCTTAACCCACCACATCATCCCAGTGAGCATCCCCAGTGTATTTATATGTCTTGGTATCACCTCCCACCAGCAGTGACTCCTCACCACCACAACACGGAGCCGTGACCCAAAGTATCTTTACTCTGCGACCACCTCCCAGCTTTTTGGGGTGAGAAGAAGACGTTTTGGGGACCAAGGAGGTGTTGGGGGTGGCCCAAGCTGGACTTTGGGGGTCCCCTGTGGGGCAACTCTGGGGGGGGTTCCCCAAGGAACCGGTGCCTCAACCCTTGGGGACACTTTGATGGTGGAGAGGAGGACGCCGAAGTAGGGGAAGACCCTCTCCCCGCCGAAGGAGACCCCGGGGAAGGTGAAGAGGTGTTGGCGGCTGCCCACGGCGTAGAAGGAGACCTGGCCCACCTCGTAGTCCAGGTAGACCCCGATGAGACCGTTGAGGAGAGGTCGGAGGTGGAGGCTGGAGGTGGAGGTTGGACACGGAGGATCTCCAGGTGAGGTTGGAGATGGAGGATGGAGGTGGAGGTTGGAAGTGGAGGAGCCAACAGATGGAGCCACGGGGACCACGCCGACCTCCTCGTACTTCTGCAGCCCCCAGATCTCATCGTTGGGTTTGAAGAGGACGCGCCCCTTCCTCCCCACCGACTCCCGCGCCACCCCCACGGCCCAGAAGCGCCCGGTGGCCTCCAGCTCCCAGTAGTGCCGACCCGAGGTGAAGCCTTGGCTGCCCAGCATGCAGGGGTCCGTGTCGAACCGACCCGGGCCTTCCGGCCAACGGCGTCCGGGTCTGCCCCAGGTGGCCACTCTGAGGTCATCGGAGAGGATGACCTCGGGGCCCACCGTGGTCGGGTCAAAGGTCACGTCCACTGGAGAGGGAAAGGGAGAAGGAATCAGGAGGTGAACGTAAGCGTGGAGGAGGTGCGCCCCAAAAATCCCCATCGCTGGTTGGTCCTCAAGGAGAGAGGGGGAGGAGTGGTGGGGTGGGAGGGGAAGGATCTCCAGGCCAGGTTGGAGATGGAGGTTGGAGATGGAGGATCTCCAGTTGAGGTTGGAGATGGAGGATCTCCAGTTGAGGTTGGAGATGGAGGAGCCAAGAGATGGAGGCTGGAGATGGAGGATCTCCAGTTGAGGTTGGAGATGGAGGAGCCAAGAGATGGAGGTTGGAGATGGAGGTTGGAGATGAAGGATCTCCAGTTGAGGTTGGAGATGGAGGAGCCAAGAATGGAGGTTGGAGATGGAGGATCTCCAGTTCAGGTTGGAGATGGAGGATCTCCAGTTGAGGTTGGAGATGGAGGAGCCAAGAGATGGAGGCTGGAGATGGAGGATCTCCAGTTCAGGTTGGAGATGGAGGTTGGAGATGGAGGATCTCCAGGCAAAGTTGGCCATGGAGGAGCCAAGGGATGGAGGTCAGAGATGGAGGAGCCAAGGGATGGAGGTTCTCCAAGCAAGGATGGAGATGAAGGTAGGAGATGAAGGTCAGAGATGGAGGATCTCCAGTTGAGGTTGGAGATGGGGGATCCCCAGGTAAGGTCGGAGGTGGGGGATCCCCAGGTGAGGTCAGAGATGGAGGATCCCCAGGTGAGGGTGGAGGTGGGGGATCCCAGGTGAGGTCGGAAGTGGGGGATCCCCAGGTGAGGATGGAGGTGGGGGATCTCCAGGTGAGGCTGGAGGTGGGGGATCCCCAGGTGAGGTTGGAGGTGGGGGATCCCCAGGTGAGGTCGGAGGTGGGGGATCCCCAGGTGAGGTTGGAGGTGGGGGATCCCCAGGTGAGGTCAGAGATGGGGGATCCCCAGGTGAGGTCGGAGGTGGGGGATCCCCAGGTGAGGTCGGAGGTGGGGGATCCCCAGGTGAGGTCGGAGGTGGGGGATCCCCAGGTGAAGTCGGAGGTGGGGGATCCCCAGGTGAGGGTGGAGGTGGGGGATCCCCAGGTGAGGGTGGAGGTGGGGGATCCCAGGTGAGGGTGGAGGTGGGGGATCCCCAGGTGAGGGTGGAGGTGGGGGATCCCCAGGTGAGGTCGGAGGTGGCCGTCCAACCCGACGTTACCTTCAAACTCCTTGGCTGCGCCGTACTCGGGGCCGACGTCCCCGGGGCGCTGCCGCGGTGTCCGTAGGAACGCCATCCTCCCCTCCCCCGCTGCCAGCCGCAAATCGGGGCCAAAAAGGACAAAATTCACAAAATCCATAAATTAACATCCTTTCATCAACAAAATAAACCCTGAAAATGGGTCAATATCGCCGTTTCCCACCATTTTTAGGTCAAAAAACGGGTTCAACCATCAAAATATTTGACAGAAAATGCCATTTTTTAACCCAGTTCTCTCTTTGCCCTTTTTTTGGGGGTGAATTTAATAACATTTAAGGGTTTTTGAGAAAAAAAACTTAAATTTGAGAGAAAAATCCAATTTTTGGGCCGAAAAATTCAAGCCTGGGGGAGAAATTTGCCAGTGGTGGAAATGGGGTGTGAGGGGGGAAGAACAACGTAGTTTGGGTGCAAAAAACAGCATTGAAAACGGGTCAAAACCCCTCCAAAACGGTCCAAAAAAGCTCAAAAATAGGTAATTTGAACCAAAACCCACCCAAAATCGCCCTTTTTTCACCCAAAATGACATCAGGGTGCCATAACCCACCCGGCAGCGCTGGGGTTGTCCCCTCCCTCGCAGCTTTCGGGGTTCACTTTGGTGACGCCGCCGTCGTTTTGGGGTTCCTCCACTTTTCCTCCGCCGCCGCCTCCGATTTGGGTGAGTTTTCCCTTTTCTGGGTGGTTTTTTTTTGCCCTTTTTTAGGGTTTTTCACCCTGTTTTCTGGCACGGGCTCAGCCAAAGCTCAGCCTCGTCTCAACCCCCGCCAGGTTTTATCACAGGGGGAGGGGTGGGGTGGGGGGGGCCCCCCCAATCTCCCCCCCGCAGGCACCGCCTGCGCTCGCCGATTGCGGCTTTTTCCTCCCATTTTGGGGCTGGTTTGTGGGAGGGGCAAAAAAAAAGGGGGGGGGGTGTGCAAAAAAATGGGGGGTGTGGAAGAGCAGCAGCTCCAAATACGGGGGAATTTGGGGAGAATTGGGTTGTTTGGGGACAATTTGGTTGTTTTGGAAGAATTTGGAGTTATTTTGGGAGAAATTCTGAGGGATTTGGGGAGAATTATTTGGTTATTTTGGGAGAATTCAGTGTATTTGGAGCTGATGCTCGGGTGCCCCCCCCAAACCCACCCTGAACCCCCAAACCCCACCTTGAACCCCCCCCAAACCACACCCTGAGGGTTTATTTAAGCTAAAAAGGGGATTTTTAAACCCAAAAGGGGTTTTTTAGCACCAGAAACGATGCCCCTCCCACCCCACCCAGTACCCCCAGTCTGGAATGTATGGGGCAGAATGTATAGGAGTGTATGGACTGTGATATAAGGGCCCATATAGGGCTGTACAGACCCACACAGGACTGTACAGACCCAGTATGGGACTGTATAGACCAATATACATCTTTATAGACCCATATATGTCTGTACAGACCCAATATAGGTCTACACAGGCCCACAGAGGTCCATATAGATCTCTTATAGACCCCTATAAGTCCGTATAGACCCACACAGGACTGTATAGACCCAATATAGGACTGTACAGACCCAAAACAGGACTGTATAGACCCAATATAGGACTGTACAGACCCAAAACAGGACTGTATGGACCCAATATAGGTCTACACAGACCCAAAGAGGTCCATATAGACCCACAGGGGACTGTGTAGACCCATATAGGTCTGTATGGACCCAATATAGGACTGTAGAGACCCAATATAGGTCTATACAGACCCACAAAGGTCTGTATAGACCCATATAGATCTCTTATAGGCCCATATAAGTCCTTATAGATCCCCAGAGGTCCATATAGACCCAATATAGATCTCTTATAGACCCACACAGGTCTGTATGGACCCCCAGAGCTCCGTACAGTCCCCCAGAGGTCCGTATAGACCCATATAGATCTCTTATAGACCCATATAAGTCCTTATAGACCCCCAGAGGTCCATATAGACCCAATATAGATCTCTTATAGACCCACACAGGTCTGTATGGACCCCCAGAGCTCTGTACAGTCCCCCAGAGGTCCATATAGACCCATATAGATCTCTTATAGACCCATATAAGTCCTTATAGACCCCCAGAGGTCCATATAGACCCATATAGATCTCTTATAGACCCATATAAGTCCTTATAGACCCCCAGAGGTCCATATAGACCCATATAGATCTCTTATAGACCCATATAAGTCCTTATAGACCCCCAGAGGTCCATATAGACCCAATATAGATCTCTTATAGACCCACAGAGGTCTGTATGGACCCCCAGAGGTCCATATGGGCCCATATAGATCTTTACAGACCCGTATAGATGTGCCCAGCCCCCCACCCATGGGTCTGTCCGGGGTGAAAGAATCCAGGTCTGGGGTCGGTCGGGCGGGTTGGAGGCGTTCTTTAATGACGTCATCACCGCTGCCACGCCCACCCCGAGAGCCACGCCCACCGACAGCGACACGAGGGGAAACGGGGCAGAAAGGGGGGAAATGGGGAAAAAGGTGAAAAAAAAGGGGAAAAAGAGGGGAAATGGGGAAAAAGATGAAAAAAAAGGGGGGAAAAAGGGGGGACATGGGGAAAAAGATGTAAAAAAAAGGGGAAAAAGAGTGGAAAATGGGGATAAAAAGAGGGAAAAAATTGGGGAAAAAAGAGGGAAAAATGGGAAAAAAGAGGGAAAAATGCGGAAAAAAGATGAAAAAATGGGGGAAAGATGGAAAAATGGGAAAAAAGATGGAAAAAAATGGGAAAAAAGATGAAAAAAATGGAGAAAAAGAAAAAAAAGAGGCAAAAAATGGGAAAAAAGAGGGGGGAATGGGAAAAAAAGGGGAAAAATTGGGAAAAACGATGGAAAAAATGAGAAAAAAGAGGGGAAAATGGGAAAAAAAGATGAAAAATTGGGAAGAGAGGAAAAAACGGGGAAAAAGATGAAAAAAAAGAGAAAAAAAGATGGAAAAAACGGTAAAAAAAGGGGGAAACGGGAAAAAAAAGAGGGGAAACATGGGGCAAAAAGAGGCAAATCCCCCCCAAACGTCTCGTTAACGCCCCTCGTTAACTCCAGCTCGGGTCGTAGCCCGCCCAGCCCGCCGGAGGCGCCAGGTAGACGCGGCGGCCGCGGTGCAGGAAGGCGACGACGCCGCGGTAGCCGGCGCGCGGCACGCCGGCCTTGAGGTCGTCCATGAGCCCCAGCGCCTTGGCCAACGCCTTGAAGGAGTCGCGGCCGTCGTAGCTGAGACGAACGGCGCCGGGTTGGCGTCGCCCGTCGCGCCGGAGCTCCTCCAGCGTCACCTCCGGCGCGGCGTAGACGCGGGCGAGAAACGCTCGGTCGTACTCTTCTTTTTTGAGGTAAGAAAGGTCGAGTTTGGTAAAAGGCACGAAACGTTCGTTCAGTTTGATGTATTTTAAATATTGATCAAAAAATTGCCCGTGGCTCACGCCTTTCCGCCCGAACGTCATCGTGCGGGAGATCTCCGGGCGGATGCACGACCGCTGGCGCCGCTGCTCCGGTTGGCGCATCCAATCGTCCCAAAAAGCCCTCGGCCACTTGGGTTCCAACTCATCCCATAATTCCCCAAAAACAACCACCCCAAGCCCGGGAAGAAATCCGTCCTGTAGAGCAGCTCGGCGTCGCCCGCGTCGATCATCTGCTCCCTGCCGTTGTCGTTCCACGCCGACACGCACCACAGCGTGGGGTCGGCGCGCAGCAGCGGCAAAGCCGCCTCGAAATACTCGTAAAAATCCGGCGCCACCTCCAGGTCGTCCTCCACCACGATCACGGCGCCGTAGCCGTAAACCCGGAAGATTTGCCCCAAAGCCCAGCGGTAATGCCGAGCGATTTTGTAATAACCCTGAAACTTGCGGTGCTCGGCCGGCACGGCGATGTCGCTCAGGTCCGGCTGGCGGATGTGGGCCACGGCGTCGCCGTAGGACGCGATGACGCGGGCGGTCTCGGCGTGGCCGCAGTCCTGGCTGACGATGACGGGGAAGCGGCGAGCGGACGGGCGGTACCGCAGGAGCTTGTCCAAGCAGCGCCGCACGCTGCTGCGGTCGCACGCCATCACCAGCACCGGGAGGACGCCGTCCGTGGGGCGCGTTGGCGTTGACGTCAACGTTGGCGATGACGATGACGATGACGACTTGGGGACGGCGTTGGCCACGCCGGCGCCGCGCTGGTGGTGCCCGCGCCCCCTCAAGGCGCCGCTGTAGCGCTGGATTTGCCGCAGGAGCTCCTTCTGCCGCTCCAGCTCCGTCTCGGCGTCCTGGGCCAAGCGGATGACGTCGGCGGTCAAGCGTTGGCCGGCGGAGGACGAGGACGATGACGACGGTGGGCGGCTCCAAAGGAAGAGGAGGAGGAGGCCGTTCCAGGCGATGAAGAGCGCCGCCCCCCACACCGCTAAACCGCTCTTCTTCACCATCCTTCACCGCCCGCCGCTCCTACGCCATCGATCTGGGGGAAAAAGGGAAAAAACAGGTGGGGATGGGGGTTAAAAACCTAAAAACCACGTTTTTCACCCCAAAATCGCTCTTCTTCACCCTCCTTCACTGCCCGGTGCTCCTACGCCATCGATCTGGGGGAAAACATGTGGGGATGGGGTTAAAAACCACGTTTTCACCCCAAAATTGCTCTTCTTCACCGCCCGGCGCTCCTACGCCATCGATCTGGGGGGAAAAAGGGAAAAAACAGGTGGGGATGGGGGTTAAAAACCTAAAAACCATGTTTTTCACCCCAAAATCGCTCTTCTTCACCCTCCTTCACCGCCCGCCGCTCCTACGCCATCGATCTGGGGGAAAAACAGGTGGGGATGGGGTTAAAACCCTAAAAACCATGTTTTTCACCCAAAATCACTCTTCTTCACCACCTGGTGCTCCTACGCCATCGATCTGGGGGGAAAAAGGGAAAAAACACGTGGGGATGGGGCTTAAAACCTAAAAACCACGTTTTTCACCCCAAAATCGCTCTTCTTCACCACCCAGCACTCCTACGCCATCGATCTGGGGGGAAAAAACACATGGGGATGGGGTTAAAACCCTAAAAACCACGTTTTCACCCCAAAATCACTCTTCTTCACCACCTGGCGCTCCTACGCCATCGATCTGGGGGGAAAAAACACGTGGGGATGGGTTAAAAACCTAAAAAACACATTTTTCACCCAAAATCGCTCTTCTTCATCATCCTTCACCGCTCCTACGCCATCGATCTGGGGGGAAAAGGGAAAAAACAGGTGGGGATGGGGTTAAAAACCACGTTTTTCACCCCAAAATCGCTCTTCTTCACCACCTGGCGCTCCTACGCCATCGATCTGGGGGGAAAACACGTGGGGATGGGGTTAAAAACCTAAAAACCACGTTTTCACCCCAAAATCGCTCTTCTTCACCACCTGGCGCTCCTACGCCATCGATCTGGGGGAAAACACGTGGGGATGGGGTTAAAAACCTAAAAACCACGTTTTTCACCCCAAAATCACTCTTCTTCATCATCCTTCACCACTCCTACGCCATCGATCCTGGGGAAAAGGGAAAAAACAGGTGGGGATGGGTTAAAAACCACGTTTTTCACCCCAAAATCGCTCTTCTTCACCACCCGGCGCTCCTACACCATCGATCTGGAGGGAAAAAGGGAAAAAACAGGTGGGGATGGGGTTAAAAACCTAAACCCACGTTTTTCACCCCAAAATCAACGCTGGAATAAAGAGGGGGGTCACCCCACTGTTGTAAAAAGAATGGAAAAGCTTCAAAGTGCTTTAAAAACGGACCCCACCCCCCCACCCCCCAATGAGGAAGTGAAAGTGGGAACTGCCCCCCCACCCCCCCCCCCCCCGATGCGAAAAATAGCTATTAAATTATAGGGGAAATGGGTAAATTATTAATTTAACCCCCAAACGGGGCGGGGGAAGGGAGGGTAAAGTCCGTGTTTGTTAAATGTTAACCTGGGGGGGGGAGGGGGGTGGGGGAGGGGAGGAGGGGGGGGTGGGGGAGGGAGGAGGGGGGGTGGGGGGGGAGTGGTTGAGAAATGAGGTGAAAAAGCAGGAAATTGGGAAAACTGGGGGTTAAAAGGGTGAGAAAACGGCGTTTTCGGCGAGTTTGTGCTCACGCGGCGTCTGGTTTGGGGGGGTGGAGGGGGGGGGAAATGGGGGGGGAGGGGGGGGTAAAAAAAAGGGGAAATAAGGAAAAAAAGGGGGGAAAAAAATATAAGGAAGTGGGGAAAAAAATTAAGGTTAAAAAGGCCAAAAAGGGTGAAAAAGAAGTGAGAGTTGAGCGGTGGGGGAAGGGTTAACGGCGCCGCGGGGCCACGTCGGCGGGCGGAAAAAGGGAGGGAAATGGGCAAAAACGGGGGAAAAGGGGTTTTTTTGGGGAAATTTGGGGGAAAAGGGGGGAAAATGGGAAAACTGAGGAAAAAGTGGGAAGAAACGAGGGGAAAATGGGGGGAAATGGGGAAAAAAAGGGGGTGGAGAGGGAGGGAGGGGGGTGAGACGAGCTGGGAGGGTGGAAAGTGCCACTAACGGCCCAAAATCCCCTGTTCTGGCCCCAAAAACGTTGAGAAAGTGAAGAAATGATGAGAAAAGTGAGAAAAAAGTCAATTTTACAGATTTTGAGGGGTTTTAGGTGAATTTTAGAGGAGGAACCGGAGCGATTTTACTGTACCTGCGGAGTTTCAGCCCCAAACGGGTCCGGATTGAGGGGGTTTGGGTCAAAATTGGGGTGTTTTGGGTCAAAAAGGGAGTGGGTGGGTCCCAAAATGCATGTTTTGGCTCAACCCGGCAGTGTTGTGACCCCAAAATGGGAGGGTTCTGCCCCAAAAAGGGGCTGGCTGGCGGTGGCCGGCAGCGGAGCGGCGGGCGGAGGCGCTGAGTAAGCGGAATTGGGGATTTCGTAACGATATTAAAATGTAATCCCTGGCCCCAAAATAATCCCGGGGGGAGGGGAGGGGCAGGGCACGGTGACCCCCCCCCTGGTTTTGGGTGGAAACCCCCAATTTTGCTCATTCTGAAAAGTTTGGAGGGAGGTTTGAAACTCTTTTCTCCCAGAGAGCCCAAAAGCAGCAAAATTCTCCTCAAAATCCCCTTTTTACCCCCAATTCCTGTTTCATGTTGACATTTTTTATTTTATTTCACAATTTTTAAATTTTATTTTGCAATTTTTTAACTTTATTTTGCGATTTTTAAATTATATTTTCTGATTCTAAAATTTTTTTTGCATTTATTTATTTTATTTCGCAATTTCTAAATATTATTTTGTGATTTTTAAATTTTATTTTGTGATTTTCATTTTATTTTGCATTTTTTCATTTAATTTCACAATTTTTAAATTTTATTTTGCAGTTCTTTAACTTTATTTTGCAATTTTTAGATTTTACTTTGTGATTCTAAAATTTTTTTTGCCATTTATTCATTTTATTTTGCAATTTTTAAATTTTATTTTGCAATTTTTAAGTTCTTTTGAGATTTCCTCATCTTATTTGGAGATTTTTTACATTTTATTTCAAGAATTTTTATTTTACCTGAGAACTTTTATTTTATTTTGAGAGGGTTTTGAGCGTTTTTTTTTCTTTTATTTGGAGAAGTTTCTTTTGTATTTTGAGACTTTTTATTAAATTTTGAGAATTTTTTTTTAAATTTAGAGACTTTTTATTAAATTTAGAGACTTTTTATTAAATTTTGAGACTTTTTATTAAATTTTGAGACTTTTAAATTTTATTTTGAGAATTTTCATTTTACTTTAAGAATTTTTTTCTCTTATTTTGAGAATTTTTCCCCTCATTTTCCATTTTTCCCAATTTCCCATTTTTTTCCCCCAATTCCCAGCAGGAATTTGAACCCAACACCCCCCTCCCCCCCCCCCCAATTCCAATTTGGGGACTTTACCTGATTCCGGCGAGTTTCAGGGGGAGGGGGGGGCTCTGGGGGTTCCCCCCCCCCCCCCTTTTGGGTTTTTCCTGGGAAACCTCAGAAATTCCTCCGGAATTGGGGCCAAATCGCTGTTTTTTCTCTCGGCCGAGTTCCCACGGGTGTTGGGGGGGGGGGGCACACGAGGGGGGGGGGCACATGGGGGGAGGGTCAGTCCCCGGTGGTGTCCGTCCGTCCCGCCGTCGGTTTGGGGTTCAGGGCCCCCCCAGCCATCGTTTGAGGGGGGGGGTCAATCTCCACTGAGCTCTAAAAATAAGGAGAAAAAGGTGAAAATCCCCAAATTCCCCCTAAAACCCCCAATCCCCCCCCCAGACCCATGGGGGGAGGGGAAAGGGGATCATTTTGGGCAGGAAAAGGGGTTTGGGACCCCCCCAGGCCCCCCCCATAGGGGACAAGGGACCCCCCAACACCCCTATAGGGGTCAGGGGCCCCTCCCCACCCCCGCCATAGGGGTCAGCCCCCCCCCCAGGCCCCCCCAACACCCCTATAGGGGTCAGGGCCCCCCCCAGACACCCCTACAGGGGTCAGGGCCCCCCTTAGGCCCCCCACCCCTTTGGGCGATACGAGGGCCCCTCCCCGCAACAAGAACCGGGGAACCCCCCCCCCCCGGGCCGACCCCACCCCCACGGGGCCCCCCCAGCCCCGCTGCCCCCCCCCCGGGCCCCTCACGGTACCCGCGGCGCCTCCCGGCAGCGGCCGCCACTTCCGCCCCCGCCGCACCGGAAGCGAGGCCATGGCAACGGCCAGGCCACGCCCCCCGCCCCGCCCCTCGGTCACAGGCCACGCCCCTGCTCCGCCCCTCGGCCGCAGGCCACGCCCCCTCCACCGCCCATCACCCACAGGCCACGCCCCCTCCCGCCCCCGTGGCGCAAGGGAACCGCCCACCACCGCCCGCCCGGGCCACGCCCCCTCTCGGAGCCGTCTCGGCCGCGCTCGGCGGAAGTGACGTAAGGAAGGGGCGGGCCGAGGCGGGCTGGAGGGTTCCTATTGGTCCGCGCGCGCGCGTGCGCAGAGACCGCTCCGGGCCGGCGGGAGGAGGTGGGAGCGGGCTGCGCGGGGGGGCTGGGGGCAATGGGGGGGGTTGGGGGAACTGGGAGGGTACTGGGGGGCACGGGGGGGTATTGGGAGGCAATGGGAGGCTGGGGGGGGCAATGGGGGGTTGGGGGGGGAACTGGGGGCCACGGGAGGGGCTGGGGGTGTTGGGGGGCAATGGGGGAGGAGATTGGGGGGGGATTTGGGGGGCATGGGGGGTATTGGGGGGCAATGGGAGTCTGGGGGGGGCATTGGGGTGATGGGGGGGTATTTGGGGGGCAAGGGGGGGGGCTGGGAGCAGTGGGGGGGCACTGGGTTGCTGGGGGGGGTCTTGGGGTGCTGGGGGGGATTGGGGGCCATGGGGGGGACTGAGGGGGGGGCCATGTGGGTATTGGGGGGGCTGTAAGCAGGGGGGGGGGGTGTGTTATGAGGCCAATGGGTACAATGTGGGGGGGGGCTGAGGGGTGTTGGGGTACCCCCCCACACCCTGACACCCCCCCCCCAGCCATGGAGCTGCCCCCCCCCTCCTCCTTCTCCTCCCCCTCGATTTCTGCCCCGACTGCGGCTCCGTCCTCCCCCGCCCCGCCGCCCCCCCCCGCCTGCGCTGCCCCCGCTGCGCCTTCGCCCTCCACAGCCACGGTGAGGGGGGGGGGGCACCCCCAAAACCCTGGGGTCCCTCTCAGACCCCCCCAGCACCCTTTGACCCCCCCCTTTTTTTACCCCCCCCCCCCAGATCTTGAGGGTAAAACCGTGCGCAGCGTCATCGAGTTCAACCGCGGGGAGCCCCCGGGCAGGGGGGGGGCGGAGGCTGCGCCCCACTTGGAGGGGCCCTTGGTGAGGGGGGAGGGGGGGACACCCCCAAATTGTACTGGGAGGTGACACCACCCCCCCCCCCCCAAAATCCTGCTTGGGGGGGGTAAAATCCTGCTGGGATGGGAGGAAAACACCACTGGGGGGGGGGGAAATCCCACTGGGAGGGGGGGAAATCCCACTGGGGGGGCACTGGGGAGGGGGGGAGGGGTAATGACACCCCCAAATCACACTGGGAGGGTAGCCCCCCCACCCCTAAACCCACTGGGATGGACACCCCCCCCCTCAAATATTACTGGGGGGGGGGGTAAACCCCACTGAGATGGGCCCCCCCACCCCAAACCCCCCAGAATGGGACCCCCCACCCCCCAAAAACCCTCCTGGGATGGAACCCCCCACCCCAAACCCCCCAGAATGGGACCCCCCACCCCAAAACCCCCCTAGGAGGGGACCACCCTTCGCCCCCCAAAACCCCCCCTGGGATGGGACCCCACCCCCACCCCAGGCCCCCCCAGAATGGGACCCTTCCCCACCCCATAAACCCCCCCTGGGTTTATTTTGGGGTTCAGGTGGAGCGGCGGTGCCCTGGGCAGTGGGGTCCCCCCTGATCCATGTTTCGGGGTTCAGATGCCCTGGGCAGTGGGGTCCCCCCTGATCCATGTTTCGGGGTTCAGGTGGGGCCCCCCCTGATCCATGTTTTGGGGTTCAGGTGCCCCGGGCAGTGGGGTCCCCCCTGATCCATGTTTCGGGGTTCAGATGCCCCGGGCAGTGGGGCCCCCCCCCGATCCATGTTTTGGGGTTCAGGTGGGGTCCCCCCTGATCCATGTTTTGGGGTTCAGGTGCCCTGGGCAGTGGGGTCCCCCCCGATCCATGTTTCGGGGTTCAGGTGCCCCGGGCAGTGGGGTCCCCCCTGATCCATGTTTCGGGGTTCAGGTGGGGTCCCCCCTGATCCATGTTTTGGGGTTCAGGTGGGGCCCCCCCGATCCATGTTTCGGGGTTCAGGTGGGGCCCCCCCCGATCCATGTTTCGGGGTTCAGGGGGGCCCCCCCTGATGTACATTTCGGGGTTCAGGTGGAGCGGCGGTGCCCCCGCTGTGCCCACGAGGCCATGGTGTTCCGCACGCGCCAGACGCGCTCGGCCGACGAGGGACAGACCGTGTTCTACTCCTGCCCCCGCTGCCGGTCGGGGCCCCCCCGCTTTGAGACCCCCCCCAATTTAAACCACACCCCCCCCCTTACCCCCCCCCCGCTTTTAACCCCTCAAGCCATGGGGGGACCCCAAAATCCTTCCTAACATCACCCCCCCCCCCCTTTCTCTGCAGGTTCCAGGAGAAGGAGGATTCGTGATGGGGGGTTGGCCCCCCCCCCAAGCCCCCCCCCGGGGTTATTCACCCCCCCTCGTGGGGGTGTTTACCCCCCCCCGTGGGTAATAAAAGCCCCCCCGGGTTTTTATTCAGGGCTCTGCTTTGGGGGTGTCTGTTGTGCCCCCCCCCCCCCCCAAACTGCCCCCTCCCCCCGGCTGCTGTGTGCCCCCCACCCCCCCCAAACACCCCCCACAGCCTCATGTGCCCCCCCCACCCCTAAAATGTCCCCCCAGTCCCTCTCTGACCCCCCCAACTGCCCCCCCAACTGCCCCCCCAACCCCCCTGTGCCCCCCCCAGCCCCCCTGTGCCCCCCCCAACTCCCCCCCAGCCCCCCTGTGCCCCCCAACTGCCCCCAGCCCCCCCTTTGCCCTCCCTACTGCCCCCCCGCAGCCCCTGTGCCCCCCCAACTGCCCCCCCACCCTTGTGCCCCCCCAAACTCACCCCCCCAGCCCCTGAATTGCCCCCCCACCCCCAAACAGCCCCCCCAGCCCCTCTCTGCCCCCCACACTGCCCCCCCCAGCCCATTTGCCCCCCCCAACTGCCCCCCCGGCCCTTCTCTGCCCCCCGCCCCCGCCCGACACCTCTGCGCATGCGCGGGGCCGCTCTGTACGGCGGAAGTGAGCGCGCAGGGGGGCCCCCGCACTGTCCGGAGACACACCGGAAGTCCCGCCCCGTAAACCGGAAGTCCCGCCCCCGCCGGCCGGAAATCCCGCCCCCGCGGACCGGAAGCGAGCGGCGGGGAACGGCGCTGGGCGCTGCACCGGGCGGTGGCGGTGAGGAGCGGCCCGGCCCGGCCCTTCCCGGTGCTCCCCGCCCGCAGCGGGGCCTCGGCAGCCGCCGGGACCCCCCCGCCCCCCCGCCCCCGGGCACCGCTCGGCCCCCCCGGGGCGATGGCGGAGGCGGCGGAGAGCGGCGGCTGCGGCACCGCCACCGTTACCGAGAGCGGGGCCGCCGAGACGGTGAGGGCCGGGGGGGGGTACCGGGGGGGAGGTTGGGTACCGGGGGCGTTGCTATGGATACCGGTGGGGGGGGTGGGGTATGGATACTGGGAGGGGCGGGGGGGGTCTGTAAGCTCCGGGGGGGGTCAGTGGGGGGTGGGGGGGGGTTATAACACCCAGGGGGTCCGTAGAGATATGGGGTGTGTGTGTGTGTGACACTGTCAGGGGACATGACCAGGGCTGCAGGGATGTTGGCAGTGTCAGAGGACAGGGACAGTGTCAAGGGACATGAGCAAGGCCATAGGGACAGTGTCAGGGGACAGTGACAGTACCAGGGGACATGACCAGGGCTGTGGGGACATTGCAGTGTCAGGGGACATGACCAAGGCTGTGGGGACAGTGTCAGAGGACAGTGTCAAGGGACATGAGCAGGGCCATAGGGACAGTGTCAGAGGACACGGACAGTACCAGGGGACACAACCAGGCTGTGGGGACAGTGTCAGAGGACAGTGACACTGTCAGGGGACATGACCAGGGCCATAGGGACAGTGGCAGGGAACAGTGGCAGTGTCAAGGGACATGACCAGGGCTGTAGGGACAGTGTCAGAGGACAGTGAGAGTACCAGGGGACATGACCAGGGCTGTGGGGACATTGGCAGTGTCAGGGGACATGACCAAGGCTGTGGGGACAGTGTCAGAGGACATTGGCAGTGTCAGAGAGCAGTGACACTATCAGGGGACAGGGACAGTGTCAGGGGACAT
>CM051660.1:0-179380 GCA_028020825.1 Podargus strigoides | reverse complement strand
GACACTTGGGGACACCCCAGGGACACCCTGGGACACTTGGGGACCCTGGGGACCCCCTGGGGACATTGGGGACCTCCCAGTGCCGCCACTCACCAGCAGGACCTCGCTGTCCTCCTCCACCTTCCCCTTCCACTGGTATCTGGGGGGGGGACAGGGATGGGGACATGGGGGGGCTGTGTCCCTGTGTCCCCCCGTGTCCCGCCTGTCCCCCCCCCCCCCGTCCCCACTCACATGGAGGTCACCTGGGGCACGATGTTGACGCACGCGGCCAAACGCTTCTCCACCATCGCCCTGGGGGGGCACGGCGGCACTGTCACCCCGGTGTCACCCTGGTGTCACCCCCCGCTGTACCCCCCGTGTCACCCCGGTGTCACCCCCCACTGTACCCCCTGGGTCACCCCGTGTCACCCCCAGTGTACCCCTGTGTCACCCTGTGTCCCCCCACCTTGTCCCCCCATGTCCCCCTCCCACGTCACCCCCTGTGCCCCCGGTGTACCCCCCGTGTTCCCCCATGTCCTCCCCGTGCCCCCCCACATCCCCTCACATCCCCTGGTGCCACCCCCCGTCCCCCCGGGTGCCCCCCCCCCAATCCCCCGTGCCCCCCGGTGCCCCCCCCCCGTCCGGTGCCCCCCCCCCTGTCCCGGTGCCCCCCCACCTGGCCAGCTCCCTGCCCACCGCGGGCCCGGGGCAGGTGACGAACGCGGCCGCGAGGCTGCCGGGGGCGTAGGGGGGGTCGGGGCCGGGGTCGGGGCCGGGGCCGGGGCCGGGGTCGGGGGGTCCCGGGGGGGGGCTGGGCCCCTCGGCCATGGAGAGCAGGCGCCGCCCGCCCCTGCAGCAGCAAGCGTCACCGCCACCAGCGCCAGCGCCTGTCACGACAGCCGCGGTGTCGCGGTACTCACCGTGTCGCGACAATACCCACGACAGCCGCCGTGTGACACCCCCGTGTCGCGACACCCACCACGTGACCCCACCATATCGCGACACCCTCCCGTGTCGTGACACCCGGCCCCACACCACGACATCCCCCGCTGGCGTGAAACCCCCTCCCCTGTTGTGACATCGCCCCCCCCCGTCGCGACAGCAGAACTCACACAGCAGAGCGCCCTCATGGGGGGGACCCGGCGCTGGCCCCCTCCTGCGGGAGAGCCCCCCCCGTCAGCGGGCACAGGGCCCCCCGCGACCCCCCCCCAGCGCCCCCCCCCAGCGCCCCCCCCCCAGCACCCCCCCCGAGCGCCCCCCATATCGGACCCCCCCCCCAGCGCCCCCCCCCAGGGCCCCCCATATCGGACCCCCCCCATATCGGACCGCCCCCGCCCCCTACAGGGACCCCCCCGGCCCCTCTAGCGCCCCCCCGCCCCATATCGGGACCCCCCCCCCGATATAGGACCGCCCCCCCGCCCCACACCGGCCCCCCCGCCCCACCTCCCCTCCCCCGCCCGTACCCGCCGCGCGCCGCTCGGCTCCGCCCCACGTGACCGCCGGCCCCGCCCCTCCCCCCTCGGCCGCGAGACCGGAAATGGCGGGGGGGAGGGGGAGGGGGTGAAGCTGTGACCCACCGCAGCGACACTGGGGGGCACTGGGGACACTGGGGGGCCGCTGGCACTGCTGGCACTGCTGGCACTGGTGGCACTGGTGTCCCTGTCACTGGTGGCGCTGCTGGCACTGGTGGCACTGGTGGCACTGGTGTCTGTGGCACTGGTCGCACTGGTGGCACTGGTGGCACTGGTGTCCCTGTCACTGGTGGCGCTGGTGGCGCTGCCCCCCCGGCTCCTGGCCCCGCCCCCTCGGCCCCGCCCGTCGCACTCCCGGCCCCGCCCCCTCCCCGGCCCCGCCCCTCACGGCCCCGCCCCCCGCCCCCGGCTCCGCCCCCGCCCCCTCCCTCCCCCACCCCCCCGCACTCCCGGCTCCGCCCCCCGCCCCCTCGGCCCCGCCCCCCCGCACTCCCGGCCCCGCCCCCCGCCCCCTGGCCCCGCCCCCTCGCCCCCCACCCCCCCGCTGGGTCCCCCGCGCCGCCCGTGCCGGCGCCCGGGGGAAGCGAGCGGCGGCGGAACCATGTCCTATGTCCCCTTCCGAGGTACCGGCACCGGCGCGACGGGGGCGGGCACGGGGGGTCGGTCCCGGCCCCGGTACCGGGCGGCAGCGGGGGAGGGGCCCGGGGTGGGGCTGGGAGCAGCCCCCAGGGACCGGGATCGGGACCGGGAGGACGTGGGGGGGTTGACACCGGGACCGGGGGGGTTACCGGGGCCGGAGGATGCTGGTACCCAGGGATGCCGGGACCGGAGGGATCCGGTACGGGGGAGGATGCTGCTGCCACGGGAGGCCGGTACGGGGGATGCCGGGGCCAGGGGATGCCGGTACCGGGGGATGCTGTTACCAGTACCCCACCGATGCCGGTACCGGGGGTTGCCGGTACCGGGGGTTGCCGGTACCGGGGGATGCCGGTACCGGGGGATGCCGGTACCGAGGGGTTCCAGTACCGGGCTGATGCCGGTACCGGGGGATGCTGGGACTGGGGGGTTGCCGGTACCAGGGGGATGCTGTTACCGGTACCCGACCGATGCCGGTACCGGGGGATGCCGGTACCGGGGGGGGTTGTTACCGCGGGTTACCGGTACCGGGGGAGGGGATGCTGTTACCGGGGGGGTTACTGGTACCAGACCAATGCCGGTACCGGGGGGGGGGGGATGCTGTTACCGGGGGATGCTGGGAGTGGGGGATGCCGGTACCCGGGGGTGGGTGCTGTTACCGGGGGGGTCACCGGTGCCGGTGTCACCCCCTCAGCCCAAGGCCCGGTGTGGGGGGGGAGCCCCGGGGGCCCTCTCTGACCCATTTCAGAAACGGGGCCGGGACTGACGGGGGAGGGATGGAACCGGGGGGGGCACGGGACGGGGGGGGGCACCCGTATGTCTGGGGAGGGGCCCTCGGGGGGGGCGGGGGGCCCTCAGGGCCCTCGGGCCTCGAACCGCCCCCCCCAGGCGTGGGAGGCCTGAAACGGGACTGAGGCGGATGGGCCTTACCCCCCCCCATCCCCCCCGGCCCCCATCCCCCCCGCCCCCCTCCTCTCCCTCCCCCCAGTGAGGGTCCCCCGTATCCCAGTTTGGGGGCGGGGGGGGCTCCCGATCACCCAGGGTGGGGGTGCGGGGGTGTGGGCAGGGGGGGGGGACGGACACCCACACACCCGCGTGGGCCCCCCCTTCGCTGCCCCCCCCGAGCCGCAGTTCCCATGGCAACGCCGGGATGCTCCATGGCAGCACCCATGGGTGGGCGGCCGAGAGGGGGGGAGGGGAAGGCTTTAGGGTGTTGGGGAGGGGGTCAGGGTGACCCAGTGGTGACCTTTGACCCCTGACACACCCCACCCCACCCCCCAGATGTGCGAGGACCCCCCCTGCCCCGCGGGCCTTACGCCCCCTCCCCCTACGAGCGCCCACCCTGGAACCCCCGGTTCTGCATCATCTCCGGGAACCAGTTACTGATGCTGGATGAGGAGGAGGTGAGTGGGGGCTGGGGGGGGAGGTCCCCCATCGATGCGGGGGGGTCCCCTAAATTTTTATCCCCCCCCCCTCCCAGATTCACCCCCTTCTCAT
Organism: Podargus strigoides; assembly: GCA_028020825.1. NCBI lineage: Eukaryota > Metazoa > Chordata > Aves > Caprimulgiformes > Podargidae > Podargus > Podargus strigoides. The sequence goes on along the minus strand of CM051660.1, from coordinate 175,796 downwards.
CCGGGACCGTCGGAGCGAGCCGTGCCGGAGCAAACTGCTGCGGCGAACCGTGAGCGTCCCCGTGGAGGGGCGGCCCCACCCCGAGCACGGTACGGGGGGGCCCTGAACTCGGGGGCGGGGGGGTCCTTCCCCCCCCCATCCCATAATAGTCGCCGGCGGTACCAGCCGTTGCGCGGTAACGGTTGCTGAGGAAACACCTCCCCCCCCCGTGGGAAAAGGAGGCGGATGGTGCTGCCCCTCCCCCACCTTTTTAGCCCCTCCCCCCCCCCCACCGCTCCCCCCCCCCCCCGAGGGGACCCAGGTGACACGGCCCCCCCCCCCCCCCCAGAGGACACCGGGGGCCTTGGTGGCCCTGAGTGTCCCTCCCCCCCCGCCCCCCCCGAAGTTGGGGATGGGAAGGCGTTGCCATGGGAACGGGGACAGTGGGGGGGAGGGGGACACGGGGATGCGGCGCCACCCCCGCCACTGTCACTGCCACCACTGCCACCACTGCCACCACTGTCACCACTGTCACCACTGCCACCACTGCCACCACTGTTACCACTGCCACCACTGCCACTGCCACCACTGCCACCACTGTCACCACTGTCACCACTGTCACCACTGTCACCACTGCCACCACTGCCACTGTCACCACTGGCACTGCCACCACTGCCACCACTGCCACCACTGTCACCACTGTCACCACTGCCACCACTGCCACCACTGTTACCACTGCCACCACTGCCACTGCCACCACTGCCACCACTGCCACCACTGGCACTGCCACCACTGTCATCACTGTCATCGTTGTCACCACTGCCAACACTGCCAGCACTGCCAGTGTCACCACTGCCACCCCCTGCACCACTGTCACCACCACCATCCCCACCACTGCCACCACTGTCACTGTCACTGCCACCAGCGCCATCACGGCACAGAGGGACCGGCCATGTGCCACCACTGTCACTGCCACTGCCACTGCCACCACCATCGTCACTGTCACCGCTGCCACACCTCCCCATCACCACTGTCACCATCTCCGTGGCCACCACTGCCACCCTCCGCTGCCACCGTCTGTGCTGCCACCACCGTCCCCACTGTCACCACTGCCATAGACACCAGTGCCACCACCACCGTCACTGTCCCCACTGCCACCACTGCCACTGCTGCTGTCCTCATGACCACCACTGCCACCAGTGTCACCATCACTGCCATCGCCAGTGTCACCAGTGCCACTGTCCCTGCTGCCACCACTGCCATGGCCACCAGGGCTACTGCCCCCATTGCCACCAGTGCCACCACTGTCCCCACCATCACCACTATCCCCACTGCCACCACCGTTCCCTCTGCCACTGCTGTCACCACTGTCACAGCTGCCATCATCACCGTCATCACCAGTGCCACCAGTGACACCAATGTCACCACCATCACCATCACCAGTGCCATCGTCACCACTGCCACCACTGTCACTGTCTCCACTGCCACCAGTGTCACCATCACCACCACCGCCAGTGCCACCAGTGCCACTACTGTCACCATCACCAGTGTCACCAGTGTCGCCTTCACCACCATCACCAGTGTCACCACTGTCACTGTCCCCATTGCTACCACTGCCACCACTGTCACCACCACCAGTGTCACCAGTGTCACCACCACCAGTGTCCCCAGTGCCACCAGTGTCACCATCACCACCACCGCCAGTGCCACCAGTGCCACTACTGTCGCCATCACCAGTGTCACCAGTGTCCCCACCACCAGTGTCCCCAGTGCCACCAGTGCCACCACTGTCACTGTCCCCCGTGGGGACCGTGGTGGCATCACCGGGGGTGGGGGTGGGGTGCCGCGTGCTCCCCTCCCCCCCCGTGTCCCCCCCATCCCCACGGAGGGGTGGGGGAGGGGACACCCGCACACGAGACTCGCGCGGGGGGGGGCGTGGCCGCATCACCCCGGCAACGAGGCCCCGCCCCTCCCCCCTAAGCCCCGCCCCCTCCCCCCTCCCCCCCCGGGGCGGGGCCGCGCGCGCCCGAGCGCGGGGTGAAAGGGGCGGGGCCACGGGAGGGGGCGGAGCCCCGAGGGGGGCGCGCGGCGGGGGCGGAGCGTGCGCGCGCGCGGGGGCGGCGGCGGCGGCGGCGGAGGGAGCGGCGGGGGGGGGTGAGTGTGCAACGGCGGGGGGGGGCGAGTGTGCAACGGCGGGGGGGGGCGAGTGTGCAACGGCGGGGGGGGGTGAGTGTGCAACGGCGGGGGGGGCGAGTGTGCAACGGCGGGGGGGGGGCGAGTGTGCAACGGCGGGGGGGGCGAGTGTGCAAGGGGGGGCGAGTGTGCAAGAGCGGGGGGAGTGTGCAAGGGGGGGCGGCCGGGAGCGTGCAAGGGGGGGGCGAGTGTGCAAGAGCGGGGGCGAGCGTGCAAGAGCGGGGGGAGCGTGCACGCTTGCAGGGGTGAAGGGAGCGTGCAGGTCTTGAGAGAGGCGAGTGTGGAAGGGTGCGGGGGGGTAACGGAGTGTGCAAGGCTGGATGGGTGAGTGTGCAAGGCCCGGGGAGGGAGTGTGCAAGGCTCGGGGGTTGCCAGGGAGCGTGTAGGGCTGGCGGTGAGCGTGCAAGGGTTTGGAGGGTGAAGGTGAGCGTGCAAGGCTCTGGGGATGAGAGTGAGTGTGCAAGGCTCTGGGGGTGAGGGTGAGTGTGCAAGGTTAGCAGTGAGTGTACGAGGCTTTGAGGGGTGAGGGTGAGTGTGCAAGGCCGACAGTGAGCGTGCAATGCTCTGGGAGTGAGCGTGCAAGGATATCAGTGAGCGTGGAAGGCTTTGAAGGGTGACAGTGAGCGTGCAAGGCACGGAGCGTGCAAGGTCTAGGTGTGACAACGAGCGTGCCCGGCCGGGGCCGAGTGTGCCCGGGTCCAGGCGTGAGCGTGCACGGCTGAGGGTGAGCAGGAGCGTGCAAGGCTCGGGGCAGTGAGCGTGCAAGGCTGGAGCGTGCATGGCTTCGCAGGTGAGCGTGCACGGCTTGGAGGGGGGGTGAGTGTGCACGTGTGCAGTGCCGGAGGGGGGGAGAGTGTGAGCGTGCAAAGATCGGGTGGTGAGCATGAGGATGCACGGCCGGGGGTGAGCGTGCACGGCCGGGGGTGACGGTGAGCGTGCAAGGGCCTGGGAAGGGGAGCGTGCACGGCTGGGGGGGGCACGCACACACAATATGGCTCAGGGGTGAGAGTGAGTGTGCAAGGCCTGGGTGAGTGTGTGAGGCTCTGAGGGTGAGCGTGAGCGTGCACAGCCCTGGGTGAGTGTGCAAGGCCTTGAGTGAGTGTGCACGGCTCCAGGGGTGAGTGTGAGCGTGCACAGCCCCGGGCGAGTGTGCACGACCTGGGGTGAGCGTGCAAGGCCTGGGGTGAGCGTGCAACGTCTGGGGTGAGTGTGCACAGCTCTAGGGGTGACTGTGAGCGTGCACGGCCGTGAGCGTGCAAAGCCCAGGCAGAGCGTGCAAATCACCTGGTGCGTGTGCAAGGCCCCATGTGAGTGTTCACTTCGGGGTGAGCGTGCAAGGCCCAGGGTGAGCGTGCGAAGCTCCAGGGGTGAGCACGAGCATGCACGGGGGTGGGTGAGCGTGCAAAGCCCCACGTGAGCGTGCAAGGCCCGGGGTGAGCGTGCAAAGCCGGGGCCGGGTGCCCCCCCTCCGCTTCCGCCGCCGCCCGTGCCCCCCCGCCCCGCGCGTGCCACGCGTGTGCGAAGCGTGTGCGAAGCGTGCGGGGATGCGACCGGGGGCCGATTCCCCCCCGGGTCCCCGTGGGGCTCTCGGGGCGCCCCCCTAGGGCGGGGGCGGCGCCATGTGGGGCCCCTCCCAGCTGGGCCCCCCCTGGGCGCTGAGGGGCACCCTGGGGCCCCCCCCCGGCACCCGCCTCAGCCTGGAGGGTGGCAGCAGGACCGTGGCCGGTAGGAAAGGGGGGGATGGGGGGGCGGGGGGACCCCAAGATTGGGGGCAGAGGTTGGGGGGGGCGGGGGGACCCCAAGATTGGGGGCAGAGGTTGGGGGGTGCTGGGGGGACCCCAAGATTGGGGACAGAGGTTGGGGGGGATGACACAGATTTTAGGGGATGTGGGGGGGGCAGAATTTGGGGGACCCCCCCAAGGTCAGGGGCAGAGTGCAAGGAGATGTTGGGGGGGGCTGGGAGGGTTCTTGGGGGGGGACAGAGTTTTGGGGGGGTCTTGGGGGGGGTGTCTTGAGGGGACCCCAAAATTGGGGGCAGAGGTCGGGGGGGGCAGAGGTAAGGGGATATTGGGGGGGAGAATTTGGGGGACCCCCAAGGTCAGGGCCGGAGCTAAGGGGCAGTTTGGGGGGGACAGAGATGTCCCTTTATTGGGGGGGGCTGGGGGGTGACGTCGGTGATGGGGAGGAGGGACGGGGGGAGGGGCCGAGGGGACCTCGGGGGCTGCTGGGAAGTGGGGGGAGGGGGTGGGGGAGGGAGGCCCCTCCCTGACATTGGGGTCACCCCATGGCCCCCCCCCTACTTTTCCTGGATACCTGGGCCCCCCCCCCGGACACCTGGGTCCCCCCAAATCCTCCCTGGACCCCTGGGACCCCCCATGGGTCACCTGTGTCCCCCCAAATCCCCCCCTCAGGCCCCTGGAGATCGCCATAGGACCCCTGGGCCCCCCCAGATCCCACCTCACATCCCTGTGCCCCCCAAATCCTCCCTGGACCCCTGCCCCCTCCTAGGACCCCTGGGCCCCCCCAAATCCCCAGAGGAACCCCTGCCCGCCACCCAAATTGTTCCTGGACCCCTGGGCCCCCCGACAGGACCCCCTGAGCCCCCCAAATGACACCTGGGTCCCCCCAACCCCCCCTGGACCCCTGGGGTCCCCCATAGGGCCTCTGCCCCCCCCCCCAAATTGTTCCCAGACCCCTGGGCCCCCCCCCAGGACCCTTGAGTCACCCCCCCCATAGCCCCACATCCCGGGGTGGGGGGGTTTGGGGGTGTCCCCCCTTTGTCCCCGTGTCCCCTCAGTTCCTGTGTCCCCCCGTGTCCCCCAGATTACCACGGCGGCCGCTCCCGCAGGAAGAGCGTTCCCGGGGGGAAGCAGTACAGCATCAACATGGACGCGCCCCCCGCCCCCCCCTTCCGGCCCTCGGTGAGCACACGCCTGTCGCCATGGTTACCGTGGGCCCGCACACGCCTGTCATCACGGTTCCCATGGCTGTGCACACACGTGTTGCCGTGGTTACCTCCGTCCTGCACACGCCTGTTGCCGTGGTTATTGTGGTCCTGCACATGCTTGTTGCCATGGTTACCCTGATCCTGCACATGCCTGTCACTGTGGTTACCTCCATCCTGCACACGCCTGTCGTCATGGTTACCCTTGTCATGTGGGTACCGTGATCCTGCACACGCTTGTTGCTGTGGTCACCGTGGTTGCACACGCTCGTTGCCATGGTTACCCTGCCACTGCGGTCCTGCGCACGTGTTGTCATGGTTACGTGATCCTGCACATGCATGTTACCATGGTTACACTGCTCCAGCACCCGTGTGTTGCCATGGTTACGCAGGCCCTGCTCACTCACGTGCCACCATACCACGGCTGTGCACACGCCTGTTGCCATGGCTACCGTGGCCCTGCACACGCTTGTTGCCATGGTAACCCCGCTCCCATACTGCCCATCGCCATGGTAACCCTGGCCCTATGGTACCCGTTGCCATAGCAGCCCCAGTCCTATACTACCCGTTGCCATGGTAACCCCTATCCTACACTGCCCATCGCCATGGTAACCCCAGTCCTGTGCTCCCTGTTACCATGGCAACCTCGTCCCTGTACCGCCCGTTGCCATGGTAACCCTGCTCCTATACTACGCAGCACCATGCTGACCCCCTGTGCTCCCAGTCGCCATGGTAACACCCATCCTATACTACCCGTTGCCATGGTAACCCCAGTCCTACGCCCTCCGTTGCCATAGTAACCCTGGTCCCATGGCAACCCTGTCCTGTACTGCGCGTCACCACACTGACCCCCTATGCTCCCCGTTACCGTGGTAACCTCAGTCCCACCCCCCGTTGCCATGGTAACGCCAGTCCTACGTCCCCCATCCCCATGGTAACTGGTCCTAAACTACCCTGACCCCCTATGCTCCCCGTTGCCATGGTAACCCCGGCCCTATACTGCCCATCACCATGGTAACACCGGTCCCACCCCCCCCCCCATAGCCGTGGTAACCCCGGTGTCCCCCCCGTAGCCATGGTAACCCCATTCCCCCCCCGTCCCCATCCCTCCCGCGGTTCCCCCCCCCCCCCCGTGCCCCCCGGCCCCCCCTCAGCCGCCTGTACCCCAGCAAGGCTTCCTGAGCCGCCGCCTCAAGAGCTCCATCAAGCGCACCAAGAGCCAGCCCAAGCTGGACCGGACCAGCAGCTTCCGCCAGATCCTGCCCCGCTTCCGCAGCGCCGACCATGACAGGTGGGGACAGCGCGGGGACACCCCGGGACAGCCCGGGGACACCCCTGGGACACGCCTAGGACACTCCTGGGTCACCCCCGGGACACCCCTGAGGACACCCCGGGGACACCCCTGGGACACCCCTGGGACACCCCTGAGGACACCCCTGGGACACCCCTGGGACACCTCTGAGGACACCCCTGGGACACCCCCGGGACACCCCTGGGACACCCCTGAGGACACCCCGGGGACACCCCTGGGGACACCCCTGGGACACCCCTGGGATACCCCTAGGACACCCCTGGGGACACCCCTGGGGACACCCCTGGGACACCCCGGGACACCTCTAGGACACCCCTGAGGACACCCCAGGGACAGCCCGGGGACACCCCTGGGACACCCCTGGGACACCCCTAGGACACCCCCAGGACACCCCCGGGACAGCCCGGGGACACCCCTGGGACACCCCCGGGACACGCCTAGGACACTCCTGGGACACCCCCGGGACACCCCTGGGGACACCCCTGGGACACCCCCGGGACACGCCTAGGACACTCCTGGGACACCCCTGGGACACCCCTGAGGACACCCCGGGGACACCCCTGGGACAACCCTAGGACACCCCAGGGACACCCCCGGGACACCCCCGGGACACCCCTGGGACACCCTGGGGACACCCCGGGGACACCCCGGGACACGCGGCTGAGTGTAGGGGATGCTCTGGGTGTGGAGGTGGTGGTGGGGTGACGTGGGGATGGTTCTGGTGTCCAGGTGGCACCAGAGTGACATGGGGACAGTCCTGATGCCCAGGTGGCATCAGGGTGATGTGGGGACAGTCCTGATGCCACCAAGCTGGGGATGGGGACAGTACTGCTGCCCAGCTGGCACAAGGGTGACGTGGGGACAGTCGTGGTCTCTGGGTGTCCCCAGGTTGGACATGGGGACAGTTCTGCCACCCAGGTGGCACCAGGGTGACGCGGGGTACGGTCCCCTGTCCCCAGGGAGGAGGGGGCGGTCCCATGTTCTCAGTGTCCCCTTGGGATGTCCCTTTGGTCCCCAAGGGATGGGGTCTCCTGTCCCCATGTCCCCAGGGGCCTCCCTTGTCCACAAGGGGTTCCTTTGTCCCCTGGAATGTCCCTTGTCCCCAGGGAGATGCTCCCTGGGCTTGGCGGAGGTCCCCAAGGGGATCCCTTGTCCCTTTCCCTGGGGACACAAGTCCTCGCTGCTCCAGGGGTCCCTTATCTCTGAGGGGGGATGTCCCTTGTCCCCTGTCCCTTGGGATGTCCCCTGGGAGGGGCCCCCTGTCCCTTGGGATGTCCTTCGGGATGTCCCTTGTCCCCAGGGGGTGCTCGGGGAGGACCCCTGTCCCTTGGGATGTCCCCTGGGTGGGGAGGAGCTGTCCCTTGTCCCCGGGGGGGGGGTGCCCGTTCGCCGGGGTATTTTTAGCCACGCCGCCCCCGCCACGCTGGGAGCCGGTGACACGGTGGCGGTGACGGCAGCGGGGAGCGGTGGTGGCCGCGGGGACGAGGACGCGGCGGGGCCGTTGCTTACGCAGCCCGGGGGCTAAATATAGAGCCCGGGGGCGGCTCACCTGCGCCCGCTGCCGAGCGAGGGCAGCCGGGAGCCTGGGCCCCGTCTGGGGGGGCTGGATGTGTGGGTGCCCCCGTCTGGGGGGGCTGGATGTGTGGGTACCCCCGTCTTGGGGGGCTGGATGTCTGGGTGTCCCTGTTTTGGGGGGCTGGATGCCTGGGCCCCCTGTTTGGGGGGGCTGTATGCTTGGGTCCCCTGTTTTGGGGGGGCTGGATGTCTGGGTGCCCCTGTTTGGGGGGGCTGGATGTGTGGGTACCCCCGTCTGGGGGGGGCTGGATGTCTGGGTACCCCCGTCTGGGGGGGCTGGATGTCTGGGTGCCCCCGTTTGGGGGGGCTGTATGCCTGGGCCCCCCGTTTGGGGGGGCTGTATGCTTGGGTCCCCTGTTTTGGGGGGGCTGGATGTCTGGGCCCCCCGTTTGGGGGGGGGCTGGATGTGTGGGTACCCCTGTTTTGGGGGGCTGGATGTGTGGGTACCCCGTTTGGGGGGGCTGGATGTCTGGGCCCCGTTTGGGGGGGCTGGATGTGTGGGTGCCCCGTTTGGGGGGGCTGGATGTGTGGGTACCCCTGTTTTGGGGGGCTGGATGTGTGGGTGCCCCCGTTTGGGGGGGCTGGATGCCTGGGCCCCCCGTTTGGGGGGGCTGGATGCTTGGGCCCCCCTGGTCTGTAGGGGCACCCCAGATGCCTGGGGCCCCTCTGATTTTAGTGGGGGGGTGCCTGGATGCCAGAGTCCCCCCTTGATCCCATCGTGGGGTTGGAGGCGATGAGTGGGGTCCCACCCTGACCCAAGGGGGGGTCCCCATCGCTGGGTCCCCTGGGAGGTGACACTGGGGGTGTGGGGTGTGGGGGTGCTCCCAGGTATCCTCCCCATGTGCCACTCCCCGCCCCCCCCAGCCCTGACTCTGTCTCTCTCTGTCCGTCCTGACGTCACGGACGCGTCCCCAGGTCCCGCGCGGATACCCCAGGTACCCCCCGCCCCCCACTGCCACCGTCACCCCCGCTCGCATGCCACCACCTCCACCCTGGGCACCCCCTCCCTGTCCCCGCCACCCGCCCCCGAGTGTCCCCGCGTGTCCCCGCAGGGCCCGGCTGATGCAGAGCTTCAAGGAGTCGCATTCCCACGAGTCCCTGCTGAGCCCCAGCAGCGCGGCCGAGGCGCTGGAGCTCAACCTGGATGAGGACTCCATCATCAAGGCGGTGCACAGCAGCATCCTGGGCCAGGAGTTCTGCTTCGAGGTGCGGTCCTGACCCCCCGCCCCCCAGCGCCCCCTCGGTCATCACCGTGGGGCCCCCTCACCGCTGCCCCCCCCTCGCAGGTGACCACGGCCTCGGGGACCAAGTGCTTCGCTTGTCGTTCGGCCGCCGAGAGGGACAAGTGGATCGAGAACCTGCAGAGGGCGGTGAAGCCCAACAAGGTGAGGGCGTGGTCAGCTGGTGGGGATGGTGATGGTCAACTGGTATGGATGGGGATGGTCAACTGGTGGAGATCGTCAACTAGTAGGGATGGAGGTGGTTGACTGGTGGTGATGAAAGTGGTTGACTGGTGTGTATGAGGACAGTCAGCTGGTGGGGATGGAGATGGCCACCTGGTGGAGAGGGACAGCTGGTGGGGATGTCCCCAAGGGGTCGCCCTGCCCCTTGTGGCCACCGTGCCCAGGGGTTCGCTGGTCCTGGTGGCCATGCTCAGCTGGGGCTGTCCCCTAGGGTCACTGTGCCCATCTACCCCCACCCCCAGCTCTCCCTACCCCTTCCTCTCCCCCCCCCCAACACCCGCCCCCGACTCGCCCCCCGCTCACCTCCCACCCGCCCCCTCCTCAGGACAACAGCCGCCGGGTGGACAACGTCCTGAAGCTGTGGGTGATCGAGGCGCGGGACCTCCCCCCCAAGAAGCGCTACTACTGCGAGCTCTGCCTGGACGACATGCTCTACGCCCGCACCACCAGCAAAGCTCGCACCGACAACGTGTTCTGGGGAGAACACTTTGAGTTTAACAACCTGCCGGCCGTCCGGACCATCCGTCTTCACCTTTACAAAGATACGGATAAAAAACGTAAAAAGGATAAAAGTAACTACGTGGGCATGGTGAGCATCCCCATCGCCAGCGTCACCGGGCGCCACTTCGCCGAGCAGTGGTACCCCCTGAGCCAGCCCAGCGGCAGCAAGAGCAAGGCGGGCTGTCCCGCCCTGCGCGTCAAGAGCCGCTTCCAGACCATGAGCATCCTCCCCATGGAGCTCTACAAGGAGTTCGCCGAGTACGTCACCAACAACTACCGCATGCTCTGCGCCGTCCTGGAGCCCGTCCTCAGCGTGAAGAGCAAGGAGGAGGTGGCCTGTGCGTTGGTGCACATCCTGCAGAGCACCGGCAAGGCGAAGGTGGGGAGGGGGAGGGGGAGGGGGGGAGGGACAGGGGAAGGGAGAGGGGATGGGTGGAAGGATGGTGGAAGGATGGGTGGGTGGATGATGGATGGATGGATGGATGGACGGATGGAGGGATGGATGGAGGAGGGATGGATGGAGGAGGGATGGATGGATGGATGGATGGAGTGGGATGGATGGATGGATGGAGGAGGGATGGACGGAGGGATGGACGGATGGAGGGATGGATGGAGGGATGGATGGAGGGATGGATGGAGGAGGGATGGATGGAGGGATGGATGGATGGATGGATGGAGGGATGGATGGATGGATGGAGGAGGGATGGAGGAGGGATGGATGGATGGAGGGATGGATGGATGGAGGGATGGATGGATGGATGGAGGAGGGATGGAGGAGGGATGGATGGAGGAGGGATGGATGGATGGATGGATGGATGGATGGATGGATGGATGGACAGAAGATGGGGGCAGGACACACGCAGGGTGGGCTGGGCCAGCCTGGCGGGGCATTGGGCTGCCCTGACGGCCGTGGGCAGGACTTCCTGTCGGACATGGCCATGACGGAGGTGGATCGCTTCATGGACCGGGAGCACCTGATCTTCCGGGAAAACACCCTCGCCACGAAAGCCATAGAGGAGTATCTGAAACTCATCGGCCAGAAATACCTCAAGGATGCCATTGGTGAGCTCCACCACCACCACCAGGGTCCCCGTCACGGCCAGGGGTCCCCGTCACGGCCAGGGGTCTCCTGGCATGGCTGTGGGATGGCGGGTGGTCCCCACGCATGGTCATGGCCCCACTGGCATGACCAGGAGATGGTTGGGTGGTCCCTTCCCATGTCCTCATGGGCTGGGGGTGGTCCCCGGTCCCCTCTGACGTCCCCGTCCCCACACAGGCGAGTTCATCCGGGCGCTGTACGAGTCGGAGGAGAACTGCGAGGTCGACCCCATGAAGTGCTCGGCCTCCACCCTGGCGGACCACCAGGCCAACCTCCGCATGTGCTGCGAGCTCGCCCTCTGCAAGGTGGTCAACTCGCACTGGTGAGTCCTCGGGGATGGGGACAGCGGTGTCCCCGCCGCCCGTCCCTGACCGTGTCCGTCCCACGCAGCGTGTTCCCACGGGAGCTGAAGGAGGTCTTCGCCTCATGGCGGCTGCGGTGCGCTGAGCGGGGCCGCGAGGACATCGCCGACCGGCTGATCAGCGCCTCGCTCTTCCTGCGGTTCCTCTGCCCCGCCGTGATGTCCCCCAGCCTCTTCGGCCTCATGCAGGAGTACCCCGACGAGCAGACCGCCCGCACCCTCACCCTCATTGCCAAGGTCATCCAGAACCTGGCCAACTTCACCAAGTGAGCCCCCGGCGTGAAGGAGGGGGCGGGGGTGGGGCATGAGGGTGGTTGGATGGAGGGGGGGTGGGGACGTGGGTGGGCAGGAGGAGAATGGAGGGAGCGGGGAGTGAAGGTGGGTGTGTAGGTCTACGGGTGGATTCGTGGGTGGAAGGAGAGTGGGTGGATGGGTGGGTTGATGGATGGACAGAAGGTGGATGGGTGGGTTGATGGATGGACAGAAGGTGGATGGGTGGGTTGATGGATGGACAGAAGGTGGATGGGTGGGTTGATGGATGGACAGAAGGTGGATGGGTGAGTTGATGGATGGACAGAAGGTGGATGGGTGAGTTGATGGATGGACAGAAGGTGGATGGGTGAGTTGATGGATGGACAGAAGGTGGATGGGTGGGTTGATGGATGGACAGAAGGTGGATGGGTGGGTTGATGGATGGACAGAAGGTGGATGGGTGAGTTGATGGATGGACAGAAGGTGGATGGGTGGGTTGATGGATGGACAGAAGGTGGATGGGTGGGTTGATGGATGGACAGAAGGTGGATGGGTGGGTTGATGGATGGACAGAAGGTGGATGGGTGGGTTGATGGATGGACAGAAGGTGGATGGGTGAGTTGATGGATGGACAGAAGGTGGATGGGTGAGTTGATGGATGGACAGAAGGTGGATGGGTGGGTTGATGGATGGACAGAAGGTGGATGGGTGGGTTGATGGATGGACAGAAGGTGGATGGGTGGGTTGATGGATGGGCAGAAGGTGGATGGGTGAGTTGATGGATGGACAGAAGGTGGATGGGTGGGTTGATGGATGGACAGAAGGTGGATGGGTGGGTTGATGGATGGACAGAAGGTGGATGGGTGGGTTGATGGATGGACAGAAGGTGGATGGGTGGGTTGATGGATGGACAGAAGGTGGATGGGTGGGTTGATGGATGGACAGAAGGTGGATGGGTGGGTTGATGGATGGACAGAAGGTGGATGGGTGGGTTGATGGATGGACAGAAGGTGGATGGGTGGGTTGATGGATGGACAGAAGGTGGATGGGTGAGTTGATGGATGGACAGAAGGTGGATGGGTGGGTTGATGGATGGACAGAAGGTGGATGGGTGGGTTGATGGATGGACAGAAGGTGGATGGGTGGGTTGATGGATGGACAGAAGGTGGATGGGTGGGTTGATGGATGGACAGAAGGTGGATGGGTGAGTTGATGGATGGACAGAAGGTGGATGGGTGGGTTGATGGATGGACAGAAGGTGGATGGGTGGGTTGATGGATGGGCAGAAGGTGGATGGGTGGGTTGATGGATGGACAGAAGGTGGATGGGTGGGTTGATGGATGGACAGAAGGTGGATGGGTGAGTTGATGGATGGACAGAAGGTGGATGGGTGGGTTGATGGATGGACAGAAGGTGGATGGGTGAGTTGATGGATGGACAGAAGGTGGATGGGTGAGTTGATGGATGGACAGAAGGTGGATGGGTGAGTTGATGGATGGACAGAAGGTGGATGGGTGGGTTGATGGATGGACAGAAGGTGGATGGGTGGGTTGATGGATGGACAGAAGGTGGATGGGTGAGTTGATGGATGGACAGAAGGTGGATGGGTGAGTTGATGGATGGACAGAAGGTGGATGGGTGAGTTGATGGATGGGCAGAAGGTGGATGGGTGGGTTGATGGATGGACAGAAGGTGGATGGGTGAGTTGATGGATGGACAGAAGGTGGATGGGTGGGTTGATGGATGATGGGTGGAAGGTGGACAGATGAGTTGACAGATGGATGAGTTGGAATGATGATGGACAGATGGAGATAAGATGGATGAGTTGATGGGTGTGAGATGGATGAGTTGATGGGTGATCGGTGTGAGATGGATGAGTTGATGGGTGACGGAGAGAAAATGGAGGGATGAGTTGATGGATGGGCAGAAGATAGAAAATGAATGGATGAGCTGGTGGAAAAGATGAGCAGATGAACAGGAGATGGATGAGCTGATGGGTGCATGAGTGGAACATGAGTTGATGGGTGGGTGAGGTGGTGGATGGAGAGAAGATGGATGACCAGAAGATGATGGAGGGATGGAGGGAGGGATGGATGGATGGAAGATGGAGGATGGATGGAGGGAGGGATGGATGGATGGAAGATGGAGGATGGATGGAGGGATGGAGGGAGGGAGGGATGGAAGATGGAGGATGGAAGGATGAGTTGGTGGATACCTGGATGGAGAACAAAGGGAGGGCAGAGCTGCATGAAGGTCAGAGGTGGCTTCACAAAGGGGTGTCTGGAAGCTGGAGGGACAGATGGGACAGAGGGTGGTGGACAAGGCGCAGGGGGGACACCAGCCAACAGGGGTCAGCACCGACCCTGCCGACTGCCTGTCCGTAGGTTTGGCAGCAAGGAGGAGTACATGGCCTTCATGAACGAGTTCCTGGAGCTGGAGTGGACCAGCATGCAGCAGTTCCTCTACGAGATCTCCAACCTGGACACCCTCACCAACAGCACCAGCTTCGAGGGCTACATCGACCTGGGCCGCGAGCTCTCCACCCTGCACGCCCTCCTCTGGGAGGTCATGTCCCAGCTCAGCAAGGTACCCCCGTCACCTGGGGCACCCCCTGGTGGGGTGGGGGTCACCCGGTCACCTGGGTCCTCTCCTGGGTGGGGGTCAGGGATTTGGACACCCAGGTTCTCCCCAGGGGAGGTTTTGGATGTCTGGGTGTCCCTAGGGGGCGTTTTGGGGTCCCAGCCCCCCGTGTCCCCCCGGGGAGGTCACTGGGGTGCTGTGGGGGGCCATGGCTGACCTGCCCCCACCAGGAGGCCCTGCTGAAGCTGGGCCCGCTGCCTCGGCTGCTGACGGACATCAGCGTGGCCCTGCGCAACCCCCACCTGCAGCGGCAGCCGAGCCAGGGCGAGCGGCTGCCCCCCAAGGGGCTGGTGCTGCGGGGACCCTCTGCCGACCTCCAGCCCTACCTCGTGCGCGACCTCAACAGGTGGGGACCCCGAGCACCCCCGCGTGGCCCCCGCGTCCCCGGGGTGCCTCCGCATCCCCGTGCCGTCCCACCCCAGGTCTCCCCGCTGTGCGTCCCCCTGTGTCACCGTGGTGTCACCCCGGTGGTCCTCAGTCTCACCTGGGGCGTCTCCCCCCACCGTGGGTCCCCGTGGTCACCCCCATTCTGCTCCCGCAGCTCTGTTGACCTCCAGTCCTACATGGTGCGGGGCCTCAACAGGTGGGGGACTGGGATGGGGACTGGGATGGGGTGGGGACAGGGATGGGGACTGGGATGGGGTGGGAATGGGATGGGGTGGGGACAGGGATGGGATTCAGATGGGGATGGGGATGATGAGGATGAGGATGGTGATGGAGATGGAGATGAAGGTGGGATAGGGATGAAATGGGGTTGGGGATGGAGTTGGGGATGAGGATGATGATGGAGATGGAGATGGAGATGAAGGTGGGATAGGGATGAAATGGGGTTGGGGATGGAGTTGGGGATGAGGATGATGATGGAGATGGGGATGGAGATAGAGGTGGAGATGGGATTGGGGGTGAGGGTGGAAATGGGATGGGGATGGGATGGGGTTGGGTTTGGAGATGGAGACGAGGGTGGGATGGTGATGGAGAGGAGGATGAGGATGGAGATGAGGATGAGGATGGAGATGAGGGTGGGATGGTGATGGAGGTGGGGATGATGATGGAGATGAGGATGATGATGGAGATGAAGATGAGGATGGAGACGAGGGTGGGATGGTGATGGAGAGGAGGATGATGATGGAGATGAGGATGAGGATGGAGATGAGGGTGGGATGGCGATGGAGGTGGGGATGAGGATGGAGACGAGGGTGGGATGGTGATGGAGATGAGGGTGATGGAGATGAGGATGGTGATGGAGATGAGGATGAGGATGGAGACGAGGGTGGGATGGTGATGGAGGTGGGGATGAGGATGGAGATGAGGATGATGATGGAGACGAGGGTGGGATGGTGATGGAGATGAGGATGATGATGGAGACGAGGGTGGGATGGCGATGGAGATGAGGATGAGGATGGAGATGAGGATGATGATGGAGACGAGGGTGGGATGGCGATGGAGGTGGCGATGAGGATGGAGACGAGGGTGGGATGGAGATGAGGATGATGATGGAGACGAGGGTGGGATGGCGATGGAGGTGGGGACGAGGCAGGGGACGAAATGGGGTTGGGCACGGGGACGGGGCTGGGCTGGGGGGCGGGGAAGGACGGGGATGGTGACTGAGGTCAGCGTGGGGACCCCTCTCGTCCCCCCTAACGCCCGTGCCCCCAGCTCCATGGAGGTGCCCCGCCTGCCCTCCCCGCCGCAGGAGAAGGGGCCGCAGGAGGTGCTGGTCCTGAGCCGCCCCCCCCTGGCCCGCTCCTCCCCCGCCTACTGCACCAGCAGCTCCGACCTGACGGAGCCCGAGGGGGGCCGGGGGGCCCTGGGCGTGGGCAAGAGCGTCTCCATGCTGGACCTGCAGGACGGGCGCGTGGACAGCGTGCCCAGCCTGCCCGCCGAGCTGCTGGCCGCCGCGGGGCCGGCCCCGGGGGGCGCCGGGGGGGCGCTGCGTCCCGGCCGCCTCTCGCAGGGCAGCGCCTCCAGCCTGGCCCCCCCCCGCCTGGGGGTGCCCGAGCCGGGGGGGCCGCAGCTGCGCGTGCCCCTCTCCTTCCAGAACCCCCTGTTCCACCTGGCGGCCGACGGACCCCTGCGGGGGCCCGAGCCGGGCCCCGAGGCGCCCTTCGCGCCCCCCCTGCACGGGTACAGCAAGAGCGAGGAGCTGGCGGCGCCCCCCCCCAAGCACATCACCCACAGCCACAGCTACAGCGACGAGTTCGCGCGCCCGGGGGGCGACTTCGGCCGGCGGCAGCTCAGCCTGCAGGACAGCCTGGCGCCCCCCCAGATCACCATCGGGGCGCCCCCGCCGCCCACCCCCCGGGGCGCCAGGGCGGGCAAGGGCGGGGGCCCGGGGCCGGCGGCGCTCGGCGTCCCCCCCAAGCCGCGGCCGGCCAGCGGGAACCTGCTGGCGTCCCCCGAGCCCGCCTACGGGCCCCCCCGCTCCCGGCAGCCCTCCCTGGCCAAGGAGGCGTCGGTGGCCGGCATGAAGCCACCGGTGACCAAGCAGGTGGGGGTGGGGACGTGGCGGGGGTGGGGGATGTGGTGGGGGTGGGGGATGTGGTGGGGGTGGGGGACGTGGGGGACGTGGTGGGGGTGAAGGACATGGTGGGGACATGGGGGGACACAAGGATACAGGGGATGCAGCAGGGATGAAGGACACTGGGGACATGGGGACATGGTGGGGCCATGAAGATATGGAGGAACACGAGGGACGTGGGGTGGCACGGTGGGGATGGGGACACAGAGGGACATGGGGGACTTTGTGGGGACCTGAGGGACCTTGGAGGACATGGGGGACACGAGAGGCCGTGTGGGGATGTGGGGGGACCTGGGGGACTTGCAGGACACAGGGACATGTCCGAGGTGGGTGGGCACCGCAGGGCCGTGGTTGGACACGTGGGACATGGGGCACAGAGCGCGATGGGGACACGCTGTGGGGACCGAGGGTGGCCAGACCTGTCCCCGTGCCCCCCCAAGGCCTCGCAGACGCCATCGACGCTGAACCCGGTGATGCCGGCGGCGGAGCGCACGGTGGCCTGGGTGTCCAACATGCCACACCTCTCGGCCGACATCGAGAGCTCGCACATCGAGCGCGAGGAGTACAAGCTCAAGGAGTACTCCAAGTCCATGGACGAGAGCCGGCTGGACCGGGTAGGGACCCCGAGGCACCCGGGGACGGGGGGCTGGGCACCCCAGTGGCCAGGTCCCGGGGGTGGCCCTGATGGACCCGGAGGTCCAGGCTCAAGGTGGCCAGGCATCACTCTGGGGGACACCCAGGTGTCTGGCTGGCTGTCACCATGGTGCCCAGGTGTCCCCACAAGTGGTCCCAGGTATCTGGGGGTCACCTTGGCGGGATCCCAGGTGTGACCAGGGGTGGTCCCAGGTGTCACCAGGGGTGGTGCCAGGGGTTTGGGGTCGCCGGGGTGGTCCCAGGTGTGACCAGGGGTGGTCCCAGGGGTTTGGGGTCACCGGGGCGGGATCCCAGGTGTCACCAGGGGTGGTCCCAGGTGTTTGGGGTCACCGGGGTGGTCCCAGGTGTCACCAGGGGTGGTCCCAGGTGTGACCGGGGGTGGTGCCAGGGGTTTGGGGTCGCCGGGGCGGGCACCCAGCGGCCGGCGGTGGCGCCGGAGGTGTCCCCAGCGCCTGCAGTGTGGCCGTGGCAGGTGAAGGAGTACGAGGAGGAGATCCACTCGCTGAAGGAGAGGCTGCACATGTCCAACCGCAAGCTGGAGGAGTACGAGCGGCGCCTGGTGTCGCAGGAGGAGCAGACGAGCCGCATCCTGCTGCAGTACCAGCACCGCCTGGAGCAGAGCGAGAAGCGCCTGCGCCAGCAGCAGGCGGAGAAGGACTCCCAGATCAAGAGCATCATCGGCAGGTGAGGCTGCGACCCGGCCCCGGGGACGGCGAGGGGACAGCGGGGACGCTGGAGGGGGGAAGGGAGGGGCAAGGGGCGGAGGGGGGGGTGGGATGGGGGCATGGAGGGAAGGGGGGGACAGAAGGACACGGAGGGATGTGGGTGGCATGGGGACACAGAGGGATGTGAGGGACATGGATGAGATGGGGACACAGAGGGATGTGAGGGACACAGAGGGACATGGATGACACAGGGACACAGAGGGACATGAGGGACACAGGAGGACATGAGGGACACGGGGACATGGATGACACAGGGACACAGAGGGACATGAGGGACACAGAGGGACATGGATGACACAGGGACACAGAGGGACATGAGGGACACAGGAGGACATGAGGGACACAGAGGGACATGGATGATGGGGATGCAGAAGGGACGTGAGGGTCACAGAAAGACATGGGTGGCATGGGGACACAGATGGATGTAAGGGACACAGTGGACATGGGGACACAGAAGGACATGAGGGACACAGGGACATGGCTGATGGGGATGCAGAGGGACATGAGGGACACAGGAGGACATGAGAGACACAGAGGGACACAGGGACACGGATGATGGGGACACAGAGGGACGTGAGGGACACAGTGGACATGGGGACATAGAAGGACACGGGGGCGTGGTGGGGTCCCTGGGGGTGGTGGCAGCGTGCCCCTGGCGGGTATCCCTAGGGGTGTCCCCAGAGGTGGCAGCATGTCCCTAGGGGGGATGTCCCTGCCCCCGTGGTGTCCTTCGGGCCATAGCGTGTCCTGGGGGGGGGGGTGTCCCTGTGAGCTAGGGGTGTCCCTGGGTGTCACTGGGGGGGGCAGCACGTGGCTGGGTGGCATCCTACGGGTGTCCCCATGTCCCTGGGTGTTGCTAATGGTGTCCCTGTGACCCAGAGTGTCCCCAAGGGTGTCCCTAGGGGTGTCCCCATGTCCCTGGGTGTCCCTGGGGGTGTCCCCATGGCCCAGAGTGTCCCTCAGGGTGTCCCTGGGGGTGTCCCCGTGACCCAGGGTGTCCCTGGGGTGTCCCTGGGGTGTCCCCATGACCCAGGGTGTCCCTAGGGGTGTCCCCGTGACCCGGGGTGTCCCTGGGGTGTCCCTAGGGGTGTCCCTGGGGTGTCCCCATGACCCAGGGTGTCCCTAGGGGTGTCCCCGTGACCCGGCGTGTCCCTGGGGTGTCCCTGGGGGTGTCCCTGGGGTGTCCATGGGGTGTCCCCATGACCCAGGGTGTCCCTAGGGGTGTCCCCATGACCCGGGGTGTCCCTGGGGTGTCCCTAGGGGTGTCCCTGGGGTGTCCCCATGACCCAGGGTGTCCCTAGGGGTGTCTCCGTGACCCAGGGTGTCCCTAGGGGTGTCCCCATGACCCGGGGTGTCCCTGGGGTGTCCCTGGGGTGTCCCTAGGGGTGTCCCTGGGGTGTCCCCATGACCCAGGGTGTCCCTAGGGGTGTCCCCATGACCCGGGGTGTCCCTGGGGTGTCCCTGGGGTGTCCATGGGGTGTCCCCATGACCCAGGGTGTCCCTAGGGGTGTCCCCATGACCCGGGGTGTCCCTGGGGTGTCCCTAGGGGTGTCCCTGGGGTGTCCCCATGACCCAGGGTGTCCCTAGGGGTGTCTCCGTGACCCAGGGTGTCCCTAGGGGTGTCCCCATGACCCGGGGTGTCCCTGGGGTGTCCCTGGGGTGTCCCTAGGGGTGTCCCTGGGGTGTCCCCATGACCCGGGGTGTCCCTGGGGGTGTCCCTGGGGTGTCCCTGGGGTGTCCCCGTGACCCCTTAGTGAAGCCAGGCCCTGGGGGAGGGAGTCCCCAGCGGGCGTCCCCGGAGGTGACAGCGGGACCCCGGGGGGGTGTCCCCGTGTCCCCGGGGGTGCCCCCCCGGGGGTGGCAGCGTGACCCCGGTGAAGCCTGGCCCCGCAGGCTGATGCTGGTGGAGCAGGAGCTGCGCAGGGATCACTTGGGCGCCCACGACCCCCCCGAGGGCCGGCGGCGGCTGCTCGACGCTCAGGTGGAAATTACAATGTCATTGCTCTGCTCCGTGTGACATCGGCCATCCCACGCCGCGCTGGGGACGGGGCCCGGGGGCCCGGGGGGGGGCCCGGGGGGGGGGGCATTGGGGTACCCCTGGGGGGGTCAGTGGGACCCTGGGGGGGTCAGTGGGACCCTGGGGGGGGGCGTGGGCACCCCTGGGGGGGGGGGGTTGGGGTGCCCCTGGGGGGGTCAGTGGGACCCTGGGGGGGGGCGTGGGCACCCCTGGGGGGGTTGGGGTACCCCTGGGGGGGTCAGTGGGACCCTGGGGGGTTGTGGGCACCTCTGGGTGGGGGGGAGGCACCCCTGGGGGGGTTATTGGGCCCCCAAGAGGGATATGGGCACCCATGGGGGGTGGGGGGCACCCCTGGAGGGGGTGTTGAGGGTGTGGGTACCCCTAGGGGGTTGTGGGCACCCATGGGGGGGTTATTGGCTTCCCTTGGGGTGGGGGGTGTGGGCACCCATGGGTGGGGGCACGGCACCCCGGGGGGGTGGGGGGTGTTGGTGGGTGTGTTGCGGGGGGGCTGTTGTCACCTATGGGGGATGTCGGGGGGGATGTGGTGGCTCCTGGGGGGGGGGGGTGGCATGGTGACCCGGGGAGGGGGAGGGGCACAGGGGACAGAGCCATCCCTGGGGGGACATGGGGACCCATAGAGGGGTTTGGGGGGGACAGGGCCACCCCTGGGGGGGGACATAGGGACCCTGGGGGGGCACACAGCCACCCCTGGGGGGGACAAGGCCACCCCCAGTGGGGACAGGGCACCCCCAGGGGGGACCTGGTGACCCACAGGGGGATGGGGGGGGGACAAGGCCACCCCCAAGGGGCACAGGGTCACCCCTGGGGGGACATGGTCACCCCTGGGGAGGGGACAGGACCATCCCCAGTGGGGGCAAGGCCACCTCAGAGGGGGACATGGGGACCCCTCTGGGGGACAGGGCCATCCCCAGGTGGACACAGTCACCCCTGGGGGGGGGTAAAAGCATCTCCTGGGGGGACATGGTCACCCCTAGGGGGAGGTCAGGGCCACCCCGGGGGGACAAAGTGACCTCTGGGGGAGCACAGGGCCACCCCCAGTGGGGACAGAGCCACCCCTGAGGGGACAAAGTGACCCCCCCAGGGGACAAAGTGACTCCCAGTGGGGACAGGGCCACCCCTGAGGGGACAAAGTGACCCCCCCAGGGGACAAAGTGACTCCCAGTGGGGACAGGGCCACCCCTGAGGGGACAAAGTGACCCCCCCAGGGGACAAAGTGACTCCCAGTGGGGACAGGGCCACTCCTGGGGGGACAAAGTGGCCTCCCAGGGGGCAAAGGACCACCCAAAGGGGGACAGGGCCACCCCTGAGGGGACACAGTCACCCCCCAGGGGACATAGGGCCACGTCCAGGAAGGACACCAGAGGGACATGGCAGGGGGGTGACAGAGCCACAGCTCCCCCCCCCAGCCCCCCAGCCTACGGACAGGGCCACCAGCGTGTCCCCAAGGCCACCTTCCCCCTCCCCAGGCGACGGGGCCGGTGACGGACCCCCCTCCTTGGGTTGGGGTGACCCCCAGCCACCTCAGGGCCACCTGCCCCCTTCCCCCCCCCGAGGCCACCACTGGGACACGGCGTGTCCCTGACCCCCCCGCGGGGACGAGCGTTGGGGTGACCCCCAGCCACCTCAGGGCCACCTGCCCCCCCCCCCCCCCCCCCGAGGCCACCACTGGGACACGGCGTGTCCCTGACCCCCCCGCGGGGACGAGCGTGTCCCCCGCGGTGGCCCTGACCCCGCTGTCTCTCTTCGTCCTAGCTGTCAGGTAGCGCGGGCCAGCCCTGCCATTGTCACGGGACCCTCGGCCTCCGGTGACACGCCAGGTGGGTCCTCCCGTCCCCGTCCCCGTCCCCGTCCCCCCTCCCCGTAGGCAGTGAACAGGGGACACTGGGGAACCCTTGGGGACATGGATCCTGGTGTCCCCATGTCCCTCCTGTGTCCCCATGTCCCTCAGGGACACTGGGAACCCTTGGGGACATGGATCCAGGTGTCCCCATGTCCCTCAGGGACACTGGGAATCCTTGGGGACATGGATCCAGGATGTCCCCAAGACCCTCTTGTGTCCCCATGTCCCTCAGGGACACTGGGAATCCTTGGGGACATGGATCCAGGATGTCCCCAAGACCCTCTTGTGTCCCCATGTCCCTCAGGGACACTGGGAATCCTTGGGGACATGGATCCAGGATGTCCCCAAGACCCTCTTGTGTCCCCATATCCCTCAGGGACACTGGGAACCCTTGGGGACATGGATCCAGGTGTTCCCATGTCCCTCCTGTGTCCCAATGTCCCTCAGAGACACTGGTAACCCTTGGGGACATGGATCCAGGATGTCCCCAAGACCCTCTTGTGTCCCCATGTCCCTCAGGGACAGTGGGAACCCTTGGGGACATGGATCCTGGTGCCCCCATGTCCCTCCTGTGTCCCCATGTCCCTCAGGGACAGTGGGAACCCTTGGGGACATGGATCCAGGTGTTCCCATGTCCCTCCTGTGTCCCCATGTCCCTCAGGGGCACTGGGGACCCTTGGGGACATGGATCCTGGTGTTCCCATGTCCCTCTCATGTCCTTCTCTCCCCCTGGGGACATGTCCCCCAGGTGTCCCCATGTCTCTCCTGTGTCCTGGGAGGACATTGTCCCCTCCCTGGCATTCCCCATCCCGATCCGTCCTAGGGGACACGGATCTGAGATGTCCCCATGTCCCTCCCCTTGTCCCATGTCCCCCCAGCACCCATGTGACATCGCTCCAGGGGCGTCCCTGACCCTCTGTGTCATGGCCAGGACATGCCATGGGGACATCCTTGTCCCCTCCTGGTGTCCCTTGTCCCCTGTCTGTCCCTGTGTCCCTCTTGGGTGCCCATGTCCCCTAGGGACACTGGAAACCCCTGGGGACATCAACCCAAGGTGTCCCCATGTCCCTCCTGTGTCCCCATACCCCTCCTGTGTCCCCATATCCTCTTGGGGACATGGATCCAGGGTGTCCCCATGTCCTTCTTGTGTCCCATGTCCCTCCTGTGTCCCCCAGGGACACTGGGAACCCTTGGGGACATGGATCCAGGATGTCCCCATGTCCCTCAGGGACACTGGGAGCCCTTGGGGACACAAATCCAGGATGTCCCCATGTCCCTTCTGTGTCCCCCAGGGACACTGGGATCCTTGGAGACATCAACCCAAGGTGTCCCCATGTCCTTCGTGCGTCCCCATGTCCCTCAGGGACACTGGGAACCCCTGGGGACATGGATCTGGGGGGTCCCCACGGGGCCACCAAGGAGCCCTTGGGGACACAGCTCTGGGCTGTCCCTGTCCTCCTTACGTCCCTCATGGGCGTGACAGCAGTGTCCCCGTCCCCTCTGGGGGTGGCTGGGGGGGGGGTTGGGGGGCCACCCACCGTCCCCCAGCGCTGGCGCCCGCCGTCACCCGCCTCGTCTCCATCCTCGTGTCTCGTGTCCGTCCCCATCTCACCTCACGCGGGCCGGGGGGCGGGGGGTGCCACGCGCGTCCCTGTGCCATGTCCTGTCCGGGGGGCTGGGACGGGGGGGGGTGGGGACACCGGGGGGGTGGGGGTGTCCTGCCAGCGCTGGATTGTCACCGAGCCGCCGCAGGTAAGCGCTGCGGGGGGTCGGGGGGGCCGGGGGGGAGGGGATGGGGGGGCCGGGGGGCGGCTGGGGGACACGCGGGGACAGTTCCACTGGGGGGGGGCGGGGGGGTGAATGAGCCCCTCGCTCCCTTGCAGGAGAGGCAGTTTTCCGCCGTGGGTGCAGCAGACCCGGGTGTGAGCTGGGCCGGGGGGGTCCCCGCGCGGCCCCCGCCTCCGCCCCCGCCACCCCCGATCACGGCCAACGGCGAGCTGCGCGGCCCCGGTGCTGAGCACTGACCCCCGCCCCGGGGGTCACCGGGACCCCCCCCAACCCCCCGCCCCGGGGCTGGCGGGGGCCCCCCGGAGACCCCCGGGGATGAGGAGGCGGAGGGGGAGGGGAGGGTGGGGGGGGGGGTGTACATAGACACCCCCTCCCCCCCCCCCCAGCCTCCCTCCTACCCCGGCCTCGTGCGACACGGGGAGGCCTCGTGCAAGGGCTCCTCGTGCAACGGGAGCCGGGTGGCCTCGTGCAAGGGCTCCTCGTGCAAGGGCTCCTCACACAAGGGCTCCTCGTGCAACAGGAGTGGGGAGGCCTTGTGCAAGAGCTCCTCGTGCACGGGCTCCTCGTGCAACACCTCCTTGTGCAAGGGTTCCTCGTGCAACAGGAGCCAGGTGGCCTCGTGCAAGGGCTCCTCGTGCAGGAGCAAGGGGGCTTCGTGCAAGGGCTCGTCGTTCAACAGGAGTGGGGCAGCCTTGCACAAGGGCTCCTTGTGCAATACGCCGTGCAAGGCGTCCTCATGCAACGGGAGGGAGAAGGCTTCGTGCAAGGGCTCCTCGTGCGACGGGAGCAGGGCGGCCTCGTGCAGTGGGTCCTCATGCAACGCCTCCTCGTGCACCAGCGCCTTGTGCAGCAGGACCAGGGAGGTCTTGTGCGACAGCTCCTTGTGCGACGGCACCTCAGGCAAGGGGAGCAGGGAGACCTCGTGCAATGGCTCCTCGTGTAAGGGGTGACCTCAGGATGGGGGTGATCTCGTGCATCGGCTCCTTGTGCAACAGCTCCTCGTGCACCAGGACTGGGGCGACCTTGTGCACCAGGAGTGGGATGGCCTCGTGCACCAGGACTGGGCTGGCCTCGTGCACCGGCTCCTCGTGCACCGGGACTGCGGCAGCCTCGTGCACCGGCTCCTCGTGCACCGGGACTGCGGCAGCCTCGTGCACCAGCTCCTCGTGCAGTGAGACTCGGGGTGGGGACACACACACACACACGGGACCCTCATGCATCAGGATCACGGTGGCCTCGTGCAACGGGATGGGGGCGGCCTCGTGCAACGGCTTCTTGTGCTCCAGGACCGGGCACATCCCTCGTGCATCACCTCCCCGTGCACCAGGACCGGGCACATCCCTCGTGCATCACCTCCCCGTGCACCAGGACCGGAGCTCCCCGTGCATCACCTCCCCGTGCACCAGGACCAAGCCAGCCCCCCCCCACGCCCCCATCTCCTCGTGCATCACCCTCCTTGCACCAGGACCGGACCTCCCCCTCGTGCATCAGCTCCTTGTGCATCACCACCACCACTCCTCGTGCACCAGCCTCCTCGCGCACCAGGCCCGGACCTTTCCCTCGTGCATCACGTCACCGCGCGCCGAGCGAACCCTCGTGCGTCGCCTCCCCGTGCACCAGGACTGACCTCGCTCGTGCATCACGTTCCCCTCCCCCCGCCTCCTCGGCCCGCGTGCACCGGCCTCGTGCACCGGCACCGGACCTCCCTCGTGCACCAGGACCGGAGCTCCCCGTGCGACACCTCCCCATGCAGCAGCACCCCCGTCCCCGTGCAACACGCCGGAGAGACCTCCCCCCCCTTTTTTTTTCTCTCTCTTTTCCTCGTGCATCGTCTCTCGTGCATCGCCCCCCCCCCCCGCCCTCCGTGCACCAGGAGCCGCAGGACCCCCCCCCCCCCGTGCAACAGCCTCCGCGCGCGCCAGGACCGGGGCGTCACCGTGCATCAGGAGCCAGGTGTCCTCGTGCACCGGGACAGGGGGGGCGGTGTGCGTGTGTCCCCGTGCACCACGGTGTCCCCATGCCCCACCGGCCTCGTGCGACAGCACTGGGGTGTCCCCGTGCACTGGGGTGTCCCTGCCACGCGCCCCCGGCCCCACAGCCCTGGCAGCGGTGGGGGGGGGGGGGGGGGGGCACACACGACCGTTGTGCATCACCCCAGGACCCCCCCCCCCCGTTCACCAAGGTGCCCCCCCCGTGCACCAGGATCCCCCCATTCACCGCCCCCCTTTTCACTGGGAGCCCCCACTTACTGGGAACCCCCAACGCACCGGGACACCCCCCATTCACTGGGCCCCCCCCAACGCACCGGGACCCCCCCAATGCACCGGGACCCCCCCCATCCACCAGGACACCCCATAACGCACAGGGACCCCCCCTTTACCAAGCCCCCCCTCAATGCACCGGGACCACCCCAAGGCACGGGGACACCCCCGGCTCCCCCCACACCTCCCCCTCCCTCCCCGCGCCCCGTTCAGCGGCCCCCGGTGCCCCCACCCCGGAGCCCCGCAGCCCCGGCCCGGGCCCGCCGCAGCCCCGACAATCCGCCCCCGCGGGCGGCCCCAGGGCGGGCCTGGGCTGGCTCCAACCCCCGCCGGGGCCGCCGCTGCCGCGGAGCCTTTAATAAACTCGGATCGGTCTTGTAGCCCCGCCTCGGGGGCGTGGCCGGGAGGGGGCGTGGCCACGGGAGGGGGCGTGGCCACGGGAGGGGGCGTGGCCCGGGAGGGGGCGTGGCGGGGAGGGGTGGCCAATGGCGGCGTGGAATGGGAGGGGGGTGGGCGTGGCTGGGCAGGGGAGGAGGGGCGGGGCTTGCTGGGCCAAGGAGGGGTCTGGGGAAGGGGCGGGGCTTGGGAAGGGGCGGGGCTTCAGGTGAGGGCGCGGGAAGGCTCAGGAGGGGGCGGGGCTTCTGCACACGGCAGCGTTTGGCAAAGGCGGGGAGGGGGCGGGGCTTAGGGACGCTCGGGGCGGGGCTTAGGAGAGGCGGGGCTGCTCGGGGCTGCTCGGGGCTGCTCGGGGCTGCTCGGGGCTCGGGGGGGGGCAGGGCCCCGTCAGAACGGGGTGGGCGGAGCTTACGGCGGCTCGCAGGGGGCGGGGCTTGGGGCGACGAGCGACGCCCGGCGGAGGGGGCGGAGCTTCGCGCTGACGTCACCGCTCGGAGGCTCCGGCGGACGGGGGTGAGCGGGGGCGAACCGGGGGCCCGGGGGGCGGGCCCGGGGGTGCGGGGGGGTCCCCGAGGGGTTCCGGGGGTACCTGGGGTGCGGGGGGGGGTCATGGGGGGTATCCCAGGGGTAGGGGAGGTCCCAGGGGGTCCCGGGGGGGTTCTGGGGGTCCCGGGAGGTCAGCAGGACGTTCATGGGGCAGTGGCACACCCGAGGGGCTCCGGGGTGCACGGGGGGCCCTAAAACACCCCGTGGGGCAGGAGAAGGTTTACTGGGCAGGAGGGTGGCTCGTGGGGCACCAGGGCACCCCGCGGGGCAGCAGGACGACACCCGGGGGCAGCGGGGAGCCCCGTGGGTCAGGAGAACGCTCGTGGGGCAACAGGGTGGGGGGCGCCGTCCAACCCCGTGGGGCAGGAGAACATCCACTGGGTGACGGGATGGCCCGGGGGTGACACTTGTGGGGCAGTAGAACAGTTCATGGGGAACTGGGTGCCCAAGAGGGCAGCAGGGCACCCAAGCTGGTCCTAAAGCACCCCATGGGTCAGTAGACCCTTCACTGGGTGACAGGATGGCCTATGGGGTGACAGGGTGGCCCGTGGGGTGACAGGGCACCCAAGAGGGCAACAGGGCACCCATGGGTCAGTAGAACATTCACGGGCCACCAGGACATCCAAGGTGGCAACCGGGTGCCCCCCCTCCCGTGACCGCGCTGTCCCCACAGGCACGTGGCGAGGAGGATGGCGGCGGAGGGGGGCCGGGTGCAGATCTCCTTCCCCCAGCACGCGGCGGCGTTGCTGGATTCCCTCAACCGCCTCCGCCTGGAGGGGAAGTTCTGCGATGTCACCGTCCACGTGGGTGGCCGCGTCTTCCCGGCCCACAAGAGCGTCTTGGCCGCCGCCTCCCCGTTCTTCCATGACAAGCTGCTGCTCCAGGATGGGGGGCGCCTCCTGCTGCCCCCCGCCATTGACCCCGACGCCTTTGAGGGGCTCCTTCACCTCATCTACTCGGGGCGCTTGACCTTGCTCTTGGAGGCCCTACCGGGTCATCTCTTGGTGGCTAGTGGCCTCCAGATGTGGCACGTGGTGGATCAGTGCTCGGAGATCTTGAGGGAGCTGGAGGGCGGGGCGTGTCGCTGGGCTGGGCGGGGCAGCGAGGTGACGTCATCAACTGGCCGCGGGGCGGAGGCTTCATCGTCATGGATGGCGCGTGGTGGAGATGGGTCTTCATCATCGTCATCATCGTGGAGCACCCGTGGTGGAGATGGGTCATCGTGTCCCACCCGTGGCGGTGACGGAGCATCCTCGTGGCCCACCCGTGGTGGCGAGGGGTCTTCATCGTCCTCGTGGCCCACGCGTGGTGGAGATGGGTCATCACATCCCACCCGCGGTGGTGACGGCTCATCATATCCCACCCGCGGTGGCGAGGGGTCTTCATCGTCCTTGTGGTCCACCCGCGGTGGCGATGGCTCTTCGTGGGCCGCCCGCGGCGGTGACTTGGCGACGCCATCTTTCCCCAAGGAAGGGGGTGAGGAGGTCCTCAAAATCCGCGTGGCCGCTGACGTGGCGCCCACGGCGACGTCGTCCCTCGGCTCCCTGCTGAAGGACGCGGGCGAGGAGGTCCTCAAGATCTGCGTGGAGGAAGAGGAGGAGGAGGAAGAAGAGGAAGAAGAAGAGGGCGGCCACCGCCGCCACCACCGTCCCACCGACGCCCTCCAGATCGTGCTGGAGGAGGAGGAGGAGGAAGATGGGGTGCCTGGAGGTGCCCACGAGCCCCCCAAGATCTTCTACATCAAGCAGGAGGTGGGCGACGCCACCACCGCCGCCGAGGGCCTCCTCCCCCCGGCGGAGCTGATGGGCGCGGAGGTGAGCTACGTCGTCCCGGCGGGCAGTGGCGGGGGGACGGCGGGGACGGCGAGCGGCCCCGTGATGCCGGGCGGGGGAGCGGGCGTCTTCCAGCAGCCATCTCTGAAACCGGTCGATCTTCACGGGAACGAGATCCTGGGCCGCGGCCAGGCGCTGCACGCGCCGGTGAAGGTCGGGGCGGCGCCGGACGGGAAGCGCTTCGGCTGTCTGTGCGGGAAGCGTTTCGCCGTGAAGCCCAAGCGGGACCGGCACATCATGCTGACCTTCAGCCTGCGGCCCTTCGCCTGCGCCGCCTGCCACAAGAGGTTCAAGCTCAAGCACCACCTGCGGGAGCACATGAAGACCCACGACGGGGCCGGGCGCGCGTGCGAGGGCTGCGGGCGGCGCTTCCGCCTCCCCAGCGGGCTGGCCAAGCACCGGCCCCTCTGCCGGGGGGGGCACTGGGGAGGGGGCTGCTGGGCCTGGGAGTGAGGGGCGAGGGGAATGGGGAGGGGGCGAAGTTCAAGGCTGTGGTTGCAGAGTGGGGCTCTGGTCCCAGTTCAAGGCTCTGGTCCCAGTTCAGGGCTCTGGTCCCAGTTTAGGGCTTGGGTCCCAGTTCAAGGCTCTGGTCCCAGTTCAAGGCTCGGGTCCCAGTTTAGGGCTCTGGTCCCAGTTCAGGGCTCGGGTCCCAGTTCAAGGCTCGGGTCCCAGTTTAGGGCTCGGGTCCCAGTTCAGGGCTCGGGTCCCAGTTCAGGGCTCGGGTCCCAGTTCGAGGCTCGGGTCCCAGCTCGAGGCTCTGCTCCCAGTTCACGGCTCCGGTCCCAGTTCAGGCCCGGTACTGGTTTGGGCCTCGCTCCCCTCCCTGACGTCACTTCCGCCTCCGCACCGGCCAATGAGCGCCGGCGCGCGCGGGCCAATGGCCAATAGCGGCGCGCGGGGCGGGACTGGCGTTACCCGGCGGCTGCGCTGCGGTAACGATGGCAACGGGAGCGGGCGCCCCCGGGTCCTACTGCCCGCCGGTCCGCCACCACCTCCAGGGCCCCAGTGTCCCCCCAGGACCCTCCTGTCACTGTCCCCGAGTGCCACCCCCGACAGGACACGGTGCCACCAGCGATGTCACCCCCTGAGCTTTAATGGGCTGAAATGGTGCGAAAAAGGGACAAAGCTGTAAAAGGAAATTATAAATAAAGTGTTGGGTCACCGGGATGGGGAAAACCAGTAAGTGACTGGGCCAAACTGGGACAGTGCTGCCACCCAGGGAGACATGGGGGTCACACCAGTGCTGGACTGGGCCACATGGGGATGGGAGTGTCATCTGTGGGGTGACATGGGGGTTGCACCAGTGCCAAACTGGGATGGGACTGTCACCTCAGGGGGGTCGCACCAGTGCCAAACTGGGATGGGACTGTCACCTCGGGGGGGTCGCACCAGTGCCAAACTGGGATGGGACTGTCCCCCATGAGGAGGGGCTGGGATTGGCTGTCACATGGAAGGTTCTGAGATGTTCTCCAGATCTTCCGGGGTGGTGAACCTCGTTAACGAAGCCCCCGGGAAGGTGGCTGCTCGTTAAGGTGGACGCGTCCCATGGGGTGAAGGTTCATGGAGGGTTCTCCACCCCTTCAGCCACGAGGGCCAGCAGCGCCTGGGGAAGGAGAAGACCACGAGACATGGGGCCACCAGCCACCCATGGGGTCCCCAACCACCCATGGGGCCACCAACCACCCATGGGGTCCCCAACCACCCATGGGGCATCACCCTCCATGGCGCATCAACCACTCACGGGGTCAGGGGGGGTCGCTGTTGTCACCGCTGTCCCCATCGTCCCCGAGGATGGCAGCACCCATGGCCTGCAGCTGCGTCACCAGGGAGCCCAGTGCCACTGAGGGGACATTGGGGGACACTGAGGACATGGGGTGACATGTGGGGTGACATTGGGGGGCACCCAGGAGTGTCATGGGACACGGAGGTGGACATGGGGACACCCACAGGTGCCACACCTACCTCTGCCAGGGGGGGGGCCTGTCCTGTCCTTGCCAGCAGTGGCCTGAGGGTGACACGAAGGGTGACACAGGGACAGCAGCCACTCCTGTCCCAAGGTGCCACCCCCCAGCCCGGTGTCCCCTCTTGTCATCGCTTCCCCATGCCACCCCCATGTCCCCACCCGTGACCCCAAACCTCCTCACCTCATCCCATGTCACCTCGTCCTTTGTCACCCGGCCACGTGTCACCTCCTCAGCCACCTCCAAGGCCACCGCTGTGGGGACAGGGACAGGACACAGTGGGGACAGGGTGGCACCGGGTCCCGTGGTGTCCCCAGTGTGTCCCCTCGTGTCCCACCAGCAATGTCCCCCACCCCGTGTCCTCCCCCCAAAGGGTGTCCCCACTGTGTCCCCACTCACCGCCGCGCCAGACCTCGGCCACCGTCCCTGCGTGTAGAGGGGCGCTGCCTGTCACCGTGGCCACCGGGCTGGGGACAGTGCCACCGTGTCACCCCTGGGGTCCCCAAGAGTGGGGACAGGGTCCCCTGCCACCCCCAGGGTCCCCGGGTGTCCCCAAGGTGTCCCCAAGTGTCCAGGGCTCTCCCCCACCACTCACCTGTCCCCTGCCGGGTCCCGCTGCCACCGCTGACTGTCCAAGGCCACCGCCGAAGCCACCAGCCCTGGGGACAGGGTGACACTGGGGCCACCAGCCCTGGGGGGGACAGAGTGAGTCCGGGGCCACCCGCTGCAGAGGAGGGGTGACGGTGGCATCAGGGCCACCCTGTCCCCGTCTCCCCCTCCCTGTCCCCCCTCCCGGTGTCCCCGTACCCTGGAGGACACGGAGCCGCTGTCCTGCCCGGCGCAGGCGGGCGCTGAGGGTCACCATGGTCCTGGTGGCATTTGTCACCTCAGCCTCACGCGCTGTCACCACCTCAGCCAGCCTGGGGACACGGGGGGACACGGGGAGGGACATGGGGACAGTGGGGACAGGAACACTGTCCCTCCCAGAGTCCCCATCCCTGTCCTCTCCCAGTATTCCCCAGATGCCCCTCAGTTCCTTCCCAGTTTCCGCCCAGTGTCCCCAGTGCCATCTCACTCCCTCCCAGTGCCCCCTGTCCCTCCCAGTGTCACCCCAGTCCCCCCCCACCCCTCCCAGTGCCACCCCAGTCCCTTCCAGTGTCACCTCACTCCCTCCCAGTGCCACCCCAGTCCCTCCTAGTGCCAGCCCACCCCCAGTTTCTTCCCCATTCACCCCCAGTCCCTCTCAGTGTCCCCCCAGTTGTTCCCCAGTGCCTCCCAGTACCTGGCAGCCACGTGGGCCAGTCCCCCCAGCGCCTCCTCAGCCGCCTCTGCCCGTCCCCGCTGCTGTGTCACCTCCTGTGCCAGGCGCTGGGACAAGTGCCACCACGTCCCCAACCTGTCCCTAAGCCCTCCCATGTCCCCACGATGTCCCAGCTCCCAGTCATCTCCCCAGCCAGGCACTGGGACACTGTCCAGTGGACACCAGTATCCCCAGTGTGTTCACAGCATGGCCCAGCCACGTCTCCCTCTATGTCCCTGTGTCCCCAGCATGTCCCCATGTCCCCCTCCATGTCCCCAGCATGGCTGCGGCTCCGTGTCCTCCGGGGTACGGGGACACCAGGAGGGGGGGACAGGGAGGGGAACATAAGGATGGGGACACAGGGAGGGTGACTCTGGGACCCCAGGGTACACTGGGACCCTGTGGGTGACATTGGGACCCCAGGGGTGGCAGGGGACCCTGTCCCCAATCTTGGGGACCCCAGGGGTGTCATGGTGGCACTGTCCCCAGCCCGGTGGCCACGGTGACAGGCAGTGCCCCTCTACACACGGGGACGGTGGCCAAGGTCTGGCGTGGCGGTGAGCGGGGACATGTCCCATACATCCCCCCCGTGTCCCCAGGGTGTCCCCCCGTGTCCCCAGGGTCTGACCTGGCTGTCCCGCCGCAGCAGCTCGGTGGTGGCCGCTCTCTCGCGCAGGCTCAGCTCCAGCCGCGTCACCCGGCGCGTCCCCGCTGCCACCGCCGCCCCCAGGGCCACCACCTGAGGGACCCGGGGACCCCCCAAAAGGAAAGAGGTGGCCCCCAGGAGAGACCCAGGAGACTGGGCACCCCCAAACCCCCCAGATGGGACCCAGGGGTCCGGGAACCCCCTGACCCCCCGATGGGACCCAGTGCCCCCCAGGGGACACCCAGGGGTGTGGGCACCCCCAAACCCCCAGATGGGACCCAGTCCCCCCCAGGGGACACCCAGGGGTGTGGGCACCCCCAAACCCCCAGATGGGACCCAGGTGTCCGGGAACCCCCTGACCCCCCCAGATGGGACCCAGTGCCCCCCAGGGGACACCCAGCACCCACCTGAGCCCGCAGCCCCCGCTGCGCCTCCTCCTGCGCCCGCAGCTGCACCAGGAGGGCGAACACCTTCCCCCGCCAGCGCCCCAGCAGCGCCTGCAGCCGGGGGGGGGCCAGCGCCAGGGGCACCCCGGGGGGGGGCACCTGGGGGGGCACCGGGGGAGCGATGGGTGCTCCAGACACCCCCCCTCCCAGCACCCACAGACACCCCAAAGCCCCCCAAGCCCCCCCTCAAGACACCCATGGCCATCCCAGGGGCACCCTCAGCACCCCACAAATCCCCCCCCACTGCACCTCGGGACCCCCCAGCACCCCAAAAGCCCCCCCCCAGCAGCACCCCATGGCCCCCCAGCACCCCAAACGCCCCCCAGGAGCACTCCTAGGTCCCCCAAAATCCCCCCCAGGGATCCCAACTGCCCCCAATATCCCCAAAGCCCCCCAAGAGGACCCCCAGGCCCCTCTGCCCCCTCAAAAGCCCCCCAGAGGCAGCCTGTTGCCCCCAGCACCCCAAAAGCCCCGCCAGGAGCATCCCTAGGCCCCCTTTGTCCCCCAAAATCCCCCCCAGGGGCACCCTATGTCCTCCCAGCACCCCAAAAGCCCTCCCAGGACCCCTTTGTCCCCCCAAATCCCCCCAGGGGCACCTTATGTGCCCCCAGCACCCCAAAAGCCCCCCCATGGCCCCCCTGTCCCCACCTCCCGGCTCAGCTCACGCTCCTGCAGGGTCAGGATGTGGCCGAGGGCACTGAGCCGGGCCTGGAGCAGCACCTGGGGCTGGCACTGGGGGGGACAGGGACAGTGTGGGGACACTGGGGGGACATCCTGGCGACAGGGCCACCATGTCCCCCACCCCACCATGGGGACACCATGGGGACATCCTGGGGACAGGGCCACCGTGTCCCCAAGGGAAGGGGACAGGGCCCCATGGGCCTGGGCTCACCTCCTCCAGGGGCCGCTCCCTGTCAGGCTCCGCCCCCTGGTCTCGGCCACGCCTCCTCTCGGCCTCAAGCTCCACCCCCAGGGCTTGGCCACGCCTCCTCTCGGCCTCAAGCTCCGCCCCCAGGGCTTGGCCACGCCTCCTCTCGGCCTCAAGCTCCACCTCCAGGGCTTGGCCACGCCTCCTCTCGGCCTCAAGCTCCGCCCCCAGGGCTTGGCCACGCCTCCTCTCGGCCTCAAGCTCCGCCCCCAGGGCTTGGCCACGCCCCCTCTCGGCCTCAAGCTCCGCCCCCAGGGATTGGCCACGCCTCCTCTCGGCCTCAAGCTCCGCCTCCAGGGCTCGGCCACGCCCCCTCTCGGCCTCAAGCTCCGCCCCCAGGGCTTGGCCACGCCTCCTCTCGGCCTCAAGCTCCGCCTCCAGGGCTCGGCCACGCCCCCTCTCGGCCTCAAGCTCCGCCCCCAGGGCTTGGCCACGCCTCCTCTCGGCCTCAAGCTCCGCCCCCAGGGCTTGGCCACGCCTCCTCTCGGCCTCAAGCTCCGCCTCCAGGGAGCTGCCGTAGGTGATGGAGGTGCCCAGGCTCTGGGGGTTGCTAGTAGCACTGGTGATTACTGGGAGGGCTAGTGGGGGAATTACTGGGAACACTGGGGTGATTACAAGGAGTACTGGGGGAGGGCTAACTGGGAGGTCACTGGGGGGTTAACTGGGAGGTTATTGGGAGGACTAGGGGGGTAACTGGGAGGTTACTAGGAGCACTGGAGGGTAACTGGGAGGATTACAAGGAGCACTGGGGGGTAACTGGGAGGTTACTGGGAGCACTGGGGACCCTTACCTGGGACGGGGCCCCGGCGGGCGGAGCATGAAGTGCGCCGGGGGGAGGAGGCCCTGCAGGGGGGGCTGCGTTGGCTCCAGGGGACACTCGGCCATTGGTGCCACTGGGGGGGGACACGACTCCCAGTAAGGCCCAGTAACCCCCACCATGGGCCCAATAACTCCCAGTACCCCCTAGCCCCACTCCCAGTACCGCCCAGTAACACCCCTCCAGGACCCTGAGTGACCCAATTCCCCTCTTCATGCTCCCAGGAACCCCCAGTAACTCCCAGTTCACCCCTCATAGTCCCAGTGACTCCCAGTTCCCCCAGTAACTGCTCCCTTGTATCCCCAGTCACTCTCAGTACACTCCCACACACTCCCAGTAGCCCTCAGAGCCTCCCCATTCCCCGATCATGCTCCCAGTAGCTCCCAGTAACCCCTCCCTCATATTTAAAGTGACTCCCGGTTCCCCCAGATATATTCCCAGTGGCTCCCAGTATGCCCCAGTGACTACCAGTAACTCCTCCCTCATATTTAAAGTGACTCCCAGTTCCCCCACATCCACTCCTAGTGGCTCCCAGTAATTCCCAGCAGGCCTCAGTGCCCTCCCATTCCCCCATCATGGTCCCAGCGGCTCCAGTAACCACCCCCTCATATTCCCAGTGCCTCCCAGTTCCCACACACACATTCCCAGTGCCTCCCAGTAGGCCCCAGTGCCTCCCCGTTCCCCCATCATGGTGCCAGTAACCCCCACCCCTCCGCATATTCCCAGTCGCTCCCAGTTCCCCTTCCCCACGCTCCCAGTAACTCCCAGTACCCCTCGTCTCCCGCCCGACCGCGCGCTGCACGCCGGGAACGCGCCGCCACCGCTCTCCCGCTCCGCGCGGCGCCGAGCGCACAGCCCGCCCCCCCCCGCGGCGGGAAAGCAACAGCCAATGAGAGACGGCGCCGCGGAGGCCCCGCCTCCCCGCTGGCCAATGAGAGGCTGCGCCTGGGCGTGGGGAAGCGGGGCGGGGAGCGCGGCGGGTTGTCCCGCCCCCTGCGGAAGCTCCGCCAATCAGAGCTCGGGGGGCGGGGCCTGGGGGCTGAGTCTGGGCCCGGGGCGGGTGAGAGTGGGGCCGTGGGGTGTCAATCAGGGCCTGGAGGTGTAACTCAGCCAGGGGCTGGGGGAAAGCTGGGCTCTGAGGGGATAAAGGGGGTCCTGAAGTGTGAATCTGGGCCCTGACGGGTTCAATCTGGGCTCCAAGGGGGTAAATCTGGGCCCTGAGGGGATAAATGGGGCCCTGAGGGGGTAAATCTGGGCCCTGAGGGGATAAGTGGGGCCCTGAGGGGGTAAATCTGGGCCCTGAGGGGGTAAATCTGGGCCTCACTGGGGTAAATCTGGGCCCTGAGGGGGTAAATGGGGCCCTGAGGGGGTAAATGGGGCCCTGAGGGGGTAAATCTGGGCCCTGAGGGGGTAAATGGGGTCTCACGGGGTTAATTTTGGCCCTGAGGTGTTAAATGTGGCCCTGAGGGGTTCCATCTGGGCTCCAAGGGGGTAAATCTGCGCCCTGAGGGGGTAAATGGGGCCCTGAGGGGAAAATGGAGGTCAGAAGGGGTGAGAAGCCCCGGGTGCCTGGGTCCCTCCCACTGCCCCAGCCGCCTGGGTCCTTTGTGGGTGTGGGAGTGGCAGTGACGTTGGTGCCATCGGCCGTGAGCATTGTCCCCAAGGGGCACAGGGAGGTGAGTGCTGGGGGCCGAGGGGGGCGGGAAGGCCATACCCGGAGGCATGGGTGCCTTTTGGGGGGCCCAGGGGTGGGAGGGGGGAACATCACCCCGGGATGCCTGGGTCCCCGCCCCAACGCCTGGGTGTCCCCCACAGGATGTCCTCTCCAGCGCTGTCCCCAGCGGTGGCCTCAGCCACAGCGGCCTCATGTCGCGATCCGCTAAGACAAGCGGGAGCCGTGATGGTTCGGCAACTGAATCCCAGAGTGCAAAAGAAACACAATCGGGGAAAAGTATTAATTTTAATCAGCACAAGGCACTTCATTGCCTTCCAACGATAGAGGGAGAGGAGGGGGGTATAGCTACCAACGGCCCGCGGAGCCCTCGTGGTCCGTCCTCGTCCGTGGGGGGGGGGACCCCATCCTGGAGCTTGGTCAAGCTCCTTCCGCCGCTTCTTCTGCCGTGCGACGGAGCTGGACGTCCCCTCGGGGCATCCTCAGTCTTTCACACACGTTTTCCAGAGCGAGGGGCAAACGGCCAAAAGGTGAGGAAACCGGCTGTTGATTTATTGCAAGGCCCGTTGTTGTGGGAGCACAGGACTGATCATCCCTTATCGCTTCAGAGCAGCCGTCCCCGCCTCGGCAGCAGGGACAGCACAGCACGACCTAGATCCAGGGTCACCCCCATCGCTCCCGCCCCGCCACGGCAGCAGGGACGGCACAGCACGACCTAGATCCAGGGTCACCCCCATCGCTCCCGCCCCGCCACGGCAGCAGGGACGGCACAGCACGACCTAGATCCAGGGTCACCCCCATCGCTCCCGCCCCGCCACGGCAGCAGGGACGGCACAGCACGACCTAGATCCAGGGTCACCCCCATCGCTCCCGCCCCGCCACGGCAGCAGGGACGGCACACCATGACCTAGATCCAGGGCCTCGCTCTCTGCAGGTGATCGTGAGGCAGGTGAAGGGTCTTCGGGCCGTCTCTTACAGAGGGTTAGTGGGGGAATTACTGGGAACACTGGGGTGATTACAAGGAGTACTGGGGGAGGGCTAACTGGGAGGTCACTGGGGGGTTAACTGGGAGGTTATTGGGAGGACTAGGGGGGTAACTGGGAGGTTACTAGGAGCACTGGAGGGTAACTGGGAGGATTACAAGAAGCACTGGGGGGTAACTGGGAGGTTACTGGGAGCACTGGGGACCCTTACCTGGGACGGGGCCCCGGCGGGCGGAGCATGAAGTGCGCCGGGGGGAGGAGGCCCTGC
Source organism: Podargus strigoides (assembly GCA_028020825.1). Taxonomy (NCBI): domain Eukaryota; kingdom Metazoa; phylum Chordata; class Aves; order Caprimulgiformes; family Podargidae; genus Podargus; species Podargus strigoides. The sequence continues at coordinate 137,858 of CM051660.1, read as the reverse complement.
GGGGGGGGGCCGCGCTGGCTCCAGGGGACACTCGGCCATGGGTGCCACTGGGGTGGGACGTGACTCCCAGTAAGGCCCAGTAACCCCCACCATGGGCCCAATAACTCCCAGTACCCCCTAGCCCCACTCCCAGTACCGCCCAGTAACACCCCTCCAGGACCCTGAGTGACCCAATTCCCCTCTTCATGCTCCCAGGAACCCCCAGTAACTCCCAGTTCACCCCTCATAGTCCCAGTGACTCCCAGTTCCCCCAGTAACTGCTCCCTTGTATCCCCAGTCACTCTCAGTACACTCCCACACACTCCCAGTAGCCCTCAGAGCCTCCCCATTCCCCGATCATGCTCCCAGTAGCTCCCAGTAACCCCTCCCTCATATTTAAAGTGACTCCCGGTTCCCCCAGATATATTCCCAGTGGCTCCCAGTATGCCCCAGTGACTACCAGTAACTCCTCCCTCATATTTAAAGTGACTCCCAGTTCCCCCACATCCACTCCTAGTGGCTCCCAGTAATTCCCAGCAGGCCTCAGTGCCCTCCCATTCCCCCATCATGGTCCCAGCGGCTCCAGTAACCACCCCCTCATATTCCCAGTGCCTCCCAGTTCCCACACACACATTCCCAGTGCCTCCCAGTAGGCCCCAGTGCCTCCCCGTTCCCCCACACACATTCCCAGTGCCTCCCAGTAGGCCCCAGTGCCTCCCCGTTCCCCCATCATGGTGCCAGTAACCCCCACCCCTCCGCATATTCCCAGTCGCTCCCAGTTCCCCTTCCCCACGCTCCCAGTAACTCCCAGTACCCCTCGTCTCCCGCCCGACCGCGCGCTGCACGCCGGGAACGCGCCGCCGCCGCTCTCCCGCTCCGCGCGGCGCCGAGCGCACAGCCCGCCCCCCCCCCGCGGCGGGAAAGCAACAGCCAATGAGAGACGGCGCCGCGGAGGCCCCGCCTCCCCGCTGGCCAATGAGAGGCTGCGCCTGGGCGTGGGGAAGCGGGGCGGGGAGCGCGGCGGGTTGTCCCGCCCCCTGCGGAAGCTCCGCCAATCAGAGCTCGAGGGGCGGGGCCTGGGGGCTGAGTCTGGGCCCGGGGCGGGTGAGAGTGGGGCCGTGGGGTGTCAATCAGGGCCTGGAGGTGTAACTCAGCCAGGGGCTGGGGGAAAGCTGGGCTCTGAGGGGATAAAGGGGGTCCTGAAGTGTGAATCTGGGCCCTGACGGGTTCAATCTGGGCTCCAAGGGGGTAAATCTGGGCCCTGAGGGGATAAGTGGGGTCCCAAGGGGGCAAATGGGAGCTCTGAGGGGGCAGTTGGGGCCCGCAGGGGGTGAAGGGAGTCCTGAGGGGATAATCTGGGCCCTGAGGGGGTAAATTTGAGCTCCAGTGAGGTAAATCTGAGCCCTGAGGCCATGAATCTGGGTCCTGATGGAGTAAATGTGGCCCTGAGGGGTTCAAATTAGGCTCTGAGGGGGTAAATCTGGGCCCTGAGATGGTAAATGGGGCCCTGAGGGGGTAAATCTGGGCCCTGAGGGGGTAAATGGGGCCCTGAGGTGGTAAATGGGGCCCTGAGGGGGTAAATCTGGGCCTCACTGGGGTAAATCTGTGCCCTGAGGTGGTAAATGGGGCCCTGAGGGGGTAAATCTGGGCCTCACTGGGGTAAATCTGGGCCCTGAGGGCGTAAATGGGGCCCTGAGGGGGTAAATGTGAGCCCTGAGGGAGTAAATCTGGGCCCTGAGGTGGTAAATGGGGCCCTGAGGGGGTAAATGGGGTCTCACGGGGTTAATTTTGGCCCTGAGGTGATAAATGTGGCCCTGAGGGGTTCCATCTGGGCTCCAAGGGGGTAAATCTGCACCCTGAGGGGGTAAATGGGGCCCTGGGGGAAAATGGAGGTCAGAAGGGGTGAGAAGCCCCGGGTGCCTGGGTCCCTCCCACTGCCCCAGCCGCCTGGGTCCTTTGTGGGTGTGGGAGTGGCAGTGACGTTGGTGCCATCGGCCGTGAGCACTGTCCCCAAGGGGCACAGGGAGGTGAGTGCTGGGGGCCGAGGGGGGCGGGAAGGCCATACCCGGAGGCATGGGTGCCTTTTTGGGGGACCCAGGGGTGGGAGGGGGGAACATCACCCCGGGATGCCTGGGTCCCCCCGTGGTTGTGGAAAGGGAAGTGGATGGGTTCCTGTCCCCGGATGCCTGGGCCCCTTGGAACGGTGGTGACAGCCGCGCCCGGACGCCTGGGACCCTTGTGACACCCATGGCGGTCCCCACCCGGAAGCCCAGGTGTCCCCCTAGGACGCCTGGGTCCCCATCGGGACATCTGGGTGTCCCCCCGGGATGCCTGGGTCCCCGCCCCAACGCCTGGGTGTCCCCCACAGGATGTCCTCTCCAGCGCTGTCCCCAGCGGTGGCCTCAGCCACAGCGGCCTCAGAACAAGCATTGCAGGCACTGGTGGGGCTGGCGGAGGCACTGGGGACACCGGGGACGGTGACGGCGGCGCTGGCAGAGGCGAAGATGGCGCTGGCGGAGGCGGAGGTGGCGCTGGCGAAGCTGAACGCGGCGGTGGAGGCGGCGGCGGCGGCGGCGGATGCGCTGGGGAGGCCGACGTCGGGGCTCGATGCCGAGGGCCTTTACTGGGCGCTGGGGGCGGCCGCCGATGCCGGCGCTGCCGAACTGGAGCGGGAGCTGAGCCGGAACCGGCGGCGCCGCTGGGCGCTGTGGATGGCCCGGACCGTTGCGCTGGTGCTGCTGCTTCTCTGCGCTCCCCTGTGTGAGTATGGACCAGTTTGGACCAGTTCAGACTCGTAGGGAGCCACGTGGATCTGCTTGGATCAGTAATGCCAGCAGAGAACCCAACAGACCAGTGGGAACCAGTACAGACCAGTGAGGAGCAGTACAGACCAGTAGAAGCTTTCTCTTGCCCTGACCAGCATGGACCAGTTTGGACTAGTACAGACCAGTAGGGAGCCCTATGGATCTCCTTGGATCAGTGATGCTAGTGGTGAACCCTACAGACCAGTACAGACCAGTATGGACCAGTAGGAGCCACTGTAGACCAGTAGGGACCAGTAAAGACCAGTAGAATGTCCTACAGACCAGTGAGGACCACTATAGAGCTTCCCCTGCCTCAACCAGTACAGACTGGGGGATGCTGGGAGGGGACTGGGGACACTGGGATGGGGGACACGAGGAGGGGACGGGACACTGGGACAAGACTGGGGAGACTGGGAGGGCACTGGGGACACTGGGAAGCTTCGAGGACCGCTGGTGACGTCCCTGTTCCCCGGTGTCCCCGCAGTGTCCCTGGACGTGGTGCGGGAGGCGCTGGGGGTGACACAGGAGGGCCACCTCGTGCCCTGCCTGGCCACCGTGGCCCTGCTCTGCCAGGCGGCCCTGTGGGGCGCAGGGACGTCCCGACGTCACCTGGCCACCGCCGCCCGCCACCAACGTCACCAAGCCCGCCACTACCGCCACCTGGCCCGCGCCGCCGCCGCTGCCACCGCTGCCACCACCGAGGCCACCGAGGCTGTCACCGCTGCCAACACCACCCTGGGGACGCTGGAGGAGGTGACCGATCACCTCAGGGCCTTGGTGGACGCTGTCACCCAGGACCTGGAGGTGGCCCGGGGCTTCCCTGCCTCTGCCCAGGCCTTAGGGGACATCGTGGTGGCCTTGGGGACAGTGATGGGGGACAAGGAGGGGACGCAGATGTTGGCCCGGGCGCTGGAGGCTCTGCCACAGGATGAGTAGGGATGGGGACACTGGGAGGGTCCTCGTCTTGGGGACACTGCGATGTCCCCTGTCCCCTCTGGGGACACCGGGAGGTCCCTCCTTCCGGGGACACAAGGGACATGTCCCCTGTCCCACCTGGGGACATCGAGGGCGTCCCCTTCATGGCCCGAGGACACCGGGGAGGGGGATGGTGACACTGTCCCCTGTCCCCCAATAAATCTCAGGGACACGCTGAGTCCCCAGCCTGTCACTGGGGGTTGGGGACATGGCAGGGACATGGGGACACCAGGGGGAAGATGTCCCCAAGCCACCCCTGTCAAAGACTGTCCCCAGTGTCCCCAAGGGTGCCTGGCTGGAGGTCCCCAAGCCACGGGGGACATGGTGAGGGCACAGCAGAGCCATGTTGGGGACACTGGGGACATCGCTGGGGACATGTTGGGGACATCAGGGGACGTGGGGGGCACATTGAAAGTTGCAGGTGGCAGTTTTGGGGCCCTCCTGGGGACATCGGGGGGACACTGGGGGTAATGGGGCTGCACTGGGGACAGTGGGGGGACATCAGAGGCTGTGGGACCCTGTTGGGGGCACTGGGGGGCCCAGGGGGCTGTGAGTGGCCGTGTTGGGGACATCGTGGGGACACTGTGGGCTGTAGGGGACCTGCTGGGGACACAGGGAGTCCGTGGGGTCCCACTGGGGACACGGGGGGACTCCGGGGGGTCGGGTAGCCGTGACGGGGCGGGTGACGTCCCTGCTGGCCGTGGCCCCGCTGGCCCGGTGCCCTCGCCCAGCCCCCGTGGGCTGAGCCCAGCCCAGGGTCGGGATCGCTTCCGGCCGCCGCCACATCCCGGCCCTGCCTGTCCCCACCGCGTCCCCACCGCGTCCCCCCGCAGCCACCGCCTATGGAGACCCCTAAAGCCACCGGGGCCACCGTCCCCTCCCAGGTGGGACAAATCTCGGCGCTGGATGGCGGAGGGGCGGGGTGGGGACATGAGGGGCCAGGGGGACAGCGGGGGGGTGACGGAGGGGACAGGGGTGGCAGAGGGGACGTGGGGACAGGGAATGTGGTGGCAGGGGGGTGGCAGAGGGGACAGGGGTGGCAGGGGGGTGGCAGAGGGGATGGGGGACAGGAGGGTGATGACATCAGGGGACCCCAAAGGGGACAAGGGACAAGAGAGACCCCAGGGTGGCATCAGAGGACTTTGAAGGTGACAGGGGCTTTTGGGGGACCCTGAGGAGGGGACATGGGGGGATATCGGGGTGGCATGGGGCCAGCAGAGGGGCCAGGGGACCCCAGGGGACCCCAGGTGATGAGGAGGCCCTGCCACCGGCCGTGTCCCTGTCCCCAGGTGTCCCCAGAGCTGCTAGAGCCGCTGGTGACTGTGGTGGCCACCCTGGGTGACCTGGGGACCACCGTAGAGTCCGTCCCCCTGGCTGGGTCACCGGGCTCGCTGCGGGCCGGGCTGGTGGCCCTCATTGCCACCATCCGCCAGGCCATGGGCCACCGTCACGGGGAGGCCGCCCGCCTCCGCTACGCCCTGGCCACCGCCAGGGCCCCCACAGGGGCCACCGCTGAGCCCGCTGCTGTCCCCAGGGCCGCCAGGGGGGAGGCCTGGGCCACCGCGGCCGCTGTCACCCGCGAGTGGCGGGAGGTGGTGGCCTCAGTGGCAGCCACCTGGGCCACGCTGGAGAAGGACGCCGCGCGCCTGCGGGACGCCTGCAGGACCGTGGCCACCGTGGGGGCCACCGCTGGTGTCACCAGGGGTGACCTGGAGATGGCGGAGGCCCGGCAGGGCGAGGCGCTCCAGGAGCTGCGGGTGGCCACCAGGGCACTGCCCGTCACCACGGAGGTGGCCACAATGGCCGAGGTGGTGGCAGCCCACGAGGAACGGGTGGCCAAGGCCAGCACGGGGCTGCAGGCGGCCACTGAGGCCACTGAGGCAACAGCGGTGGCACTGGTGGAGGCGGCGGTGGCCAGGGAGAGGGGACAGCGGGCGGCGGTGGCCATTGAGCCCCTGGGACGCTTGGTGGCCGCTTGCCACGGGGCCACTGACTTCTACCGTCACCTGCAGCACCGCCTTGAGGTCATTGAGGCCACCATGGCTGCCATGGCAGCTGGACACGGTGGCCCCGAGGTGGCCCAGGATGGTCCCGGTGTCACCAGGGCCACCATGTCCCTGCAAGGGGGCCCCGGTGTCCCCGAGGACCTGATGGCAGCGGTGACAGCGGCTGAGGCACTGTGGGACGCCAGTGCCCGCCTGGCCAGGTGCCACCTCTTGGGGGCACTGCGGGTGGCTCGGGACCTGTTGTTCACCCCCAGTGTCCCCAGTGCCACCGCCCTGGCCCAGCGCTGCCAGGATGCCACTGCCGCCCTCCCAGGGCTGCTGTCACAGGGACCGCGGTAGGGGACGGTGGCTTCGCTGGGGATGGTGGCACCAACACATCACTGCTGCAGTCCTGGTTCCGTGTCACTTTGTCCCCAAGGTGCGTGTCCCCTCCCATGTGCCCATGTCACCTCCCCTCTGTCCCCTTCATGGCCTATGTGTCACCTCTCTCATGTCCCCCCCCCATGTCCCCTTGAAGTGTCCCCACAGGGGTGTCCTGGTGTCCCCAAGGCCACCATGACCATACCAGGGGGTCCCTGATGTCCCTAAGGCCACTGCAGTGACCCAGGAGGGTCCCGGTGTCCCCAGGGCCACCACGGCCATGCAGAGGGATCCCCTCCCTGTGTCCCTGTCACCCCCCGTGTCCCCATGGCCTCTCCTTGTCCCCGTAAGTCCCCGTGGCCCCTCAAAAGGGGGAGGTTTTGGGTCCCCCCCCAGGAGGTGACACTTGTGTCCCCTCAAATTGGGGGGGGGGGGAAATTGGGGGCCCTCCCAGGAGGTGACACCCCCATGTCCCCAACCCCCCAAATCACCCCCTCTTTTCCTGTCCAAAACCCTCTCTTTATTGGGGGGCCCCCCTTCGCCTCCGGGGGCAGGGGGGGGCCCCAGGGGGGTCGTGAGGTGGGGGTCGCCGGCTCCGGCCACGTTGGGACCCCTGAGGGGCCTCAGGGGTGTCGGGGGGGGTGCGCAGGGGCCCTCGAAGGGACGGGGGGGGTGTTGTGGGAATGGGGGGGCCCCCCGAGGGGCTGGGGGGGCCCCAGGAGGAAGCAGCGGGGCTGCAGGCGCTGCCGGAGGAGCCCGGTGAGCAGCAGCTCGGGCGAGGCCAGGGGCAGGCGGGCGGCGACGGCCGGGGCCCAGCACCCCGCGTCCTCCGGGCACGAGATGACCAGCCGCCGCGCCTGCGGGGACACGAGAGCACCGATGTCCCCAAGGTGCCCCCCCGTGTCCCCTCATTCCCAGCCCGGACGGCTCGGGGGTCCCCAGCATCCCCTGATGTCCCCAAGGTCCCCTCCCTGGTGGCTCTGGGTCCCCCATGTGCCCCTCCCTGGTGGCCCTGACCCTCCCGTGTCCCCCGCAGTGTCCCCGATGTCCCCTCACCGCGTAGCTGTGTGGCATGGTGGGCAGGAAGGTGCCGCCGCTGCAGGTGACGATGTCCCTCATGTGCTCGGGCTCGGGGCGGACACTGGGGGTGACGTGGACCTCGTAGCCCTTGGGGACATCAGGAAAGGGAGGGGACAGAGAAGGGACACGTCCCTGAGCCCTTGGAATGTCCCCTGGGGGACAAGGGGACACTGGGGACACAGGGAACACCTTGGAGACAGCGTGAAGACACCAGGGGACACTGAAGGGACATCAGGGGACACCCGTGGGGCTGGGCCAAGGCCACCACACAGGGCCAAGGCCACATGGTGGTGACACTTAGGGACTAAAGACACTTTAGGGGACAGGGCCACCTTGGGGCCACCAGCAAAGGAGGGGACATCCCCAAAGTCCCCCCAAGTGGGACCGAGGCCACGTGGGCAGGACTCAGCTCCACAGGGAACAAGGCCAAGGGCTGGGGACAGTTGGGAAGGGCTGGGGACAGTTGGGAAGGGTTGTCACCTGGAGCAGGGGGTGGCAGCGGGCGCGGCGCAGGGCCTGGGCCAGGCTGAAGCCGAAGTGCCGTTCCTGCTGGCTGTCACGCACCAGGAAGGGACCTGGCGCCAGGACACGGCCACTGCGGGCGCTCTGGGGACACCGAGGGGACACGCGGTGGCACCTCTGTCACCCCTGGGATCCCCCAGGCCCCTCCCGTCCCCAAACCCCATTACCCAAAACCCCTCTGTCCCCAAGGTCCCCGTTGTCCTCAAGGCCCCCTCTTGTTCCCAAGGGCCCCCATGTCCCCATGGGCCCCATCCCCTGTACCCAAGGACCCCTCTTTGTCTCCAAGGACCCCTCTCCCTTGTCCCCCACAACCTCCCTGTCCCCAAGGTCCTCCCTTGTCCCCAAGGGCCCCTCCTTTGTCCCCAAACACCCCATGCTCTGTCCCCAAGGACACCCCCTTGTCCCCAAGAGTCCCTTCTTTGTCCCCAAGGACCCCCCACGACCCCAAAATCCCCCTTCCTGTCCCTAAGGACCCCATCTCCTGTCCCCTGGGACCTTCTCCTTGTCCCCAAGGCCCACCCTCCCCTGTCCCCCACCCCCATGGGACCTTGTGGAGCCACTCAGGGGTGACGATGGGGACCCCACGGGCCACCGCGCAGAGGAACTTGACGGTGCGCCGGACGCGGTCGGTCACCAGGTGGGTGCAGTCGAAGACGGAGGTGGCCATGGACCCCCCCAGTGTCCCCAGGGCCACCTCCATCTCCGGGGAGGCCACCACCCCTGTGAACAGCACCTGGGGACATGGGGACACCGTGGGGACACGTTGGGGACACCCCTGGTGCCACGCGTCACCCCCCCCCCCCCGGATCACTCCAGGGTGACACTCGGGGACCCCCCTGGATGCTGCCCCCCCCCTTCCCATCATACCTTGAGGGGGGTGGGGCCACCCCTTTGCTGGGGGCGGGTCTGGGGCCTCGTCACCTCTGGTGGCTCCTCCTCTTCCTCCTGGGGGTGGAGCCAGAGCATGAGGCCCCACCCCTTCACCCCCCCACCCCAGGTCTCCACCAATCAGCAGCCAGCAGGGGCGGGGCCTTCCCCAGCCCCACCCACTCAGCGATCAACCCCCCCCCCCCCCCCCCCCCCCCCTTGGCCCCACCCACCTGCGCGCGCCGCTCTGAGTGGGCAGCGCCTGCCCGACGGGGGCGTGGCTTGGCCGGGGGGCGTGGCTTGGCCGGGGGGCGTGGCTGCCCCTGACCACACCCCCCCGCCAGCTCTGCGGGGTGGGCCTGGAGGCGGGGACTTCTCCGCACGGGGGCGGGGTCGGGAGCCCCGCCCTCCCCAGAGGCCCCGCCCCCTGTGGCCCCACCCCCTTTGGCTCCGCCCCCTCGGCTCCTGGCCAGGCGCTGGCTGCGGCGAGGTCCCTCCTCCGCCTGTGGGACCTGTGTCACCGTCACTGGCGCTGCTGCGGGGACAGGGACATCTGGGGGGGCTTGGAGGGGGTCCAGGGGGGGCTGCTCCTCCTCGGGGGGGCAGAAGGGCTGGGTGGGCTCCTCGGGGTCCCAAAGTGGGATTGTGCCTGTGGGAGAGCCATGTTGGGGACCTTGGTGGCCAGGGGGACACCCAGGGGTCCAGGGAGGGGGACACCGAGGTGTCAGGGCCACCTACCCTTGGCCACCGGTGGCACAAAGATCTGGGTGGGCTCCAGGATGAGGCTGGGGTCTTCTGGGAGGGAAAGAAGAATGTTGAGAGGGGACCCCAATGTCCAGGGGGCGCCACTCAGGGGTCTGGGGGAGCCATCCAGGGGTCTAGAGGGGAACCCAGAGGTCCAGGGAGGGGGACACCCAGAGGTCTGGGCCACCTACCCTTGGCCACTGGTGGCACGAAGTTCTGGGTGAGCTCCAGGACGAGGTCAGGGTCTTCTGGGGGTGGGGGGGAAGAACCTTGAGAGAGAACATCTTGAGAGGGGACCCAGGGGTAACCAGGGGTGGGGTGAGGGGGCCACCCAGGGGTCCAGGGAGGGGGACACCACGGTGTCAGGGCCACCTACCCTTGGCCATTGGTGGCACAAAGCTCTGGGTGGGCTCCAGAATGAAGTCAGGCTCTTCTGGGGGAGAAAGAAGAATGTTGAGAGGCGACCCCAATGTCTGGGGGGGGGAGCCACCCAGGGGTCTGGTGGGGGACCCAGGGGTCTAGGGGTGGGGGACACCCAGGGGTCTGAGGGGGAACACACACAAAGGTCCGGGCCACCTACCCTTGGCCACCGGTGGCACGAAGCTCTGGGTGGGCTCCAGGATGAGGTCAGGCTCTTCTGGGGGGGGGGAGGAAGAACCTTGAGAGGGGACCCAGGGGTGACCAGGGGGGACTGGGGGACACCCAGGGGCCCAGTGCCATCCCGCTTACCCTCGGTGTCACTCTCTGTCACTACCGTGCTTCTGTCCCCACCGGAGGTGGCCCCATCACTCCTGGATCCTCCAACACCACGGGCGGGGACACCTGAATTTGGGGCCAGATGCGGAGATTGGGGAGTGGGAACATCTGGCAGCACATCTGGATGTGCACCCCTCCTCAGGGTCACCCCACTGCCTCGCTGGGCCTCAACATCTGGATTCATGGCTTCAACGCCCGCATTTGGGTCATCAACATCTGGATATGGGGCCTCAACATCTGGATTTGAGGCTGAATCATGATGGTTTGGGAACATCCCTTCCACACCTGTGTCATGCTCACATTTTGGGGACAATTTGGGGTGTTTTGGGGCTGTCTCCTTCACATCCATATCGATGCCCATCGTGGGGCCCACAACACCTGGATGAGGGGGATCTTGGAACCAGATTTGGCCCCGGAGGCCCTGAACATCTGGAGTAGGGGGCACCTCCTCCACGTCAGTGTCACTGCTATCCCGAGGGCTCATGGAAGGGGGAACATCTGGATTTGGGGACGTCATCACCACATCTGTATCACTGGGAGGCTCTTGATATCCTGGTGCTGCCCTAACATCTGGAATGACATCATAGTCCTCAGCATCGGTATCACTGTCCATATGCAAGACCGGGCACTGGGCTTTGTGGCCTCCAACATCTGGATTTGAGGCTGTCGCCTTCACATCTGGATCATCATCCGGCCACACCTCACGGGAAGGACATTGAGGAAGGGCGTTGAGGTCCTCCACATCTGTATCGCTGTCACCATCGGAGGCCACTGAGCCATGGTTGAGGCCACCAACATCTGGATTTGGGGTCTCCACCACCACAGTTGGGTCTTTGTGGGTAATTCGGGGGGTTTTTTGACTCCCAACAGCTGGATTCACCTCACTCTCCTCCACATCTGTATCGCTGTCTACCACGAGTGTCCAGTCTTCCTTTGGGGGTCCTTTGGGATTCGGCCTCTCCATCTCCACATCTGGATTTCTGGGTAGATTTGGAGGGTTTAGAGCCACGACATCTGGATTGGAAGCGTCGTCTTCCACATCTGTATCACTCTCCATCAGGAGAGTCAGACGCCCTTCACCTGGGTTTGTGGTCTCTGCCTTCACATCTGGGGCTCTGGGAGGTTTTATGTGGCTTTCTGAACACCTAACATCTGGATTGGTGATATCCTCCACATCTGTATCACTGCCCGCCATGGGGCACACAACACCTGGATGAGAGGGATTTTGGAACTGGATTCGGCTCCGGAGGCCCTGAAAATCTGTAGTAGGGGCCACCTCCTCCACATCGGTGTCGCTGCTATCCCGAGGGCTCATGGGAGGGGGAACATCCGGATCACTGGGGGCCTCTTGACACCCTGGCGCTGCCCTAACATCTGGAATGACATCATAGCCCTCACCATCTGTCTCACTGTTAATATTCAAGACTGAGCACTGGGCTTTGCAAGCTCCAACATCTGGATTTGAGGCCGTCGCCTTCACATCTGGAAAGTCATTGGGCCATGCCTGCCCCACGGGGTCAACATCTAGAACATCGGCCGTCTTAGTGACCGTATCCATGACCTCACGCATTGTCCCATGTGGTTTTGGAGCTCCAGCATTGGGAAGGGTGTTGAGGTCCTCCACATCTGTATCGCTGTCACCATCGGAGGCCACTGAGCCATGGTTGAGGCCACCAACATCTGGATTTGGGGTCTCCACCACCACAGTTGGGTCCTTGTGGGTAATTCTAGGGGTTTTTTGACTCCCAACAGCTGGATTCACCTCACTCTCCTCCACATCTGTATCGCTGTCTACCACGAGCGTCCAGTCTTCCTTTGGGGGTCCTTTGGGATTCGGCCTCTCCATCTCCACATCTGGATTTCTGGGTAGATTTGGAGGGTTTAGAGCCACGACATCTGGATTGGAAGCGTCGTCTTCCACATCTGTATCACTCTCCATCAGGAGAGTCAGACGCCCTTCACCTGGGTTTGTGGTCTCTGCCTTCACATCTGGGGCTCTGGGAGGTTTTATGTGGCTTTCTGGACACCGAACATCTGGATCGGTGATATCCTCCACATGTGTATTGCTGTACACCATGAGCATCCTGTGCCCTTTTTGCAAAACTTCAACATCTGTATTTTGTGTCTCCACATTAATTTGGGGGTTTGGTCCACTCTGGGCTGTTTGATGGGGTTTTGGGTCTCCAACATCTGGACTGGCTCCGTTCTCCTCCACATCTGTATCACTGTCCACTGTGAGTCTCTGATGTCCCTTTGGTGAACCTCCAACATCGGCATCGTGGGGCTCCCTCGCAATATTTGGGATTTCTGGTCCACTTTGGGTTGCTTGATGGGTTTTTGGGCATCCAACATCTGGACTGGCTTTTTGGGGATTCCAAGCACCATTTTGGGGCTGAAGATCTGGAATGGTCGTTTTTCTCCCCACATCTGGACCTGGGGTGCTTTGGGGGTTAAAACGCCGCTTTTTGGGTCCTCCACCACCTGGATCTGGGCGGGATGCAGCCACATCTGTGGGGTGTCCCCACGGAGGGGTATGGCAACGTTTGCGGGGTCTCCCAACCTCTGGGCACACATCTGTCACCTCCGGGTCACTGTAGAGGTGGATGTTGGGGGTACTCAGAGATCCTGAACCCCCCCAACAAAGGAAAACAAAAGCTTCACCTACCTCTCCTGCACGACTTGGGGTGAGGCAGCATCACCAAGGGCGGGGCCTGGGGGAGTGGGGCCTGCATTGTTATTGTAGGACCTACAATAACTCCAGAGAGTCCTGTAAACCCCAGGCTTATCTCCCTCCCCCCTTCCCTTCCCGTTTTGGTGGGTCCTACAGCAACACAAGCCTGGTGTTTATGTAGGTCCTACCATAACAGCGTGGCCCCCCGCCCTCCCCTTGTCCCCCCCGCACTCACGCCACGGTTGATCGTCGTCGTCTTCTGAGTCACTGGTGAGGGAGGGTCCCAGCTCCAGCCGCCGCCCTAGAGAGGACGCAGGTGTCTGGGGGGTGCAGGACACCCCCCGCCATGGGGACCCCCGATACTGGGGGGCTGGGGGGGCACCTACCAGAGCTGAGGCCTCGGTGGTGCCTTCGGTGCATGGTCTGTGGGCAGAGTTTAGGGGATGGGCGGGGCCCAAGGGGGGTGAGCAGGGGGTGGGGGGGAGGGGCCTGTGTGGGTGGGGGAGGGGTGGGAGGGGTCTATTTTTGGGGTCCCCTCCATTATTCGGTTTTTCCCCCTATTCTGGGGGGGGCCCCCATTCTGCCCCACAGGGCCTCAAACTGCCCCAGGAACCCCCCAGACTGCCTCAAAGGGCCCCAGACTCCCCAAGCGCCCCCCAAACTGCTTCACAGGGCTCCAAACTATCCCTAAACCTGCCCCAAATGGCCTCAACCCCTCCCAGGGACGCCCCAAGCCACCTCACAGGGCCCAAAACTGCCCCTAAAGGCCCCAAACTGTCCCAGGGACCCCCAAGCCACCTCACAGGGACCCAATCCTCCCAAGGACCCCCCAAAGTGTCCCACAGGACCCCAAACCGCCCCAGAAACCCCCCAAACTGCCCCAAAGGGGCCAAAACCGTCCCAGGAACCCTCCGAAAGCGCTCCGAATGGCCCCAAAGCCGCCAGGGCCCCCCAGCACTACCCCAAAGGGCCCTAAACCCCCCCCGGAGCACCCCAAGCTGCCCCACAACCCCCCCAGGGGCCCCTCGAGCCCCCCAACTGTCCCCGGGACCCCCCAGCTGCCCCGGGACCCCCAAACCACCTCACGGCGCCCCGGCGCTCACCCCTCCCGCGCCACCGCCTCTAGGCCTCACCCCCAACCCCATTGGCCGCCCGCGCCTCGTGTCCCCGCCCACCGGCCGCCCATTGGCTACCGCGCGCGTCCGTCCGGCCAGGAGCACAGAGAGGTGCCGGGACGGTCCTCCGAGCGCGGCGGCGCGGCTGTGGGCGGTGCTACCATAGAGCGCGGCGCGCAGAGCGCCCGCCTCCAGCCATAGAGCGGCCCCAGTGAGGGGCGGTGCAAGCGGGGTGGGGCGGGGCCTCCCTCCCGCGCCACCCAATGGGAGCGCGGCGAGCGGGCGGTGCCGTCCAATGGGAGCGCGGCGAGCGGGCGGTGCCGTCCAATGGGAGCGCGGCGAGCGGGCGGTGCCGGAGGGACGGTGCCGCGGGGGCTGTCGGGATCGTGGCGGAGCCGCGGCGGGTGGGGCCGCGCCGCAGCGGGAGGGTCCGGGGGCGTTTCTGGGTTCCGTTTCGGGGGTGTCCCCGCCGGTCCCCGCCGAGATGTTCTTCACGTGCGGCCCCAACGAGGCCATGGTGGTGTCGGGTGAGTTGGGGGCCCCCAGACATCCCTCCCCCCCATACTCCTGGGGTCCCCCCCTCCAGTCCCTCCCCCCATACTCCTGGGGTCTCCCTCTGATCCCCCCCATACTCCTGGGGTCCCCCCTCCAATCCTCCCCTTTCTCCTGGGGGTGCCCCCCAATCCCCCCCTCCCCCCCCACTCCTGGGGGGTCTCCCCTGAAATCCTGCCCCCCCCCCCCGGCCTCCTGAGTCCCCGCTTACTCCCGTGTCCCCCCCAGGTTTCTGTCGCAGCCCCCCCGTGATGGTGGCGGGGGGGCGCGTGCTGGTGGTGCCGTGCCTGCAGCAGATCCAGAGGTGAGGGGGCACAGCGGGGGGGGGCATGGGGCTGGGGGGGACGCGGGAGGGGACAGCGACTGACCCCCGTGTGTGTCCCCCCAGGATCTCCCTCAACACTCTGACCCTCAACGTGCGCAGCGAGAAGGTTTACACCCGCCATGGCGTCCCCATCTCCGTCACCGGCATCGCCCAGGTACCCCCGTGTGCCCCCCCTCTGCCACCCCCCTCGGTGTCCCTACAGCCGCTGTCACCCCTTCCCGGGAGGGGATGGTGCAGCCCCTTTTAAGAGATGGGCCACACCCAGTGATGCTGGGGCGGGGGGGGGGGGAAGATGTCCCTTAAGAGGGCCATGCCAGGGTGGACCCCACCGCCTCCCTTATTCTCTGGGGGGGGGGGGTGTGTAATGGTGGGCCCCTCCTTAGACCCACTGTAAGGGGACAGTGCTCTCTTAAAAGGGCAATGTCGTGCTACCCCACCCCTCCCCAAGGGTCTCATCATGATGGACCCCTCCACACCCCTCCTCACACCCCCCAAATACCCATGGAGGGTGGAGGAAGCATCCTCTTAAAAGGGCAATGCCATGGTGTGGACCCCCCCCCTTCAAATAGCAGCGTTTTCTTAAAAGGGCGTTGCCAGAGCAGCCTCGCAGCTCTTAAAGGGGTCACGCTGAGGCTGTGGGCCCCCCCAGAAGCGTGTGCGAGATCGGGTGTTCCTGGCGGGGGGGCAGGTGAAGATCCAGGGGCAGAACAAGGAGATGTTGGCGGCCGCCTGTCAAATGTTCCTGGGCAAATCCGAGAGCGAGATCGCCCAGATCGCCCTGGAGACCCTTGAGGGGCACCAGCGCGCCATCATGGCCCACATGACCGTGGAGGTGAGGATGTGGGGTCAGGCCACGCCCCCTTGGGTCGGCCACACCCTCTTGGAAGCACCAATACCTGATAAACTGCCCGTGGCTGCAAGCCCCACCCCCCCCAGAAGCCCCACCCCCCCAAGCATTCTTCACGAGGCTCCACCCCCAACTGCCCCACCCCCTTGCTAAAGCCCAGCCTCTGGGCTCCACCCCCATGGAAGCTCCGCCTCCCCCGGGCTCCACCCCCCGTGGAAGCCCCACCCCAGTGCCAACACCCCCTTCCCCCTGGGGAGCCCCCCCAGACACCCCTGTTGGGGCACCCCTTAGCCCAAGCCATGGACTGCTGGCCCCACCCCCTTGGGAGGCCACGCCCCCTGTGCCCCCACCCACCCTAAGCCCCCCCCCCAGGAGATCTACAAGGACCGGCAGAAGTTCTCGGAGCAGGTTTTTAACGTGGCCTCGTCCGACCTCGTTAACATGGGGATCAGCGTGGTCAGCTACACCCTGAAGGACATCCATGATGACCAGGTGACACCAGGGGGGACACAGAAGGGGGACACAGGGATCAGGTACACCCTGAAGGACATCCATGATGACCAGGTGACACCAGGGGGGACACAGAGGGGGGGCATGGGGGTCAGGTGCACCCTGAAGGACACCCACAATGACCAGGTGACGCCGAGGGGGACATCCACACAGGGATGGGGCTGTCCCCAAGGCCACCAGTGCTCTCTGGGGCAGGGACAGCCACAGTTGGGGACACACTGGGGGGGTGACGTTGTCCCTGTGTCCCCAGGACTACCTGCACTCGCTGGGGAAGGGCCGCACGGCGCAGGTCCAGCGCGATGCCCGCGTGGGGGAGGCCGAGGCCAAGCGGGACGCTGGCATCCGTGTGAGTGTCACCTTTGTCACCTCCAGGTCCTCCCGAGCCCTCTCTGGTCCCTTCATGTCACCATATGTCCCCCAAGCCCCTAGTGTCCCCTGTCTTCACCCACGATGTCCCCGTGTGCCCCAGCCACCAGTCCCCCAGTTTCCCCATGTCCCTCGGTCCTGCTCCCTGTCCCTGTGCACCCCTGGTGTCCCCCATCCCCCACCTCCCAGTGTCCCGGTGTCCTTCGGCCCCCCTGCGTGCCCCAGTGTCCCCGTGTCCCTGCAGGAGGCCCGGGCGAGGCAGGAGCAGGTCTCGGCGCAGCTGCTGAGCGAGACGGCGATGGCGCAGGCTCAGCGCGACTTCCAGGTGCAGCAGGCGCTCTGCGACGCCGCCGTCAGCGCCCGCAAGGCCCAGGCTGACCTGGCCTATCAGCTCCAGGTATGCCCGGCCCCACCCTGTCCCCCCAGTATCCCCCAGGTGCCTGGGTGTCATCCCCGGCATGTTGGGGACCCCCTTCTGGGTCACCTGCCCCCCCCCCCACACACATGGGTCCCTCCTTGACATGGGTACCCCCTGTGTACCCCCACAGTGCCTGGGTCACCCCCCAGGACACCTGGGTCCCTCCCCAGATGCCTGGGACCCCCCCCCGACATCAGCATCCCTCAGATCCCAGGTGGTTCCCCCTGGAGGCCTGGGTACCCCAGACAGCTGGGACTCTCCACCACCTTGGCCCCCCAAAAACCTGGTGTGTCCCCCCCACCTGAGCAGCCTGGGATGCTTAGGGGTGTCCCCCCCGCAGACTGCTGGGTCTCCCCAGCACCTTGGCCCCCCAAAAAAAACCTGGGTCCCCCCCCTAAGACCTGGGTCCCCTGGGATGCTGAGGTCACCCCCCAGACACCCGCATTCCCCAAACACCTGGGCCTTCCCAGCGCACTGCCCCCCCAAAACCCCCGGTCCCGCGTTCTCCCCGGCGCCGCCGGGGGCTGAGGGCTGCGGCGGTGGCAGGTGGCGAGGACGAAGCAGCAGATCGAGGAGCAGCGCGCGCAGGTGCTGGTGGTGGAGCGGGCGCAGCAGGCGCAGCTGCAGGAGCACGAGATCGGCCGGCGCGAGCGGGAGCTGGAGGCCACTGTGCGCAAACCCGCCGAGGCCGAGCGATACCGGCTGGAGCGACTGGCCGAGGCCCAGCGGTAAGCCCCGCCCCCAGCGGGTGGGCCCCACCACCTTGGCTGAAGCCATGCCCCCTTTAAGGGCAACCATGTGCCTTAAAGGGGCACTGTGCCCCCACCTGCTGGGCCCCACCATTCTGGCCTTGCCCTTTTTAAGGGAGGCAGTGCCCTTCTTAAGGAAGAGCCGCCCCCTTCCAGTAAGCCACACCCCCACGTTGGTGGCCGCCCACAGGCTGAAGTCATGGCCCATGTAAGGGACAACTGCCCCTTTAAAAGGAAGCTCTGCCCCTTTATAGGCCACGCCCCTTTTAAGAGCAGCCGTGGCTTCGAAGGAGGCCACACCCCCATCCCACCAAGCCACGCCCTCTCCCCCGCCCACCCGAGCCCCACCCTATTGAAAGCCCCGCCCCTTCCCAAAGCTCCGCCCACCCCAAGCCCCGCCCCTTTAAGCCCCGCCCCCTCCGCAGGGCGCAGGTGATGATGCAGGCGGAGGCTGAGGCCGAGGCCATGAAGGTGAGTGGGGGGGGGGAGGCACCCCCAGTGCCCGGGGGGGGGGCGGAGGAACCCTGGGGGGGGGCACTTGGGGGGCGGAGCCCCATGGGAGGGTACCTGGGGGGGCGGAGCCCTATGGGGGCGTGGAGCCCCTGGAGGCCCCGGTGTGGGCGTGGCCCCGGTGTGGGCGTGGCCCCCCTGACCCAGCGCCCCCAGGTGACCGGGGCGGCGCGGGCGGCGGCGGTGGAGGCGCGGGCGCGGGCGGAGGCGGCGCAGACGGCGGCCAAGGCCGAGGCCTTCGGGCAGTACCAGGAGGCCGCCGTCGTCGACATGGTGCTGCAGCGCCTGCCCCAGGTGGGCTTGGGGGGCACCCCGGGGGACTCTGGGGTCGTGGGGTATTTTGGGGTGTCCCCCCATAGGTTTGGGGTCCCCCCTTGTGGATTTGGGGTGCTCCCTATGGGGTAGGAGGGGATTTGGGGTCCCTGTGAGTTATTTTGGGCCCTTATGGGGTATTTTGAGGTTCCCTCTATGGGGTGGGGGTTTGGGGGTGTCCCAGGGGGGACTTGGGGTCCCCTATGGGATATTTTGGGGTACCCACTATGGGGTGAGGGGGGATTTGGGGTGTCCCAGGTGGTATTTTGAGGTTCCCTCCATGGATTTGGGGTACTTCCTGTGGGGTATTTGGGGTCCCCTCAAGGGGGTGGGGACGGTTTGGGGTCCCTGCTGGGGATTTGAGGGTCCCCGGGGGGGATTTGGGGTGTCCCAGGGGGTATGTGGGGGGCCCCCCCATGGGTTTGGGGGGAGATTTGGATCCCTCTGGGGGATTCTGGGGTCTCCCCAATGGGACGGGGTCAATTTGGGGTGTCCCGGGGGTCCCTATGGGGTATTTCGGGGTGAGATCTGAGGATCTGGGCGTCCCCGCTGAGATCTGGGGCTGACCGGGGCTGTTTCGGGCCAGGTGGCCGAGGCGGTGGCGCAGCCGTTGCTGGGGACGCGCCGCGTGACGCTGGTGGCCGGGGGCTCGGGTGACATCGGGGTGTCCCGGCTCCCCGGGGAGATCCTGGACGTCGTCACCCGCCTCCCCGCTGCCGTCGAGGCCCTGACGGGTGTCAGTGTCACCCAGGTCTGTCCCCTCCCCACCCTGGGGTCCCCTGGGGGGGAGGACGGGGGTGTCACCCCTGGGGTGGTAACACTGGGACATCCCTGTCCCCTCCTCAGTCCCCACTCTGTCCCCACAGGCCACCCAGAAGAAGTCTGAGTGCAAGGCCTGAGCCAATGTCACTGTGTCCCCAAAGTGCCACTACGCGCTGGTGCCACCATGCCTGCCAGGTGTCACCACCCCCTGGAGCCTCCGTGTCCCCACATGGTGCCACCACTGCCTGGCCACTGTCCCCTTGGTGCCACCACCTCCCAGTACCACCCTGTCCCCAAAGTGCCACTGTGCCCCAGTGCCACCCTTGCCTGCGAGGTGCCACCACCCCCTGCAGACCCCATCTCACCCAAGTGCCACCACCTCCCAGTGACACCCTGTCCCCAAAGTGCCACTACCCCAGCGTGTTACCCTGTCCCCCAAGTGCCACCACTCCACTGCACTACCTTGTCCCCACGGTGCCACCACCCAACCCCACCACTTTGTCCCCAAAGTGCCACCAACCCCCCCCCCCATGCCACCATCCCCACCCACCCCTGTGGGGGGGGAGCAACCAGCATGTCCCCAAGGTTGGGGACATGTCCCCCTGTCCCCAGACCATTAAAGCTGCTGTGTGCACATGGCACAGACCTGGTCCCTTGGGGGGGGTTGGGTCTGGGGACATGGTGGTTGTCCCAGAGGACACTGGGGTTGAGGGGACACTGGAGGTGACAGGGGACCGCCCCCGGGGGGACACTAAAGGGGACACAACCCCCATGGTGACAACGGGCGGGGACATGTGGGACATCCCCCCCCCCTCTCCCTCCTCCCCCCCGAGGACCTGGAAGGGACAGGGGACCCCAAAAGGACTTGGAGGTGACACCACCGCCCACCTGTCCCAAAGGACCCGGGGACACCCCAAAGTGGACCTGGAGAACCTCAAGGGCCATGGGGACCCCCAGGTGACACAGGAGGTGACAAAGGGACACGGCAGTGGCTTTTACGTCCCGGGTTTATTCCTCGCCCGGGGGCAGCTTTTCAATATGAAAAAAAAAGGGGGAAAATGAACCAAAAATGGGTGAAATTGGGGGAGGGGACACGCAGGGGACAGGAGAGCCCCCGCTTGGGGACACGAGGGGACAGGGCCACCTGGGTGGCCCCTCCTGGAAGTGGAGTGATTGGTTTTGGGTGGAAACGGGGGTGAATTTGTGCCCGAGGGGCGGCAATAATTTAGTGGCGATGTCGTCACCGCATCACCCCTCCCCACTCTGGGGACGTGGGGGTGACACAGGGGGGGTGGTGGCTCTGTGGTGAGAGGTGACCTTGTGGTGACGATGATGGAGAAGGGGGACGCTCTGGTGACGATGATGAAGGGCTCTGGTGACAACGCCGGTGACCGAGGGCTCTCTGAGGACGATGACTTTGGGGTCTTCGAGGATGATGAAGGCCAAGGGGTCTCCAGTGACAACGGTGAGGATGGAGGGCTCTGAGGACAACCGTGGTGAAGGCCAAGAGCTCTCCGGTGACGTTGACAATGGCCGAGGGCTTTCTGGTGACAATGGTGAAGGCCAACGGCTCCGTGAGGATGATGACAATGGCCAAGGGCTGTCCCAAGGCTGATGACAATGGCCAAGAACTCCCCAAGGACAATGATGAAGGCCAAGGGCTCTCCAAGGCCGATGACCAAGTGCTTTCCAGTGCCACCAGTGAAGACCCAAGACTCTCCCATGGCACCACCCGAGACCAAAGGGCTCTCCCAGGACGCTGCCAAGGCTGACGATGATGACGGAGGAGAAGGGGATAAGGAGGAGGCCGAAGGCTCTCTGAGGACGAGGGCTCTCCAAGGACGATGATGAAGGACGAGGGCTCTCCGAGGACGACGCTGACAGTGAAGGCCGAGAGGTTCTTTGAGGAGGCCGCGTTGGTGCTCCTCAAGCTTCTTCTTCGGCCTCCTCACCGAAGTCCTCCTCCTCCTCGGCGGTGGCGTCCTGGTACTGCTGGTACTCGGACACCAGGTCGTTCATGTTGCTCTCGGCCTCGGTGAACTCCATCTCGTCCATGCCCTCGCCCGTGTACCAGTGGAGGAAGGCCTTGCGCCGGAACATGGCGGTGAACTGCTCCGAGATGCGCTTGAAGAGCTCCTGGATGGCTGTGCTGTTCCCGATGAAGGTGACGGCCATCTTGAGGCCGCGCGGGGGGATGTCACACACCGCCGTCTTGACGTTGTTGGGGATCCACTCCACGAAGTAGGAGCTGTTCTTGTTCTGGACGTTGAGCATCTGCTCATCCACCTCCTTCATGGACATGCGCCCACGGAAGACGGCGGCCACTGTCAGGTAGCGGCCGTGGCGCGGGTCGCAGGCGGCCATCATGTTTTTGGCGTCGAAGACCTGTTGGGTGAGCTCGGGGACAGTGAGGGCGCGGTACTGCTGGCTCCCACGCGACGTCAGGGGGGCAAAGCCGGGCATGAAGAAGTGAAGGCGGGGGAAGGGCACCATGTTGACGGCCAACTTGCGGAGATCGGCGTTGAGTTGGCCAGGGAACCGTAAACAGGTGGTGACGCCACTCATGGTGGCCGAGACGAGGTGGTTGAGGTCACCGTAAGTGGGCGTGGTCAACTTGAGGGTGCGGAAGCAGATGTCGTACAGAGCTTCGTTGTCGATGCAGTACGTCTCGTCGGTGTTCTCCACCAACTGGTGGACGGACAAGGTGGCGTTGTACGGTTCCACCACCGTGTCCGAGACCTTGGGGGACGGGACGACGCTGAAGGTGTTCATGATCCGATCGGGATATTCCTCCCGGATCTTGGAGATGAGGAGTGTCCCCATGCCCGAGCCGGTGCCACCGCCCAAGGAGTGGGTGAGCTGGAAGCCCTGGAGGCAATCGCAACTCTCCGCTTCCTTCCTCACCACGTCCAGGACCGAGTCCACCAGTTCGGCCCCCTCCGTGTAGTGACCTTTGGCCCAGTTGTTGCCCGCGCCGCTCTGGCCTAAGGGTGGGGACAGGGTGGGGACGTCATGGAAGGGGGTCCAAGGGGGACATGGAGGTCTCTGGGGACTTGGGTTGCTCAATTTGGGGGCTTTCAGGGCAACCCTGGGGACCTCCATCCTACCTCTGGAGACCTTCCAAGGCAAGCTTGATCACCTCTGGAGACCTCCATCCCACCTTTGGGGACCTTGATTCTATGTTTGGGGACCTTCAAGCCAACCCTGAGTACCTTCGGGACCTTGATCCTACCTCTGGGGACCTTCCAACCACCATTGAGTACCTTGGGGAACTCCATCCACCTTTGGGGACCTCCGTCCACCTCCTCTGGGATGTCCACCCCAACCCTGGGGACTCTGGCCTCCTTGGGGAATTCTGTCACCCTCATGGTGACATCCAGCCCATCCTTGGGGACCCCTAAACACCTTGGGAACCTTTTTTCATCCTTCTTGGGTACCTCCAGCCCACACTTGGGCATCTTCAGCTACTCATGGCCCTCCACCAAACTCCTTAGGTATGTCCACGCCACCCTGAGTGACACCCACCTCCTAAGGGACCCTCACTCCCTTGGTTTGGGGACCCCCTGACCCCTTTGGGGACAAAGAGGGACAGCTCTGGGGACATAAGGAAAGACCCTGGCCACCAAGAAGAGGACAATAAGAACCCACCACCCCGCTGTGACCAAGCACTTGAGGGCCACCAAGAAGTGATGTGGCACTCGGGCACCCAGGGGCCACCACCGTGGGGACACTTGAGGGCCACCACCCCACCCCATGGCAATGATCACCCAAAGGTGGCCACCACCGGGAGCTTCATAGCCACCAAGGGAAACCCACCCTGCCACCCCAAGGTCACCTAGGGGGACATGGGGGGGACACTGGGGACCCCGGGTGACACTAGGACTCACCGAAAACGAAGTTATCCGGACGGAAGATCTGCCCGAAGGGTCCCGAGCGCACCGAGTCCATGGTGCCCGGCTCCAGATCCACCAAGATGGCCCTGGGCACGTACTTACCCCCTGGGGACAACACCGTGTCACCAAGGGGGCATGACAGTGACAACACTGCCTCACCTCCCCACTCCCAAACCCTCCAGAAACCACCCCAAAACCCGAGGGAGGTGAAAAATTGGGGAGGTGAGAGGTCAGGGTTCAGGGAATGGGGGGGGGAAGGGACAGAGGGGGGACACCGGGAGGGGGGGTGACACTGGGGAAGGTGACACCGTACCGGTGGCCTCGTTGTAGTAGACGCTGATGCGGTCGAGCTGGAGGTCGCTGTCGCCGTGGTAGGTGCCGGTGGGGTCAATGCCATGTTCATCGCTGATCACCTCCCAAAACTAAGGGCCGGGGGGGAGGGGGGGCATGGTCAGATAGGCTCCACCCCCTCCCCTTGCCCCACCCCCCCACCCCCCCAGGGGGGCCTGGGTCCCCTCCCTCAGGGGTGGGGCAGCCCGGACCTCAGAGTCCCCACTATGGGAGTAAGGGTGGAGGGTTCCCCCCCACTTCGGGGTGTGGCCAGTTTGGGGGGGGCCCTAAAGAGGGGTGGGGCTTAATGTGGGGGTGTGTCCAAAGGGGAGGAGCCTGTGGGAGCAGGGGGAGCCTCATTGGATGAATCAACCCTGTGGGTTGAGCCTCGAAAGGGGGTGGGATCTCATGAGAAGTCAGCCCAGGGGGCGTGGCTTATGGGAAAGGGGGCGTGGTCATGAGAAACCCCCACCCTAGGGGTGGAGCCAAGGTGAGAGGCATCACTGCGGGGGGGCGGAGCCACCCTCTAAGGGGGGCTGGGTGGGGCGGAGCCTCATCACCCGCAGGGGCGGGGCTAAAGAGGGGCGGAGCCTCATTACACCCCCCCCAACCCCCTCCCCCCCAGAAAAGGGCGGGAACCGGAAACGGCATTTGAATCGTGGAGGCACTTCCAAAAAAATGCTCAATTTCAGGAAGACTCAAAATTTGCCTTTTTCACCCCCAAAAATATACATTTCTCAAAAAAACACCGCAACATTTCAATTATTGCCTCCCCAGAATTGTAACGCATAGGGGGAGGGGCGGCTGAGAACAAAGGGTGGGGGAGGGGCGAGCAGCCTGGGGACCCCCAAGGTCATATGGGGGGGGGGGGGGGGGGGGGGAGTGGGGGCCACGCCCTTTGGGTGAAAATAGCCCCTAAAAATGAGATTTTGGGCTGACGGTGGAGGAATGGGTTAAAAAACATGAATTTGGGTTAAAAATCATAATTTTGGTTTAAAAATTGTCACTGTGGAGAGAAAAATCTGCATTTATGGGTGGTCAAAATTAGCAGGTTTTAGAGAGTTAAGATTACAATTTTTGGTTAAAAATGTTATTTTGGGGCAGAAAAAAAGATGATTTTGTAGCAAAAATTTTATTTTTGGGCTAAAAAAAGTTCATTTTTGGGAAAAAGAGGAAATGCCACAACTGAAAAGTTCAATTTTGGGGTTAAAAAAATGGGTTTTGGGAACAAAAATGTTTTGATGCAGAGCTGCTAAAAAAAAAAATAAAACAGGAATTTTACTGAAAAAAAATATTTGGGGGGATAAAATTGCAATTATGAGTTTGAAAAGGGATTTTGAGACAAAAAAAATTTTTTTTGGTTCAAAAAAATGTCATTTTAGTAATTTTGGAGAACAAAGATCCTATTTTGAGGCTGGAAATGATAATTCGGGGGGCTGAAAACTCCATTTGGTGACACATAGTGTATTTTTGGGCTTAAAAATGTCAATTTTTGGACAAAAATTGTCGTACGGGGGGAAAAAGTGTGATTTTGGTACCAAAAATATCGATTTTGGGGCTGAAAAAAATAATAAAAAGGGTAAAATTCTATTGTAAAGCAGAAATAAAAGTATTCCGGTGTGGAAAAAAGCCTTTTTGGAGGCCTAAATTATCTTTTTTTTTTTTTGGAAAAAGCACCATTTTGCATTAAAAAGGCATATTCTGTAGTCAAAAAAAATATGATTTTGGGACCAAACTACTTATTTGAGGCAAAAAAAGTGCAACTAGGAGCACAAAGTTCCTGTCCTTTAACTCAGGACCTCCATTTTGGGCTTGGAAACCTCCATTTTGGGGCTGAAATATCTTTTAGCTATAAAAAAAATCCACTTTGGGCTAAAAATAATCATTTGGGGGGTGAAAAAGTTCTTTTTGGGGGCTCAAAAACTCATTTTGGGGCAAAAAGAAACCTTTCTGAGGGCTGAAAAATGGTATTGCGGAGAACAAAGATCATACTCGGACAACGTCCATTTTGGGGCTGGGAAATGCTTTTTGGGGGCAGAGAACTGTATTTTAGCGCTCCAGAAGTACCATTTTGTGGACAAAAAGTGTCTTTTTGAGGCTAAAAACTTTAATTTCAATGCTAAAAGCTCTTATTTTTAAAAAAAAAAAAAAAAAAAGAAGCCTATTTTAGGGCTAAAAACTTCTTTTCAGGGAACAAAGCTTACAGAGGCAAAAAAACCTGCATTTTAGGGCTGGAAACTCCTATCTTAAGGGAAAACCCTTCAATTTTGGAGCTAAAAGCTCTATTTTCTAGGCTAAATATGGCATTTTAGGACTGGAAAAGAAAATCTTTATTTTTGGGACAAAAGGGTGCCATTTTAGGCATGAAAAAATGGCATTTTTGTGCCAAAAGAGCCTCTGGCGAGGCGGCACGCCTCTATTTTGGGGCTAAAAATCGTTATTTTGAGTATAGAAACCTTTTATTTTGGGGTAGAAACCCCTCGTTTCGGGGCTGAAAAAGCTGCAAGAGGCAGGAGACCACGACTTTTGGTTAAAAAAAGCACAATTTTGGCTTTTAAAGCATTGATTGGGGAAGGTGTGTGTGAAAAAATAACATTTGAGCGCTGAACCTTCGAATTTTGGGGCTTTAGCTCCCCCATTTAAGGGCTGAAAACTCCATAATCCAAGGAAAGGTAGCGATTTCTGACTAAAATATGGTGAAAGAGGAAATTAGGAGGTGGAAAAGGACCATTTTTCTAGTAAAAAGTATTATTTTAGTGTTGAAAAGCGGCATTTCGGGGCTAAACCACCGAATTTTGGGGCTGAAAATTCCCTGATCGAGGCAAAAATAGCCATTTTGTGGTGTAAGATGGGGAAAGGGGAAAATAGAGGGCGAAAAAAGAACATTTTTCAGGTAAAAAGTGCTATTTTGTGGCTGAAAAGCCGCATTTCGCGGCCGCTGCCTGAGGCGCGGCGGGAAACCGCCATTTTGGGCCGCGTGCGAAGAAAGGCGGGGGAGGGGCGCCCCCATTTTGAGGCCGGAAACCTCCATTTTGGGGCCGAAACGATTCACTTTTGAGGGCGAACCCCCTTATTTTGGGGCTGAGCGTTTTATTTCAGGCCCTCAACGGGCGGGAAAGGCACGATTTCAAGCTGAAATCGCTCCGATTCGGGTCTGCCTTTGTCTGCGCGCGAGGGGAGTGGCCTCTTAAAAGGGGCCGCGCCGCTCTGGGAGGGAAAAGGGGGGGCCACCCCCTCTTAGCCCGGCACCGCCCGCCCGCTGTTCACCTTGGCTCCGATCTGGTTGCCGCACTGGCCCGCTTGGATGTGGACGATCTCCCTCATGGTGACGGCGTGAGTCACGTCGGGCTGGGCACGGTGCTGGAGCGGTGGGCCCCACCCGGTCTTGTTTGAACGATACGGTGGACGCGGCGCCTTTAAGGTACGACCGCTGTTGCGAGCGCGGCGGCGGTGACAATGGCGGAACCCGTGGCCCCGCGGCGCCTCATATAGACAAAGCGGCGGCGGCCGGCCCCGCGCTCCCATTGGACGGCATTGGGTGGCGCGGGAGGGAGGCCCCGCCCCACCCCGCTTGCACCGCCCCTCACTGGGCATGGTTTGCGGGCGGCGCAGTTGGGGCGCGGGAGCGGAGCGGAGCGGAGCAGCGCGATGGGGCTGGGGCTGGGGCTGGGGCTGCTGGTGGGGGTCCTCGTCGGGGCTGCGAGCGGTGAGTGCGGGCGGGAGCCCTGGGTCCCCCCGGAACCCCTTTCCTGGGCGCCGGTTAACTCCCCCCCCATGGCCCCCCTCCATCCCTGCGCCCCGATCTTCCCTTCGCTGGGCACAGGGACCCCCCGACCCCCCTCCCCGGCTACGCACACCTCTCAGCCTCCCCCGCCCCGCTCCCCCTTCCCGGGACCCCGCTGGACACGGGACCCCCTTTTCTGGAAACCTCCCGCCCCCCGTTCCCCTCCTCCCACCCCCTCCCCTGGATCTGCTCCCCTGGACACCGGAGTCCCCCCCGGACCCCTTCCTGGGCGTCCCGCGTCTCCCAACCTCCAGACCCCCCTTTCCTTGACACCGAGACCCCCCGCGCTCCCCTTCCTGGGAACAAGGACGCCCCTTCAGCACACACATTGCTCCCCCGCTTCCGCCCACCAGTCACATCCCCTGTGAAGCTGCCCCCGCCCCCCCCCAATCTGCTCCCCCGGGACCCCCACCCCACCTCCATATCCCTCCCTGCACCCCGGACACCCTCCCCCCCGTCTCACCCCAACCCTTCTGCCCCCACCTCTCACCGCCCCCCGTCCCCACAGGGCTCCACTCCCTGCGCTACTTTTATGTTGCGGTGTCGAAGCCCAGCCCGGGGGTGCCCGAGTTCGTGGAAGTGGGGTACGTGGATGGGAACCCCTTTGTGCACTACGACAGCGAGAGGGGGAAGATGGAGCCCCAGGCAGACTGGATGGTGGGCACCGTGGATGAGCAGTACTGGGACACTGAGACCCAGAAGGCAAAGCAGAATCAGCACATTAGCCGTGTGAACCTGGACACAGTGCGGAGCCGCTACAACACGAGTGGGAGTGAGTGCGGGCTGCGCTGGGGCTCCGTGGGATGGGAGAATTTCCCCCTGCCCCACACTTCTGCCCCAGGTTGTGCTGGCCCTTCCCTGCCTGGTGTCACTGTCACAGGGCTCCCCACCACCCTGTCCCCCAGACCGAGGGGCTCCCACTGCCCTGTGCCAGCCCCACAGTTCCTGGGATCCCCTGCCCCGGATCCAAGGGGGGCTTCTGGCCACCCTGTCCCAGCACATCCCCACCCCCACCATGCTCAGGACCCCCATCCCTGGACTGGGCACCCTGTCCCTGCCCCTCAGCACCCCCAGGGCAGTTGAGACCTCCCAGAACCAGAGGGGCTCCCACCCCGAGTGTCCCGACCCCTCCCCCTCTCCATGGTACTCAGACCCCGATCCCATGGCCAAATGGGCTTCCTCCACACCATCCCATCTCCTTGTGTCCCCCTGTTTGGGACCCATCTCAGCCCCTCGCTGTCCCAGGGTGCCGTGGGGCTCGGTGCCAGCCCAGCCATGCCCTGGATGCAGGGGGTCTGCACCACGGTGTTACGTGACACTGAGTGCTGTGGGCCTGGGCAGGATGGGTGACAGCTCTCCTGTCAGTGCCCGATCCCCCCATGTGTCACACAGGGTGGGGGCACTGCTGGGGGGTCCGTGCCCCACTGACAGCCCAGGGCTGCAGCAGCCCCTCAGCCCCATCTCCCGGGTCGTGTTCCAGGGGGTCTAACGCGGCAGCGGATGTACGGCTGTGACCTCCTGGAGGACGGGAGCACCAGGGGGTTTTATCAGAATGCCTATGACGGGAAGGACTTCGTCGCCTTCGACATGGCCACGATGACGTTCACCGCGGCGGATGAAGCGGCACTGATCACCAAGCAGAAGTGGGAGAAGGATGGGACTGAAGCTGAGCGGTGGAAGTACTACCTGCAGAACACCTGCGTGGAGTGGCTGAAGAGATACGTGAGCTACGGGCGGTCCGTGCTGGAGAGGAAAGGTGAGGGCGAGGCGGGGACCCCGGGGACCGGCCCACGCGGGTGCGTGTGTGCGCCGGCCCTGAGCGCCACCCCGTTCCCAGAGCGCCCCGCGGTGCGAGTGTCGGGGAAGGAGGCCCACGGGATCCTGACCTTGTCCTGCCGCGCTTACGGCTTCTACCCGCGGCCCATCAGCATCAGCTGGCTGAAGGACGGCGAGGTCAGGGACCAGGAGACGGCGTGGGGCAGCACCGTGCCCAACAGCGACGGCACCTTCTACGCCTGGGCCTCCATCGGGGCGCGCCCGGAGGAGAGGGACAGGTTCCGGTGCCGCGTGGAACACGCCAGCCTGCCCGAGCCCGGCCTCTTTGCGTGGGGTGAGCCCGGTGGGCTTGGGCAGGGGGAGCGGTGGGCCGGGGTGCTTCCCCTTCCCCTCCTCACCGCCCTGCTCTCCCCCAGAGCCGGAGCCCACCCTGCTCCCCATCGTGCTGGGGGTGGCCGTTGTCCTGCTGGCTGTCATCGTTGTCATCGGTGGAGTCATCTTCTGGAAGTGCAGACAGGGTAAAGCGGCGGGGCGGCGAGGCAGAGGGGCCGGGAGGGGCTGCGGGCACGAGCCGCTGCGCTCTGGGGAGCCCCCGAGCCTGGCGGGGAAGCACGGTGGGTGCTGATGCCTCTTTCTCTCTGCAGGGAAAACGGGCTACGCCACGGCGCCAAGTGAGTACCGGGGGCAGGTCCGGCTCCAGGCGCTGCCCAGGGCCGGGCGCTCTCGTGGCTCCGGTTTCTGGCCGCTGCCGGCATTTCCCGACCCCCCCCGACCCCCCAGTGCTGACCCTTTCATGTCCCATGGTGGGGACGTATGGAGGAGGTTGTCACCCCCGTGGTGCTGGCGGCACCGTCCTCCTCTGCCCGGGGCTGTGGCATGGCCGTGGCTCCTGGCACGTGCACGGTGCCCGTAGCGAGCGGGGGCTGGCAGCTCACGGCTGTTTCTCTCTCGCAGGCACGGACAAGGGGTCTGACAGCTCAGCCGCAGGTACGGCGTGGGGCTGGGGGGTGGACAGGGCACCCCCAGCTCTCTGTGCTCCTTCGGGGCACCCACAGCCGTCAGGAGCACCCCCAAGCAGAGGGCTGGGGACAGGGAGGTGGCCCTGGGTGACACCGGCTCCTCTTGTCCCTGCAGGGATCCCCGCCTGAGCACTGGCCCGGGGCTGGATGCGGCCCCTGGACGCAGAGAGGTGCTGGAGGAGGCTGGGCGCTGCCTGTGGCGCTTGGCGCGCTGCGCCTGGCATGGGGGAACTGCCCATTTCCGCCACTTTGAAAATGTTGCACTGGATTTATAACTGATTTGTTAATTCTGAGCTTGTAACTGCTTTCTTCTGCTGTGTTCCTGTCCTGTGGCACACAATAAATGCTGTGTGTGTGTCCCCCACTGTGGAGAGTTTTACTGAGAGCTGGCTGCGGGACAGGGGGCACGCAGACACCATGGTGCTAGTCGACCAGAGGAACAGCAGATAAGCAAGAAGCTCTGTAGGCACTAATTATTGCAAAGATAGCATATCCTTGCAGGTGCTGAAGCTAGACGATAATTGGATGTGATAGGTCATCATGACCGAAGTTCAAAGAAGTAGGCCTGAGAACTGTAACCGCAAGCGCGCACAACAAAAGGAGCTAGTGTTGGGAGAAGTAGCCAATAATGAGCTTAGCTTTTGCAATATGTATGAACCTAATTAACAACTGTATAAAGAGGTGCTAACCGCTGTAATAAACGAGACTTGCTGATCATCTTTGGTGGTCGTGTTGCTTGTTCTCCCGCCGACTTCCACAAATGGTGACCCCGACGTGATTGCCACGGTGGAGCGGCGAGTGAGCTCGGGTCCTACAGCAGCCGGGACGGCGAATAAGCACCTAAACCAAAAAATTCCTCGAGGAGGCAATTAGGCACTGAGGAATTCGTGGAGGGGTGCCGCGCCCTGGGTGACCTCATCGGAGAGCCCGGCCGATACGTGCTGCCGAGACCTTGCAAGGCTGCAACAGCGCTGACGAGTAACAAGGAAATGGAAAGGCAAGCAGCATATAATTTATTTACGTGCTTTTTAAAAAAGCGACAGATTAAGGGGATAGATCCCGAAAAGGAGCTCCCTGGGCTCTTAGATTATGGGTATGCTAAGGGTTGCTTTCAAAACCCGCATACTGTTCATGAGTTAGAGGAATGGAGGAAGCTGGGGGATAAGATCTGGGAGGCTGTGTTAGATGATGATAAGACGGCAAAAAAGCTGGGAAAGCAGTGGCGCGTAGTGTATAATGAATTGCTACAATATCAAATAGAAAAAAGGGCGGCTCAGCAGGCTAACGAGTCCCAGGAAAAGAATAGGGGGTATGCCGGGTGGTCTGATTGTCCCTTGCCTCCTGCCGTATCTACGGTTGTGTTACCACCGCACGCCGGTGAAGGAGCCAGCGCTCCGCCGCCCGCCCCTGACCCACCTCCAGCGGCTACACCCGTTACCCCCTCGACACCCTGGCCGGAGGCACCCCCACCAACGCCCCCGATAGCCAATGCGCCTGTCCCTGGGGCGCAGAGCGACCTGGCGGGGGCCATTGCTCAAGGAAGGCGAGAGATGTGGGCGGCATTGGCAAAAGATTGTCTGGAGTCTGGGGATGGGGAGGCCATGGAGGCTGCGAAAGAGCTGGCTTGTCCGGTGGTTTTTTCTCCCTTGCAGGGAGGGGGGCTTCAGGCTGCCATTACGGCGATAGATTGGAAACTTTTGTCCCAATTACGATCCACTGTTAGTCAGTTTGGAGTCAAAAGCGCAAATTGGAGTATTGAGGAGGCCCTTGAGCGCATGGCTAGTATACCGATCGGGCCACAAGCGATGTTAGTGGAGGCTATTAAGGAATTGGGATTGGGATTAAAAGAACAAGCAAAGGTGAGCCAGAGTCAGGTGTTAGCTGCTCTTGCACCCCTGCAAGTCTCTGCGACAGTCAGCCCTAGAGCTCCATTTACTGGCCGTGTCAAGTGCTACCGCTGTGGAGGGTTTGGACATTTGCGGCGAGAGTGTACGTTCGGGAAACTTCAATACCAGCGCGCAGAAACACCACAGCAGCCGTGCCCCGACACAAGTAGCTGCTGTCAGCCAACCCTCGGATCAACCAACCTGCACCCCGCCACAGCAGGGAGCCTCAGCCTGGACGTGGCAGCCGCAGTGACAGTAACGCTAATGTCGCCCGCACCCGAGAAAGTTCCCACAGGCATCAGGGGACCAATTATGATCTGGACAGGCTACCGTCAAGGGAAGCTGGAGTGAAAACCCGGGTAAGAAAAATGGAAAAAGAAGTAACACTGTAACTAGCTATTGTTATGCTTTTTAGAAAAGCGGGGACTGGACATAAGTAAAAAGACTTTGGGCTCCCTACATGCTTGGGGGTATGCCAAAGGACACTTTAAAGACCCTAATACGTTGTTTGATGTAACGGAGTGGAGAAAGTGTGGGGACTCTCTGCGGGACAATGTTGTTAGCGGTGATAAAACGGCAAAAAAGTCGCGGGGACTGTGGCGGGAGGTGAACGGTGCCCCTCCGTTTTTTTTTTTCCCCCCCGAGCGCCGCGGCAGCGGCTGGAGCGGCGGCCGGCGCCGGGGCCGTGCCTGGCGCAGCGGAGCGGCGCGAGCGGCATTCCACCCCCCTCCTCCCCTGCACCACCCCCCCCCCCCCCCATCCCCCCCCCCCCCCGCACCACCCACCCCCCCCCCACCCCCCTCCTCCCCGCGCGCGCTGTGGCAGCAGCCGGAGCGTTCGCGGCTTCAAGGCCCTCGCCACTGGTAAATAAATAAAAAAATAAAAAATTAAAAAAAAAAAAAAAAAAAAGAAAAAAAAAGAAAAAGGGGGAAAAATAGTTGTGCATAAGCTGCCTTTTGTGGGGAGAATTAACAGTAGATGCAAACATAATTTTTCAGACCTTCTGGAATAAACATTTAAGCAAGCAACAATGTTAAGATAAAAACATCACAGTACCTGTAATACTATTTAGCAGCAGAGCAGTTTTTATGAAGCAATCACAGTAAAACAGGGTGCAAATCAGCCGTATATGCAATTTCCAAATTGGTTGCAAAATGCACTTGATAGGGCACCTCTATCTGATCCTGGGCGAGAAGCATTACTCATGTCTTTAAGTGTTGAAAATTCTAACCCAACCTGCAAGTGTATTTTACAGAGTCTGCCTAAAAACTCCAGTATTGCTGAAATGATGGATGCTTGTTCCGGGGTAGGAACACCTGAAGAGCATGCTAGTTTCATGGCCTCAGCTTTTCCTGCGGCTATCCGACCCTTGGTAACGACATTTGAATAGTTCCCATGGTCCTTTAAAAGGAGGGGATGACTTTGCCTTTTGGCTTTCCTTCAAGGTGCGATCGGCCTTGTGGGGGGAGCCCTTGGGTAAACAAGCCCCAGGTGCCCCACATTGGATAAATGAGTGCCAGGTGTCCTGTTTTGGGGACAGGGGCTGGGTCCATTTGTGGAAAGAGTGGAGTGTCTGTCTGTGAGGTGGACGCACTTTGCAGAGTTTTCCTGTTGGGGAAGGACCTCCTGACTCTCCCTGCAACTGGGCCCTGGTCACGTTTGGCATTTGCAAATGGGGCTTCATAGGAAAACAATACGGGACTACTTCCATATGATGAGCCTTGGTTGTCTCCATCTCTTCTGTGGGAGACTTTGTTTCTTTGTTAATTCCACCTGTTATTGAATTCCACCTGTTATTGGTTGCTGTTGTATTAATGATTGTACTTTATGTTTTCAAAAAGGTAACAAGCATGATTAAACATACCATGAAGAACGTATGGCTGGCTAAAAGAGAATAACCAAATAGTGAACCAGCCATATGGGATGTTGGCCTAGGCAGGTAGCCACATTCTAAAAGCTGCTTCAAAGAGAGAAAAAATAAGAAAGAGCAATGACTGCTTCACTAGGGAATGCAGGAGTGAGCAGATGGGAGTGACCAACTGGACACTGCGTGAGAAGAACTTAAGAACCAACGGGAACTGAACTGAGCTGCATGTTTACCTTGTACTAGAGACTTTTAACCAATTAAATAATGCGTGACCGCGTGTAGGGAAAGAAAAATTGTAAAAAAGGGACAGACAGAATTAATAGAAGATTTAGATAGCGTTAGGCATGCTGTGTTGCAAAATAGAGCTGCTGTTGATTTTTTGCTTTTAGCACAAGGCCATGGATGTGAAGATTTCGAAGGAATGTGCTGTTTGAACCTTTCAGATCATTCTGTATCAATTCATGCTCAGTTGTCTAAACTTCAGCAACTTACCAGGCACCTACAGCAAGAGACGGGTTGGGGTTTTGATGGCTGGCTGAAGGGCCTGGGACTAGATCCGTGGCTGCGAGGAGTTATACAATATCTTGCAGTTATTATTGGGGTTGTTTTATTAGCTTTGCTTTTATTGCCATGTATTTTAAACTGCCTTCAAAATATGCTTAACCGCTTGCTTAAAAAAGCTTTTCAGGCTAATTTAGTTTGGCAAAAAGAAAACGGGGGAAGTGTGGAGAGTTTTACTGAGAGCTGGCTACATGACAGGGGGCACGCAGACACCATGGCGCTAGTCGACCAGAGGAACAGCAGATAAGCAAGAAGCTATGGAGGCACTAATTATTGCAAAGATAGCATAGCCTTGCAGGTGCTGAAGCTAGACGATAATTGGATGTGGTAGGGCATCATGACCGAAGTTCAAAGAAGTTGGCCTGAGAACTGTAACCGCAAATATGCACAACAAAAGAACTAACAGTGGAAGAAATAGCCAATGATGAGCTTAGCTTTTGCAATATGTATGAGCCTAATTAACAACTGTATAAAGAGGTGCTAACCGCTGTAATAAACGAGACTTGCTGATCATCTTTGGTGGTCGTGTTGCTTGTTCTCCCGCCGACTTCCACACAAAGGGATGGGGGACCCTGAATGTTCAGGGGACACAAAGGGATGGGGGGACCCCAAGTGACCCCCCCTGGTCACCCCTGGGTCCCCTCTCAAGGTTCTTTCCGCACCCCCCAGAAGAGCCTGACTTCATTCTGGAGCCCACCCAGAGCTTCGTGCCACCAATGGCCAAGGGTAGGTGGCCCTGACACTGTGGTGTCCCCCTCCCTGGACCCCTGGGTGTCCCCCTGGCCACCAAGGTCCCCAACATGGCTCTCCCACAGGCATAACCTCACATTGGCCCCCATGGCCACCTCCGTCTTCGACTGCACCCACCTGGTGACCGACCGCGTCCGGCGCACCGTCAAGTTCCTCTGCGCGGTGGCCCGTGGGGTCCCCATCATCACCCCCAAGTGGCTCCACAAGGTCCCGTGGGGGTGGGGGACAGGGAAAGGTGGGCCTTGGGGACAAGGAGAAGGTCCCAGGGGACAGGAGATGGGGTCCTTAGGGACAGGAAGGGGGATTTTGGGGTCGTGGGGGGTCCTCGGGGACAAAGAAGGGGCTCTTGGGGACAAGGGGGTGTCCTTGGGGACAGGGCATGGGGTGTCTGGGGACAAAGGAGGGGCCCTTGGGGACAAGGGAGGACCTTGGGGATAGGGAGGTTGTGGGGGACAAGGGAGAGGGGTCCTTGGAGACAAAGAGGGGTCCTTGGGTACAGGGGATGGGGCCCATGGGGACATGGGGGCCCTTGGGAACAAGAGGGGACCTTGAGGACAACAGGGACCTTGGGGACAGAGGGGTTTTGGGTAATGGGGTTTGGGGACGGGAGGGACCTGGGGGATCCCAGGGGTGACAGAGGTGCCACCGCGTGTCCCCTCGGTGTCCCCAGAGCGCCCGCAGTGGCCGTGTCCTGGTGCCAGGTCCCTTCCTGGTGCGTGACAGCCAGCAGGAACGGCACTTCGGCTTCAGCCTGGCCCAGGCCCTGCGCCGCGCCCGCTGCCACCCCCTGCTCCAGGTGACAACCCTTCCCAACTGTCCCCAGCCCTTCCCAACTGTCCCCAGCCCTTGGCCTTGTTCCCCGTGGAGCTGAGTCCTGCCCACATGGCCTCAGTCCCACCTGGGGGGACTTTGGGGCTGTCCCCTCCTTTGCTGGTGGCCCCAAGGTGGCCCTGTCCCCTAAAGTGTCTTTGGTCCCCAAGTGTCACCACCATGTGGACTTGGCCCAGCCCCACGGGTGTCCCCTGATATCCCGTCAGTGTCCCCTGGTGTCTTCACGCTGTCCCCAAGGCGTTCCCTGTGTCCCCAGTGTCCCTGCCTGCCAGGACTCCCAGACCCTGCTCCTCCGAGCTGCTGCCAGGAGGTGCCCCCTGGGGGGTGCAGTCTCCTCTGGAGATTTTCCAGCCTGTCACCTGAGGGATGTGCTCGCGGGGCCCTGCTGTACCCCAGGGCAGCTGGGCTGGGGGACCTCTGGAGGTCCCTTCCGACTCGGACAATTCCCTGAATCCCAAATTGCCATTTAAGTGAAGTGACAACATTTGAAGTTCTGTTTGAGTCCGGTGCCCTGCGCTGGGCTCTCCAGCAGCTCCGTGTCCCGCTGGAACTGGGGAGCCGGCACTGGACCCAGCGCTCAGCTGAGGCCTCACCAGGGCAGAGCAGAGGGGGAGGAGAACCCCCCTGACCTGGGCCCGCGCTCCCCTTCACGCACCCCAGGGACCATTGGCCACCGTGCGGCTCGTGGTCAGCCTGGTGTCACCAGGACCCCGGTCCTTGTCCCCAGAGCTGCTCTCCAGCCGCTCGGCCGCAGCCCGGGCACACGCGTGGCTCTCCCCGGCCCGGGACTCCCCGCTTGCTCCTGCTGGGTCTCGTTTGGTCCCGCCCCAGTGTGCTGAACAGGAGCGGACCCGGTACGACCCCGGGGGGACGCCACCAGTGTGCCCCAGTGCCCGGTGCCCTCGGGGCTCTGTCCTTCGCGCAAGTCCCAGTCCCGCTCGCCGAGCTGGGCTGCAGCGGTGCCGCGGCAGAGCGCCCGAAGCCCCCTGAAGCCCGGGCGGGCCACGGCGACTGCGCTCCCGTCGCAGCCCGGCGAGTTACGGCCCTCGGGACGGCTCCGGGGCGTGGGCTGCCCCGCGGGGGTCCCGGTGGGCCCTGTCCCCCCCCGCGCTGCCTCCCGCGCTTTCGCTTTCGCCTTCGCCTTCCTCTCGCAACCTGCGGAGCCGCCATCTGCCCGGCGACCGGTGACGTCAGGCGCGCCGCGGGCTGCCATTGGCGGGAGGGCGCCGGCGGAGCCAATGGCGGGGCGGGGCGGGGCTCGTGGGTGGTGTCCGGGCATGGTTTGCGGGGGGCGCAGTTGGGGCGCGGGAGCGGAGCGGAGCAGCGCGATGGGTCTGGGGCTGGGGCTGCTGGTGGGGGTCCTCGTCGGGGCTGCGAGCGGTGAGTGCGGGCGGGAACCCTGGGTCCCCCCGGAACCCCTTTCCTGGGCGCCGGTTAACTCCCCCCCCATGGCCCCCCTCCATCCCTGCGCCCCGATCTTCCCTTCGCTGGGCACAGGGACCCCCCGACCCCCCTCCCCGGCTACGCACACCTCTCAGCCTCCCCCGCCCCGCTCCCCCTTCCCGGGACCCCGCTGGACACGGGACCCCCTTTTCTGGAGACCTCCCGCCCCCCGTTCCCCTCCTCCCACCCCCTCCCCTGGATCTGCTCCCCTGGACAACGGCGGCCCCCCCGGACCCCTTCCTGGGCATCCCGCGTCTCCCAACCTCCAGACCCCCCTTTCCTTGACACCGAGACCCCCCGCGCTCCCCTTCCTGGGAACAAGGACGCCCCTCCAGCACACACATTGCTCCCCTGCTTCCCCCCACCAGTCACATCCCCTGTGAAGCTGCCCCCCCCCCCCCCAATCTGCTCCCCCGGGACCCCCACCCCACCTCCATATCCATCCCTGTACCCCGGACACCCTCCCCCCCGTCTCACCCCAACCCTTCTGCCCCCACCTCTCACCGCCCCCCCGTCCCCACAGGGCTCCACTCCCTGCGCTACTTTGATGTTGCGGTGTCGAAGCCCAGCCCGGGGGTACCCGAGTTCGTGACAGTGGGGTACGTGGATGGGAACCCCTTTGTGCACTACGACAGCGAGAGGGGGAAGATGGAGCCCCAGGCAGACTGGATGGTGGGCACCGTGGATGAGCAGTACTGGGACACTGAGACCCAGATCACAAAGCAGAATCAGCACATTAGCCGTGTGAACCTGGACACAGCACGGAGCCGCTACAACACGAGTGGGAGTGAGTGCGGGCTGGGCTGGGGCTCCGTGGGATGGGAGAATTTCCCCCTGCCCCACACTTCTGCCCCAGGTTGTGCTGGCCCTTCCCTGCCTGGTGTCACTGTCACAGGGCTCCCCACCACCCTGTCCCCCAGACCGAGGGGCTCCCACTGCCCTGTGCCAGCCCCACAGTTCCTGGGATCCCCTGCCCCGGATCCAAGGGGGGCTTCTGGCCACCCTGTCCCAGCACATCCCCACCCCCACCATGCTCAGGACCCCCATCCCTGGACTGGGCACCCTGTCCCTGCCCCTCAGCACCCCCAGGGCAGTTGAGACCTCCCAGAACCAGAGGGGCTCCCACCCCGAGTGTCCCGACCCCTCCCCCTCTCCATGGTACTCAGACCCCGATCCCATGGCCAAATGGGCTTCCTCCACACCATCCCATCTCCTTGTGTCCCCCTGTTTGGGACCCATCTCAGCCCCTCGCTGTCCCAGGGTGCCGTGGGGCTCGGTGCCAGCCCAGCCATGCCCTGGATGCAGGGGGTCTGCACCACGGTGTTACGTGACACTGAGTGCTGTGGGCCTGGGCAGGATGGGTGACAGCTCTCCTGTCAGTGCCCGATCCCCCCATGTGTCACACAGGGTGGGGGCACTGCTGGGGGGTCCGTGCCCCACTGATGACCCAGGGCTGCAGCAGCCCCTCAGCCCCATCTCCCGGGTCGTGTTCCAGGGGGTCTAACGCGGCAGCGGATGTACGGCTGTGACCTCCTGGAGGACGGGAGCACCAGGGGGTTTTATCAGAGTGCCTATGACGGGAAGGACTTCGTCGCCTTCGACATGGCCACGATGACGTTCACCGCGGCGGATGAAGCGGCACTGACCACCAAGCAGAAGTGGGAGAAGGATGGGACTGTCGCTGAGCAGCGGAAGTACTACCTGCAGAACACCTGCGTGGAGTGGCTGAAGAAATACGTGAGCTACGGGCGGTCCGTGCTGGAGAGGAAAGGTGAGGGCGAGGCAGGGACCCCGGGGACCGGCCCACGCGGGTGCGTGTGTGCGCCGGCCCTGAGCGCCACCCCGTTCCCAGAGCGCCCCGCGGTGCGAGTGTCGGGGAAGGAGGCCCACGGGATCCTGACCTTGTCCTGCCGCGCTTACGGCTTCTACCCGCGGCCCATCAGCATCAGCTGGCTGAAGGACGGCGAGGTCAGGGACCAGGAGACGGAGTGGGGCAGCACCGTGCCCAACAGCAACGGCACCTTCTACGCCTGGGCCTCCATCGGGGCGCGCCCGGAGGAGAGGGACAGGTTCCGGTGCCGCGTGGAACACGCCAGCCTGCCCGAGCCCGGCCTCTTTGCGTGGGGTGAGCCCGGTGGGCTTGGGCAGGGGGAGCGGTGGGCCGGGGTGCTTCCCCTTCCCCTCCTCACCGCCCTGCTCTCCCCCAGAGCCGGAGCCCACCCTGCTCCCCATCGTGCTGGGGGTGGCCGTTGTCCTGCTGGCTGTCATCGCTGTCATCGGTGGAGTCATCTTCTGGAAGTGCAGACAGGGTAAAGCGGCGGGGCGGCGAGGCAGAGGGGCCGGGAGGGGCTGCGGGCACGAGCCGCTGCGCTCTGGGGAGCCCCCGAGCCTGGCGGGGAAGCGCGGTGGGTGCTGATGCCTCTTTCTCTCTGCAGGGAAAACGGGCTACGCCACGGCGCCAAGTGAGTACCGGGGGCAGGTCCGGCTCCAGGCGCTGCCCAGGGCCGGGCGCTCTCGTGGCTCCGGTTTCTGGCCGCTGCCGGCATTTCCCGACCCCCCAGTGCTGCCCCTTTCATGTCCCATGGTGGGGACGTATGGAGGAGGTCGTCACCCCCGTGGTGCTGGTGGCACCGTCCTCCTCTGCCCGGGGCTGTGGCGTGGCTGTGGCTCCTGGCACGTGCACGGTGCCCGTAGCGAGCGGGGGCTGGCAGCTCACGGCTGTTTCTCTCTCGCAGGCACGGACAAGGGGTCTGACAGCTCAGCCGCAGGTACGGCGTGGGGCTGGGGGGTGGACAGGGCACCCCCAGCTCTCTGTGCTCCTCCGGGGCACCCACAGCCGTCAGGAGCACCCCCAAGCAGAGGGCTGGGGACAGGGAGGTGGCCCTGGGTGACACCGGCTCCTCTCGTCCCTGCAGGGATCCCCGCCTGAGCGCTGGCCCGGGGCTGGATGCGGCCCCTGGACGCAGAGAGGCGCTGGAGGAGGCTGGGAGCTGCC
Organism: Podargus strigoides; assembly: GCA_028020825.1. Lineage (NCBI taxonomy): Eukaryota > Metazoa > Chordata > Aves > Caprimulgiformes > Podargidae > Podargus > Podargus strigoides. The sequence continues at coordinate 97,493 of CM051660.1, read as the reverse complement.
TGCGGCGCTTGGCGCGCTGCGCCTGGCATGGGGGAACTGCCCATTTCCGCCGCTTTGAAAATGTTGCACTGGATTTGTAACTGATTTGTTAATTCTGAGCTTGTAACTGATTTCTTCTGCTGTGTTCCTGTCCTGTGGCACACAATAAATGCTGTGTGTGTGTCCCCCACCTCGGGCTGGGCCTTCTCTGCCGGTGCCGGGCTGCTCCCACAGGCTCGGGTCGCGGCTGCGCTGGTTTTGGGTGGGGTCGAGGTGATTTTCTCCGCAGCAGCCCCGCACGGGGCGGCGTTTTGGATTTACAACCAGAACAGTGTTGGTGATGCTGACGTGGATCTGAGCAGCGTTGGCGCTGGTGACACCACCGTGGATCTGAGCAGCGTTGGCACGGCGTCGAGGCCACCTCTGCGGTGAAGAGATGGGGGTTTGTGCAAGCTGTTGAGGGGATGGAACCGGGCAGAGGAAGGAGAGATGTTCCCATCTGCATCACATCGTACTCGACAATAAAAAGGGAGAAGGGGGTTGAGGTGGACTGGCCGGCTGTTCCTTGGAACTGGCCGGGTGTCACTGCCCCGGGAAGGTGGTGAGCTCTGAGGCCACACAGGTACTGAGAAGATCTGTCCTGAGGCCATGTGCACAGGCACTGAGAAGGACTCCTGGTCTGAGGTCATGCACATGGACACAGATCTCCATCTCTGAGGCCACGCATCCAGGCACTAAGATCTGCTGTCACTCCAAGAGAAGGCGGAGGATCTCCCTCCTCACACCTGCGGCCAGCAGCTCGGCTACCAGGAGCCTGCTCAATGCACTGGGAGCCACGGCCCCTGCCCTGTGCCATGGCGTAGGGTTCTGTCTGCGTGGCCAGGGGGAGGACAGGAGGAAGTGGGACGGTGCATCTGCCTCTGTCCTGGAAGCCCACAGCAAGAATTGTGGGGGAAGAGAGCAGCTAAAAAGGGACCCTCCGGGAAGACTGGTGCTGCGGGTGCCGTCGAGCAGTTCCCCGGGTGCAGGGGATGGGTTGAGGCCACATCTCATCCTCACCCAGCAGACGTGGGGTCGTCCCTCACCCCCAGCACCATGGAAAGGCCGCGCCACACCACCGTGGGATGGACCCTGGGAGGAGTCCTGGCACCACAGCCTGGGCAAGGAGCCATGGGCTCCTCTCGGGGTGAGAGGCTCCTGGTTCGTCATTAACGAGCTGGGTAACGAGTGCTGTGGTGAGGATGAGGGGTCCTTCCTCCGGCCGGGCAGAGGGAAGGGACAAAGGGGTTCAATGGCTTTGAAAGGGACATCTTTCACTAGACCGGGGTGCTCAAAGGTCCCATCCAACCTGACCTTGACCGCTCCCACTGATGGGCCACCCACAGCTTCTCTGGGCAACCTGTTCCAGCACCTCCCCCTACCTCCTCGTAGGACATTTCTTCTGTCCCATCTCCATCTCCCCTCTTCCAGTTCCAAACCGCGGCCCATGTCCTGTCACCACGGGCCTCAGTAAAGTCTCCCTCCATCTTCCTTCCTTCGGGGGACGCTGCAGAAGTCAAAGCCACCCCACTGGCCCTAGAGATGGCACCTGAGCCATGTGGCCAGTGCTCTGTCCCCGTACAAACATGTTGAGGGTGGCCTGTGCCCTGGGCTGGGTGGCTATGGCGACGGTCGCAGCGGTGGACCCCTCTGGGTGCTGCGTTACAGCAGCAGGACCTTCGTCGGAGGTCCATCGTGTCCACGTCCAAGAGCCGTGTCCCTGGAGAACACCAACGCAAGGAGCAGCTGAACTGGGAGTGGTTCAGGCAGACCTGGGCTGGGAACGCTGGTGGGAGCTGCTGACAGCTCGGTGGGACAGCGGGGGAGAGACGCGACGTAGGGCTGGGCTCATGACGGACAGATGGACCTGACCCCTGCAGCCATCGCACTGGTCCTTCATCCACGTGAACAAGGGCTTTGGTAACGAAGACCCTGGTCCCTGCGCCCCAGCCAGCTCCTCTCCCCCACAATTAAGCTTTATTTCACGCAAATCTCTGTCCCGTCAGGAGGAGCCCCCTCCTCCTGCCCACCCGCAGGGCCAGGAGCCCTCCTCTGCTCCCCGCAGCCCCTCTCCGGGGTCTCCGGCCGCCCCGCAGGGCAGCGCTGCAGCAGGCGGCTGTAGTGCCCGCGGCGGCGCCGCAGCTCGGCGGGCGTCCCTGTCTCCACCACAACACCGCGTTCCAGCACCACGACGCGGTCAGCCGCCTCCAGCATCCGCGGGCAGTGAGTGATGAGCAGCACCGTCCGCGTCCCCCCGCTCCGCACCCACTCCTGCAGCTGCGGGAGATGCCAGCGCCCATCAGCACCCACCGCGGGGGCAGGACCCCCCGCCACCAACGCTGACCCCACTGCTCACCCCCACATCGCCCTCCCCGTCCAGGGCACTGGTGGCTTCGTCGAGGATGAGGACGGCGGGTTGCCGCACCAGAGCCCGGGCAATGGCGATGCGCTGCTTCTCCCCCGCTGAGAGCTGCCCCCCTCTCTCCCCCACATCTGCGGGATGAAAAGGGGGGAGGGGAATGTGGATGATACCCCAGTGCCTGCGTCCCCCCGCCACCAGCCCCCCGGCACTCACCGGTGTCAAAACCCTGCTCCAGCGCCAAGATGAAGCCCAGGGCGCCGGCGGCGGCAGCGGCCACCTGCACCTCCTCCTCCCCGCAGCCCTCCAGCCCGAAGGCGATGTTGTCTCGGATGGTGCCAGAAAAAAGCACGGGCTCCTGTCCCACCAACGCCACCTGCCCCCAAAGTGCAGGCTGAGACCGGGCACCGCTCGGCGCAGTTGTGCTGCCTGCCTGCCGCTGCCCTCACCTGGCGGTGCAGGTAGCGGTGCTCGTAGTCCCGCAGCGGGACCCCGTCCAGCAGCACCTCCCCGGCCCCGGGTTCGTAGAACCGCTCCAGCAGCCCCGCGCAGGTGCTCTTCCCGCTGCCGTTGAGCCCCGCCAACGCCGTCACCTCGCCGGGGCGCAGCTCGAAGGAGACGTCCTGGGGATGGGGGGGTGGCAGGTCTTAGGGACACCACTGTCCCCTCCTTGGGGACCCCCTGAGACTCCCTCCCCTCCCCCAGCTCTACCTGCAGGACGAGGTGCTTGGGGCGCGTGGGGTAGGCGAAGGTGACGCCTTGGAAGGTGACGTGGCCCCGCAGCGTGGGGGGTGCCTGGCTGCCCCCAGTGTCCCCGGTGGGTTCCCGGTCCAGGTACTCCAAGATCTTGCGGCCAGCTGCCGCTTTGCTCAGCAAGTCACCGTGGCCGAATACCAGTGCCTACGTGGGGCAGAGGCGCTGGCACCGGGGAGGGTGACACGGTGGGGAGGGAGGGGGACACGTGGGGACAGGCACCACGTGGTCTCACCTCCACGCTGCGGCCGACTTTAACCTGGTAGAGGAGGAAGGTGACGAGGCCGCCGGCGGTGACAGTCCCTTCGCGGAGCTGCCGGTGCCCGTGGCAGAGCACCAACACCTGCATGGCCAGCTGCAGCACCTGCGAGGACGGGGGTCAGCAGGTGGAGGTGGGGGGGACACAGGACACCCCCTGCACCCGCCTCACCCGCTGGACGAGGGTGAAGAGCGCCCTCTCGACGTCCATCTGGTCCCTCAACCTCAGCGTCTTGGCCACTGCCCGGCCGTGGCGGCGCTCCTCCTCCTCCTCCCCGGCGAAGGTCTGCACCGTCTCAATGGAGGAGACGGCCTCCTGCACCACCGCCGCCGTGTTGGCCGTGGCATCCAGCATGGCTCGCTGCAGCACCTGGGCGAGGGGGGGATGGATTCAGTGACCCCAGGTGGCAACAGGACACCCTCAGCAGCCCCAAACCTCTCTTCCTCCCACCCCAGGGTCCCCATCCCTGCCAACCCCCTCCCTGCCGTCCCCATCCCCACCATCCCATCCCCACCACTCCCATCCCCACCACTCCCATCCCCACCACCCCCATCCCCACCACCCCCATCCCCACCCTCACCTGGTGCCGGGCATCGTAGACCTTGCGTGCGGTGATGGCGAGTGGCACCTCCAGCAACGCCAGCAGCGCCAGGCGGGGCGACAGCGCCACCATGAACCCCCACAAGCCCACCACCATTCCCAAGCTCCGGAATGCCACGTTGACGGTTGTCACCGCTCGGCACATCAGCGGCACGTCATTGGCTAACCGGGCGGACAGCTCGGCTGTGGGGATGGCGAAGGGGTCAGTGGTGGGGAGGACATGGGGGCGGGGGAGGGGCGATGGGGACCCCCCTGCCCCCCCACCTGCCGGTATTCCCTGGAGGAAGGCCAGATCCTGGCGCACCAGGCGGGAGAAGAGGCGGTAGCGGATGCTGAGTTTGAGCCGGGCTTGCGCCAACACGAAGAGACCCCCGCGGCAGCCGGCAAAGAGTGACCTGGGGACCAGGGGAGACACGCGGACACATGGGGACATCCCCCGCCAGCCCAGGCACTGGGGACAGACACGGGGGGACACGTGGGGACACCCACCTGCCCAAATCGGCAGCGAGGACCAAGCCGAGGGTGAGGGTGGTGACCCCGTCCCCATGCTGGATGGCGTCCAGGGCCCTCCCGGTGCAGTACGGCCCCGCGGTCTCGCCTGGGCGGGCACCAGTACGGTGTGGGGGGGTCAGCGGCAACACCGGGACCCACCCCTCCCCCCCAGCCCCTCCCCCAGCCCCCAGCCCCCCGCCCCCCACTCACCCAGCACGGCCAACACCAGGACGAAGAAGGCTCCGGCGAGGACATGCCACTCGGCACACGCCAACGCCACCAGCCGCCCAATGGCCACCGGCGTCTCCGTGCCCGCGGCCCCGCCAGGTGTCGGCGAGGCCCAGGCCAACAGCGCTGCGGCGGCCGCACCGTGGCTCGCGGCCACCCAAAGCGGCGCCGCCGTGGCCAGCAGTGCCGGCGCGGCACTGGCCGGCACCAGCAGGAGCCGGAGGGTGAGGAAGGCGGCGGGGGCGAGGCTGAGCACCACGGCGGCCCCTCGGGGACCCCCCGGGGCCAGCAGCCGGCCGGTGGCGGTGAAGGCCAGGAGCCGCAGTCCGGCTTCCAGCCAGGTGGCCACCGCGCCCAGCCAGGCCAGTGCCGGGGCCAACTGGGCCAGTGCTGCCAGGACCACCAGGTCAACCAGGAGCAGGAGACAGAGCAGGCGGATGGCGGGGAGCAGCGCCATGGCCAGGGTGCTGACCAGTAAAGACCAGTGCTCCCAGTGCAGCTCCCCTGGACAGCGCTCGGCACCCTAGGGAATTCACCAGTTAACAGCAGTGCTCCCAGTACAGCCATCCCAGTCCCAGCCTGGAACCCCAGAGCCCCACCCAGCACCCAGGGGTGCTCACCAGTCAACACCAGTGCTCCCAGGACAGCCCCCTCAGCTCCCCCCGACCTCACCCAGCCCTCAGGGGCTCACCCAGTAAAGACCAGTGCTCCCAGTACTCCCCTTTAGTCCCAGCCTGCATCCCCAGGACCCCACCCAGCGCTGCTCACCAGCCAACACCAGTGTTCCCAGTACAGCCCCTCCGTTGCCCCAGTTCCACTCGGTACCTCCCAGCACGACCCCGCCGCGCCGCTTTTCACTTTCGCTTTCTCGGCCCCGCCCATTTCCCCGCCCTGACCACGCCCCCTGCCCCCCCCGCACGCGTGGTGCTAAACTGCTCCAGCCCGATCTGCCCGGCAACAGATGACGTCACCATTCGACCAATCAGAGCTTCTCGCTCGGTTCTTGCCCCTCCCAACCCTCCCAGTCCCCCAGGACCCCCGGGCAGGGACGGGGGATGGGGACCCCCGCGGACCACCTCGCCGGTTCCCGGTACCCTCCCCCCTCTCCCCACTGGTGCCCGGTACCCGGTGCCCCCCTGCGATGCCCGGTATCCGCTGCCCCCCCCGGTCCCGCCCCCCGCCGGTCCCCGATCCCTCTCCCCGGTAGTGCCCCGTACCCGGTACCCGCTGCCCGGCGCCCCCCCCGCGATGCCCGGTGTCCCCTCCTCCGGTGTCCCCTCCTCCGGTGTCCCCTCCTCCGGTGCCCCCTCCCCGGTGCCCCCCCGGTGCCCGGGGCTGGACCACGCGCAGCCGCCGCCGGCCCCGCCCCTGCGCTGGGTTTTGATTTCCGAGAAACGGTAACGGCTGCCGGGAAGTACCGGGGCGGCGGGGGGGAATCCCGGGGAGGGACCCGGGAACAGACCGGAGCGGGGACATCGGTACCGGGAGCGCACCGGGACCGGAGCGGAGCAGAACCGGAGCGCAGCGGGACCGGAGCGGAGCAGAACCGGAGCCCACCGGGACCGGAGCGGAGCAGAACCGGAGCGCACCGGGACACACCGGAGCCCCCCGGGCCGGACGATGGGCGCAGCCCCCGCCCGCCGCCTCCTGGCCCTGCTCAGCCCCGAGCGCTGGCGCTGCGCGGTGGTGGCATCGCTGATGGCGGCCTCGGTCCTCGGTACGGGGGGGCAGCAGCCAGCTTTGGGGGGGGTGGTCTGAGTTTGGGGGGGGCAGCACTGAGCTTTGGGGGGGTGGTCTGAGTTTGGGGGGGCAGCACCCAGCTTTGGGGGGGGTGGTCTGAGTTTGGGGGGGGCAGCACTGAGCTTTGGGGGGGATGCTCTGAGTTTGGGGGGGGCAGCCCCCACCTGGGCGATGCCCTGAGCTTTGGGACGGTGGGGGCAGCACCCCAAGGGGCATCACTAGCCCCTTAAGGTCACACCGTGGGGTGTCCCCCACCCTGAGGGGGGTAACACCGATGCAGAGGGGGGGTCCTGTCACCCTGATGCCATCTGTCCCCACGCCCGGCAGGGGAGGTGGCCGTCCCCTACTTCATGGGGCACGTCACTGACTGGGTGGCCAGCGAGGACGAGGTGGCAGCCGCCTGGCCCATGGTGGCACTGGGGCTCGGCAGGTAGGGTGGTGACGCTGGGGCTGTCACACAGGGTGGGGTGACACACGTGTTCCCATGCTAAGACACACATTCCCCCCCCCCGTGCCACTACGGCAGCGCCATCGCTGAATTCATCTGCGATGTCACCTATGTGGGGACACTGAGCCGGGCACTGGGACGTCTCCAATGTCGCGTCTTCGCCGCCGTCCTGCGACGGGATGTCACCTCCCTGCGGGTGACGGGGACCGGGGCAGTGACGGCGCGGGTGACGGGGGACGTGGAGGCTGCCCACGCAGCGCTGGCCGAGGCCCTCAGCCTCTTGCTGTGGTACCTGGCGCGGGGCTGTTTTCTCCTGGCCACCATGTCGTGGTTGTCACTCCACCTGGCCTTTGTCACCCTCCTGTCCCTGCCCGTCCTCCTGCTGCTGCCCCAGGCCGTTGGGAAGATCCAGCAGGTACTGAGGGGGACACAAGTCCCTTGTCACCTCCCCATGCCCACTGTCCCCTCCCTGCACCCCTTGTCGCCTCCCCACGCCCACTGTCACCTTCCCATGCGAACTGTCCCCTCCATGTGGTCACTGTCCCCTCCCTGCACCCCTTCTCCCCTCCCTGCTCCCCCTGCCCCCCTCTGTGTGCCCACCATCCCTGAGGTGACACTGCTGTCCCCAGGGGCTGTCACGGCGGGTGCAGGAGGCACTGGCAGGTGCCACCAAGGTGGCAGTGGAGACCTTCCAGGCCATGGCCACCGTCCGCAGCTTCGCCCACGAGGCCGGGGCGGCCGAGCGGTACCACCAGCGCCTGCGTCACCTCTGCCGGCTGGAGGGAAAGGAGGCGGCCACCTACGCGGCCACCCTCTGGGCCAGCGGGGTATGGGGACAGGGGACGCGGTGGCAGGGGGTGGGGGGTGCAGAGATGGGGTGGTGCAGGGGTTGGGGGATGTGATGACGTGGGGGCAGTGGGACGTGGGGATGGAGTGGCATGGGGACAGGGAACATGAGAACATGGTGGCATGGGGCTGGGGGACACAGAGATGTGGTGGCACAGGGACAGGGGCCATGGGGATGTGGTGGCACACGGCAGGGGACATGGGAATATGATGGCATGGGGACAGGGGACATGATGGTGTGGGGGCAGTGGGACATGGGGATGCGGTGGCATGTGGCTGGGGGACAGGATGGGGTGGCACAGGGGTGGGGGACATGGGGACATGGTGGCATGGGGATGAAGTGGTGTGCAGCAAGGGGATGTGAAGATGCAGGGGTTAGGGGACATGGGGACGTGGGGACATGGGGACACCAGGACACAGGGAGGACAGCACAGGGGCTCTGGGGCACAGGGGTGTGGTGACATGGGGGATGTGACATCTCTGGGACATGGTGAGGGGGGACATGATGACCGGGGGGGAGGTGACAGAGCAAGGCTGAGACCCTGGTGTCCCCATGGAGAGGTGGCCGCAGTGAGGAGGGTGACGGGGACACCCTGCCCTCGGCGGTGTCCCCCAGTGGTGACCTCCCTGTGGTGTCCCCAGTTCTCGGCACTGGCCCTGAAGTTGGGGCTCCTCTGCTACGGGGGACAGCTGGTGGCCACAGGGGCCATCACCACTGGGGACCTTGTCACCTTCCTCATCTACCAGATACAGTTCACTGAGGCCGTGGAGGTGAGACCAAGGGGACACCATGTCCCCAGCGTCCTCCCCTCCGTGTCCCCATACCAGTCCCAGTGTATCCCCATTGCCACCCATGTCCCATGCCCTCCCTGCCATGTCCATGTCCCCATGCCCATCTCTCTCTGTCCCTGTGTCCCTCTGCCATGTCCCCATGGCCTCCCCACCACATCCCTGTGTCCTCCATGTCCCCACACCCTCCTGGCCGTGTCCCCAAGCCCATTCCCTGTGTCCTCACGCCCTCCCCACCATGTCTCCTCTGTGTCCCCAAGTCCTCCCCTCCACGTCCCCATGCCCTGCCATGTCCCCATGGCCTCCCTGCAATGTCACCATGTCCCTGTATCCTCCCTGCCTTGTCCCCATGCTGGTCCCACCACATTCCTGTGTCCTCCGTGTCCCCACACCCTCCCAGCAGTGCCCCCGTGCCCATTCCTTGTGTCCCCACTTCCTCCTGGTCGCATCCCTGTCCCAGTGCCCTGTGTTACCATGCCTGTTCCCCATGTCCCCACACCCTCCTGGCCATGACCCTGCTGTGTCCCCAGGTCCTGCTCCGCTACTACCCCAGCCTGACCAAGGCCGTAGGCTCCTCAGAGAAGATCTTTGAGTTCCTGGACCAGGAGGAGCAGGTGGCACCTGCGGGGACACTGGCACCCGATGTTCTGCGAGGCCACCTCCAGCTTGAGGACGTCTGGTTCTCCTACCCTGAGCACCAAGAGCCTGTCCTCAAGGTGGGGACGGGGACACGGAGGGGAATGTGGTGGGGGCATACGGTGGGCAGGGCATGGGGACACAGGGACATGGTGGGGTGGCATGGGAACATAGCATGGGGACACAAGGACACAGTGGGGAGGGTGTGGGGATGTGGTGGGGGGACATGGGGACACGGTGGGGAGGGTATGGGGACACAGGAACAAGGTGGGGAGGGTGTGAGGACACGGTGGGAGGACATGGTGACACAGATGTGCTGGGGAGGGTGTGGGGACAGGGTATGGGGACACAAGGACACAGTGGGGAACGTGTGGAGACATGGTGGGGGACATGGGGACATGGTGGGGAGGGCATGGGGACGCAGATGTGGTGGGGGGACATGAGGACATAGTGGGGACACGTCAGGGAGGGCACAGGGAGGACACGGGGCGGGCTGGGGACACAGGGGGGACGCACGGGGGTGTCACCTCTGTCCCCCTCCAGGGTGTGTCCCTGGATCTGCGCCCTGGGGAGGTGCTGGCAGTGGTGGCCCCCCCGGGGGCAGGGAAGAGCACCCTTGTGTCCCTGGTCCTGCGCCTGTGCTCGCCGGGGTCCGGGCGGGTGCTGCTGGACGGTCACCCCCTCCCTGCCTACCAGCACCCCTACCTGCGCTGCCAGGTGCCACCACCGCCCCGGCACACGATGTCCCCAACACCTCCCCAACACCATCCCCATGTCACCAGCTGTCCCCAATGTGTCCTCACTGCCACCCCTTTGCCACCAGCTGTCCCCAGTGGGTTCCCACTGACACCTTTGTGCTACCAGCCATCCCCACCACGGCCCCGCCACCATCCCATGTCACCAGACGTCCCCACTGCGTCTCCAGCCATCCCTGCCATGTCCCCAGCAGTGTCCTCAGCCATCCCCACCATGTCCCCTGCCACATCCTCACCATGTCCCTGCAGCGTCCCTGCCACATCCTTGTCACATCCCCTGCCGTGTCACCACTGTGTCGCCAGCCACATCCCTGCCATGTCCGCCGTCACATCCCCTGCCACAACCCCTGCCACATCCCTGCCATGTCCCCCACCATATCCCCACCGTGTCCCCATCCACATCCCCACTGTGTCCCCACCATGTCCCCAGCCATGTCCCCTCCACATCCCCTGCCCCATCCCCGCCATGTGCCCGCCGTGTCCCCAGCTGTCCCCTCCGCCACAGGTGGCCGCCGTCCCCCAGGAGCCAGTGCTCTTCTCCCGCTCGCTCCACGCCAACATCGCCTACGGGCCCAGGCACTGGAACCGGGCGCAGGTGACAGTGGCAGCCCGCCGGGCCGGTGCCCACGCCTTCATCACTCGCCTGCCCCAGGGCTATGACACAGGTAGGAGGTGTCCCCTCCCTGTCCCCGTGTCCCCGTGTCCCCACCCTGACCCCCATCTCGTGCAGAGGTGGGTGAGCTGGGGGGACAGCTCTCTGGGGGACAGCGGCAGAGGGTGGCCATCGCTCGTGCCCTGGTGAGGGACCCCCGCATCCTCGTCCTCGATGAACCCACCGGTGCCCTGGACACTGAGAGCCAGCTGCAGGTGGGAGGTGACACCCGTGTCCCCTCAGGCCCCCTGTCCCACAGCACCCTGCTCCCTAGGGGACCCCTTGGTCCCCAATCTCAGTGTTTCCTGGGTCCCTGGTCCCTGGGTCCCCTTCGTCCCCAGTCCTGCTGCCCCCTGGGTCCCTCTCCCAGCAGCGCCCTGGTCCCCACATCCCCTGGGTCCCTGCTCCCTGTGTCCCTGGTCTCTGTGTCCCCTGGGCCCCTGGTTCCCACATTCCCTTGGTCCCTGGTGCCCCTGTCCCCAGGATCCCAGTGTCCCCTTGGTCTCTGGGTCTCTGCTCCCCATGTCCCCTTAGTCTCAACCCCCCATGTTCTCTGAGTCCCTGTCCCCTGTGTCCCCTGGATCCCCACTCCCCATGTCCTCTTGGCCCTTGTCCCCTGGGTCCCCATACCCAGGGGTCCCCACTGACAATGTCACCCACCACAGGTGGAGCAGGAGATCTTCGGAGCCAGCAGAGCCGGACGCGCGGTGCTGCTGGTGACAGGGCAGGCGGCCCTGGCCAGGCGGGCGCAGCGGGTGGCCGTGCTGGAGGGGGGACAACTGCATGAGCTGGAGTCCCCCGAGGAGCTCCTACACCCCAGCAGCCGCTACTGGCATCTGCTGCAGAGTAGGGGACAAGGGGGGACAGCAGGAGACGGGGACATGGGGAAGGAGGATGAAGGACAGCAGGAGCTGGGGATGGGGACACCAAGGGATGGGGTCACAGAGAGCATGGATGAGGACACCGAGAACACGGATGGGGACAGCAAGAGCAGGGATGGGTCCACTACAAATCAGGATGGGGACAGCAGGAGCTGTCATGGAGACACTGATGGGGACACTGGAAGCTGGGCCTGGGACGCCAAAAGCAGGGATGGGGGCACTGAGAGCTGTGACAAGGGACTGGGAGAGCTGTGATGGGGGGAGCAAGGGCACCAGGCTGGGCACGCTGCCATGTCCCTGCGGAGTGATGGCGACCACGGGTGCCACCAGAGATGGTGACCAGCAGGGCTGGCCATGGGAAACAGTTTGAAATAAATCCTGATGTTTGTACCCAGGATATATTGGGGGACCCCGGAGCCAGGGGGAAGGGGAGGAAAGGGCTGCAGAGATGGGGGTGTGGGGCTGCAAGTGTGGGGGCAGCAACGGGGGGCTGGGGGACCTGTGTGTCCCCATTGGGACAGATTTATAGGAAATAAAGCAGAACTGTGTTGGAGAGGAGCTGGAGGGGGTGTGGGAACAGGGTGGTGTCACCTTGCCTGGCTGCGGCTGCAGGGGTCAGGTCCACCCCTCCATCGCGAGCCCACCCCTGCTGCGGGTGGGTGAGAGGGGGTCCTGGTCTGGGTTGTGGAGGGGATGGGCCACGCGATTCACCCAGCGAGATTAAGACACAATTCTTTATTGCAGCGCTGGATGCACGGGGCTTCGCTCCACCCGTCGTGCGTGGCACCTGTGGCATCACTCCACGCTTATACCCCCCTAACACAGACACAAGCACAACATTTCCAGAGTCATCACACACCTACGCTGCACCTCCTGGAACTGATTGTAGCACGCGCACGTAACTAACGTGTCACTGACACATCTTGGGGCACTTCCAGCGGTCTCTGGTGTCCCCTTGTGGCTGGTGGAGAGGCGTCTATGAGCTCCGGGCCGCCTCCTCCGAATCTGCTCCTGTCCCGGCTCGTCTTGCAAGCTGTTACAGCTCACAGGTTCCTTATCTGGGTCTCAACCCGTTCTTGTAGGCTGACCCGAGTCCTTCGGGCTGTGCCAGCCACAGCCGCGAGAGTTACGTCCTTGGTCGCATTTCTGCCGGAGCCGCCCTGCTGAGGCGCAAATCAAGCACACAAAGCAACCAGAAAGACAAAAACCAGGTTTTCAAGCTGAATGCATCAGCAGGGGGCTCAGGGGCGTCACGGGGCAGTCCGGCCCAGCTCAGGGGTGGTGACCGCTGCCACGCGTGTGCACCGAGGGTGTGTGAGAATCTTCCGTCACGCGCCGGCTGCGCCGCACGAGGCTACTTGGTCCTTCCCCGTCCGGTCACCCTTGACCCTTGAGCCCTGGGAACTGTTACCCCCAGACCCCTTTTCATCTCCAGGCCCTTCTCACCCCTCAGCAGATCCTTTCTGTGACTCCCGACCAGCCCCAAACTCTCCTGATCCATGTCACCTGTGTCCTCGCTCCTCATGTCCCCTGGGTCCCTTGTCCCCATGTCTCCTGGGTCCCTGCCCCCTGTGCCCCCTTGGTCCCCATGTCCCCAGCAGCCGCTACTGGCACCTGCTGCAGAGCAGGGGACAAGGAGGGACAGCGGAGGACGGGGACATGGGGAAGGAGGATGAGGGACAGCAAGAGCTGGGGATAGGGACACCAAGGGATGGGAACACTGGGAGCCAGGATGGGGACAGTGGTGACAAGTATGGGGACACCAAGAGATTGGATGGGGGCACTGAGGCATGGGATCGGGACACTGGGGACACAGATGGGGACACTGGAAGCTGGGACAGGGACACTTAAGAGCTGGGATAGGGACATCATGAACCAGGATGGGGAAACTGGGGACAGGGATGGAGACAGTGAGGATGGGATGGGGACAATGGGGACAGTGAGGACACGATGGGGACACTGGGGACTGGATGGGGACACTGCGGGCAGGGACAGGGACAGTGGGGTGGGGGGGGTTGGAGCCCATGGAGTGGGGACACAGCTCTGGGGGTGGAGGGGACCTGAAGGGACTGTGGGGGGACATCAGCCACCGGGTGGGGGGGTACCGTGGGGACATCTGTCTCGTGACCCCCCTCACGTGTCTCCAGCCCCTGGCCCTCCCCGCCCCGGATGCCAGGGGCCCCTCCCCCCCTCCGATGACCTCAGGCTGTTGACGAAGTCCGAGAAAAATTCCCTGGCAGGGGCGGCCGTGGAGCTGAGCCGGGGACCCCACCCTGTGCCCCACACATCCCACAGCCCCACATGGCCTTACCCTGTGCCCCACACATCCCACAGCCCCACACATCCCCACAGCCCCACACGTGCCCCCACGTGCCCCCCAGCCCTCCAGGTGACCCACAGTCTCTACAGCCCCACACACCCCCCAGCCCCACACACCCCCCAGCCCCACACATCGCCCGGCCCCACATGGCCCCACCCTGTGCCCCACACATTGCCCGGCTCCACACGGGCCTTACCCTGTGCCCCACACATCCCCCCAGCCCCACACATCCCCACAGCCCCACACACCCCACAGCCCCACACGTGTCCCCACGTGCCCCCCAGCCCTCCAGGTGACCCCCAGTCTCTGCAGCCCCACACGTAACCCCCAGCCCCACACATGTCCCCACATGTGCCCCCCCAGCCCCACACGGGCCCCCCAGCCCCACACATGTCCCTACACGTGTCCCCCAGCCTCTCCACCCTCCCATGCTCCCCCACCCCCACACGTGTCAGCCCCTCCCCCCGCCCCACGGGACCCCCCATCCCAGCCCCCCCCGTGACCCTGCCAGGCCTCGTGACGGACCCACGTGCAGCGCCCCCCAGGGGACCCAGGTGTCCGGACCCCCCAAGACACCCCCAATCCCCCTCCCCCCCACATCCCCCCTCCCCCCATAGGGGCCCCACATGTTGGGGTGTCCCCTGACCCCCACAGTGTCCCCCCCCTTCCCTCCTCCCCCGTCCTTCAGCGACACCACCACTGGGGGGAGGGGGGCCCGGCGGGGTGAGTCACGGCCCCACTCGCCCCACCCGTGACTCGGCCCCACGTGCGGCCCCACGACCCCCCCGCCCTACAGCTCAGCCTCATGGCCTGGCCCCACAGGTGGGTTACTGGGAGCACTGGGAGCTGTGGGGCAGTGGTTACTGGGAGCACTGGGAGCTGTGGGGCAGTGGTTATTGGTGTTACTGGGAGCTGTAGGGCAGTGGTTACTGGTGTTACTGGGAGCTGTTGTGGGGCAGTGGTTACTGGTGTTTCTGCTGTCACTGGGAGCTGTGGGGCAGTGGTCACTGGGAGCACTGGTGCAGGCTGTGCTGTGATAATGGTGTCAGTGGTGTTATTGGGAGCACTGGGAGCTGTGGGGCAGTGGTTACTGGGAGCACTGGGAGCTGCAGACGTGCGACCGTGGTTACTGGGAGGTCTGGGGCAGTTGGCACAGTGGTTACTAGTGTTACTGGGAGCAGTGGGGCAGGTGGTACTGGTGTTACTGGGACCGGTGGGGCAGGTCAGTCTGGGTTACTGGTGTTGCGGGGAGGGGGCCCCCCCCATCTTGGCCGCCCCCGCCCCGTTGTTTGGTTGCCATGGTGACGTCACCGTAAACACGGGGGGGGGAGGGGCCCACCCGGACCCTGAGTCCCCGATGGGGGGAGGGGCCGTGGGCAGGTGCGGGGGATGGGGCCGCGCCCCCGCCCCCCCCACCCCGCAGCGGAGCGGAGCGGAGCGGCAGGTACTGGAGTAACTGGGGGTACTGGGGATACTGGGAGCACTGAAGGTATTGGGAGCACTGGGGATACTGGTGTCACTGGATGTAGCGGATGTACTGGAGTTACTGCAGCTGCTGGTGTTACTGGGGTTACTGGTGTCACTGGAGGTGGCTGGAGTTACTGGTGTTACTGGACTTACTGGTGTCACTGGAGTTACTGGTGTCACTGAAGTTGTTGCTAGTGTTACTGGTTACTGGAGGTGACTGGAATTGCTAGTGTTACTGGTGTTGGTGTTGCTGCTGTTGCTGGTTTTACTGGTGTTTCTGGTATGGTTGCTGGAGTTACTGGGATTACTGGTGTATCTGGAGTTACTGGTGCTACTGGAATTGTTGCTCGGGTTGCTGCTCTTACACGTGTTACTGGTGTTGCTGGGGTGGGGGGGTGTCACTGGTGTTCCTGCAGGCTGCCGTGGGTCACTGGTGTCACTGGGAGGTCACTGGTGTTACTGGGCAGCAGGGCTATCCAAGGGTGGTGGGTGGGTGCTGTGGGCTGCAGTGGCTGTGTCCCCTGTGGGTGTCCCCTGTGTCCCCCACAGGTGTCCGTGTGTTCCCTGGGTGTTTGCCGTGTTGTCCATGTGTCCCTTGTGTGTCCCCCACGGGTGTCCCTGTGTCCTCCCCATGATGTCCCTGTGTCCTCTGGGTGCCCCCCATGGGTGTCCGAGTGCCCCCCCGATGTCCTTGTGTCCCCCACGGCTGTCCCCATGTCCC
This sequence comes from Podargus strigoides, assembly GCA_028020825.1. NCBI lineage: Eukaryota > Metazoa > Chordata > Aves > Caprimulgiformes > Podargidae > Podargus > Podargus strigoides. Next base: position 81,529 of record CM051660.1, on the reverse strand, counting down.
CTGCGTGCCCCTTTCTTTATGATGTCCATGTGTCCCCTGGGTGTCCCTGTGGGTGTCCCCTGTGTCCCCCACGATGTTCATGTGTTCCTTGTGTGGCCCCCATGGGTGTCTGGGTGCCCCCCCGATGTCCCTGTATCCCCTGTGATGTCCCTGTGTCCCCATGGGTGTCCCCCTGGGTGTCCCCAAGTGTCCTCATGAATGCCAATCCGTCCCCTCCCTGTAGGACCATGATCCCTGGGCTGCCCCTGCTGCTGCTGGTGCTGGCACTGCAGGGGGGGACAGGGACCCCCTCCGGGTCCCCCCCGGGTCCCCCCTGTGGGGCAGCGACGCTGGTGGCCATCTTGGGGCGCCTGCGGGAGCTGGAGGGACAAGTGCGGGCACTACAGGGACAGTGCGGGGACAGCCGGGGACCCCAGGCTGGCACCGGTATGTGGGGGGACACAGGGGGACACAGGGGGGTGTGGGGACAGAGGGACACACTGGGGGATGTTGGTGGGATGTGGGAGGACGGAGGGGCCATGGGGACACATGGGGGGGATGTGGGAGCACGGGGGGGGACATGGAAGGACATGTTGGGGGACATTGGGAGGATATGGAGGGGACAGGGGGGATGTGGGTGGATGGGGGGATACGAGGGGACACGGGAGGGAAACAGGGCCATGGGGGGGACACGGAGGTGGCATGTCGGGGCCCACATGGCCTTGTCACCCCTGTGTACCCCCGCTTGCCCCCACAGGACGCACGTTGGCTCGGGAGCTCTGTGCCCCCACCACTGGGGACGGCTGTGGCTGCCCCTCCTCCCCCCCCCCCTCCCCCCATGTCCCCCCCCTGTCCCCTCGGCTGCAGTGACCAGGGGCGCTGTCGGGGGGGACGCTGCCACTGCTTTCCCGGCTTCACCGGTCCTTTCTGTGCCACCCCTGCCTGTCCCCCTGGCCGTGGTGGGCCCCACTGCCACCTTGGTATGTCCCCACATGTCCCCAGCTGTCCCCAAGGGCTCCCAGGGGTCCCCATCCCAGTGCTCTCAGTGCCCCCACACTTCCTCCCTGGCCATAGTGAGCCCTGATGCTACCTCGGTAGGTCCCCACATGCCCCCAGGTGTCCCCAGGGGTCCCCATCCCAGTCTTCCCCTCTTCCCCCTAGCTGTAGTGGGCCCTGATGCCACCTTAGCACGTCCCCAAATGTCCCCATGTGTCCCCAGTGCTTCTCTGAGTGTCCCCAATGGTGTCTGAGATTCCCCCAAGCATCCCCAAGGATCCCCAGTGCTCCCCTAGTGTCCCCATCCCAGTGCTCCCGATGCCCTCCCACTCCCTCCCCAGCCCTTGCAAGCCCTGATGCTACCTTGGCAGGTCCCCAAATGTGCCCAAGGGTGTCCCCAGGTGTCCCCAAGGGTCCCCGGTGCTCCCAGCGCCCCCCCCCCATCTCCGTCCCTGGCCGTAGCAAGACCTGATGCCACCTTGGTGTATCCCCAAATGTCTTCAAGGGTCCCTCAGTGTCCCCAAGTGTCTCTCATGCTTCCCCCATGTGTCCCCATCCCAGTGTTCCCAGTGCCCCCCCCCCCAGTCATAGTGGGTCCTGATGCCACCTCAGTGTGTCCCCAAATGTCCCCAAGTGCCCCCAGTGCTCCCCAAGTGTCCTGAGGGTTCCCAGTGCTTCCCCTGGTGTCCCCACCCAATGATGTCCCCAGGGTGTCTCCATCTCATGGATGTCCCATCTCATGATGTCCCCAAGCTGTACCCATCCCATGGGTGCCCCATCCCATGGATGTCCCCAGGGTGTCCCCACGGTGGCACCCACTAATGGGTCCATGTCCCCGCAGAGATCCCCTTGGTGACACCGCGCTTGGCCACCCGCAACCAGACGTCCTTCCGTGTCACCTGGCCCCGCCCTGCTGTGACGGTGGATGGCTACCAGGTGGTCCTCATCCCCCTGGTGAGCTGGGGACAGGGACAGGGGTGGGGACAGGTCCCCAGCACTGCAGTGGCCCCAGTGTGTTGTCCCCAATGTGTCCCTTGTCCCCAGGATGAGCTGTGGTGGTGTCACCCATTTGCTGCCTGGCTTAGGGATGGGCGTCCCCACGGTGTCCCTGATGTGTCCCCAGTGTGTCCCTTGTCCCTAAAATGAAACAGCAGCTGTGGCCACCCTCCTGCTACCTGGCTTGGGGACAGGGGTGTGTCCCCAGAATGGTTGTCCCCAGTGTAACCAACATGTCCCCTGTCCCCAGGATAAGCCATCTTACTTGCAGCCCTGCTTAGGGACCAGGACGTGTCCCCACCATGGTGTCCCCAATATGTCCCCAGTGTGTCCCAAACACATCCCCCAGCCCCAGGAGAAGCTCAGCCACCTGCCTAACTAAGGGCCAGGTCCCACCGTGGTGTCCCCAGCATGTCCTTGACCATGTCCCTTGTCCCCAGGACGAGCCAGCGGCAGTGACCACCCACGAGCTGCCCAGCACCGCTGTCACCTTTGAGGTGACACGACTGTCACCCGGCCACACCTTTGAGCTCTTCATCCAGGCCAAGCGGGAGCAGCACCTTGGGGCGCCCGGCACCCTGCGTGTCCGCACCTGTACGTGTCACCCGCTCAGCATGGGGACAGCGAAGGGATGGGCATGGGGATGGGAACACCATGGGGATGGCAGTGGGTGTAGGGACCGGGATGGGGACAATGTGGAGATGGCAGCAGGCGTGGGTATGGGGGAATGGATATGGGTTGGGGATAGTGCTGGCATGGTCGTGGGTGTGGGGCCAGCAATGGGGACAGCTTGGACATGGGGACAGGGATGGGGACAGTGGTGGGGACAGACATGGAGATGGCATGGGCAGGGGACAGGGACATCATGGGGATGGTGATGCGGACAACACATGGGATAGTGTAGGGATGGGGATGGCACGGGGTCAGGGACCCCATGGTGACAGGCATGGGGACAGGACAGGGTGGTGACAAGCATGGGGACGGCACAGGGATGGGGACAGGGATGATGCCTGCAGCCTCTGTCTGTCGCCACATGTCTGTGTGTTCCCATGGCTCTGCGGGTCCACGTGCGTCTCTGTCCTGGTGGGTTTGTGTGTCCCCATGGGCTTGTCTGTCCCTATGTGTCCCCATGGTCCCATCTGACTCCATGGTCTCATCTGTCCATATGGGTCCATGTGTCCCCATGGTCCTGTCTGTCCCCATGGGCTTGTCTGTCCCCATGGTTTCACTTGTCCCCACATCTCCTGGTGCTTCTCCATGTGTCCCTCTGTTGCCTGGGTCCAGATGTCCCCAGTCTGTCCCGGTCAGTCCATCTGTACCAGTCTGTTCCCGTGAGTCTGGGTGTCCCCAGTCTGTTCCTATGCATCCATCTGTCCCCATCCCTTCCCATGTCCATCCATACCTGTGTCCCCACTGTGGGTCCCTGGGTCCAGCAGACGGGGACATTTGGGGACAGGTTGATGACCCAAGTCCCCTTTGCTCTCGCAGTGCTTGCCCAGACTCTGCCCACCCATGGGAGGTCCCCAGGGTCCTCTCATGGTTCCCTGGGGTCCCCAGCATCACCAGTGGCCCAAGCATCACCATCAACCCGAGGGTCTCCGGCATCCCCAAGGTCCCCAGTGTCACCGGCATCCCCAAGGTCCCCAGTGTCACCAGCATCCCCGGGGTCACCAGGGTCCCCAGGATCACCAGCATCACCAGTCTCACCGGATGCATCCTTAGGGTCACCGGGCTCCTTGGGGTCACCAGCAGCTCCAAGGTTTCCAGTGTCCCCAATATCTCGAGGGTCCCCAGGGTCCCCAGCATCCCCGAGGTCCTCAGTGTCACCAGAGTCCTCGGCATCCTCAGGATCTCTGGGGTCACCAGTGTCCCCGAGGTCTCCAGAGGCACCAGCATCCCCAGTGTCCCCAAGATCACCTACATCTCCAGGGTCCTCAGCATCACCACAGTCCCCTGTGTCACTTCCATCTCCATGGTCCCCAGTGTCCCCAGCATCCCCACTGTCCCCAGTGCTCTCAGGTGGCCCATCCCTGCGTGACCTGGGGGCCAAGCTCTCCTCCTACAATGGCTCCTTACTACAGCGCCTGGAGAGCCACCTCCGGGCTACAAACTTCCCCCTCCGTGGCAACCAAACGGTGCCGGCAGTAGCCCGTGCCATCCTCTCTTACCTTCTCCGTCGCAGTCCGGCTCCGTTGCGTCACCAACTCCTCCGCCAGATCCCCCATCCCAAGCCCCAGTTGATGCCGGGGGCTGCCGGTGAGGCTCTGGTGGACCTGGATGCGCTGCGGGGCCATGCGGAGACTGTGGTGATCCGTTACCAGCTTCTGGAAGAGCCGGAGGGGACCGAGGGGGAGCTACAGGTGCCGGGGGACACGGCGGTGGCCCGGGTACCAGGGCTGGTGCCAGGGGCCATGTACCGTGTGGAGGTGCACGGCGTGGTGCGGGGGCACATCTCCAAGTCCTACACGTTCCTTGTGATGGCAGGTGGGTGATGGGAATGAAGATGGGGATAAGATTTCAGGGGAACATCCTATAACTGCCCACAACTCTTTTGGGGGCAGGGGTAGGTGGCACTGATGAGCCCCCGCTGGAGTGGGAGCACATGGATGGGATGGAGTTGACCGAGCCCCAAGGGGCTGTAGCCAAAACAGGTACCATCAAGTTGTCCACGGCAGTGCCGGGAGGGAGCCAGGGGTTTGGGGTGACCTGCTGGTAGTTTGGGATGGTGGGGGTGTGGAGGGATGGATGGAGAATGGATGGAGGGGTGGGTGGATGATTGGATGGACTCATGGATGGAAAGATGGATGGAGGGGAGGATGGATTCGCAGATGAATGGATGAAAGGAACATGGACAGATGGAAGGATGGAAGATGGTTTGGTGGTTGGAAGGTTGGATAGATAGGTGGGTGGATGGGTTAGTGGTGGTTGGATGAGTGGATAGATGGATGGATGATGGTTCGATGGCTGGAAGGTTGGATACTTGAGTGGCTGGATGGATGGAAGGTTGGATAGATGGATGGGTGGGTGATTTGATGGATGGAAAGATGGTTGGATGGATGGACAGAAGGACAGATGATGGTTTGGTGGCTGGAAGGTTGCATAGGTAGGTGGATGGATGGATTTGAAGGGTGGATAGAGTTGTGGAGACTACTTGGGTGGATGAATGAAGGGAAGAACAAAGGGAATGGATGGAGGATGGATCACATGGAGATAGGTGGAGAGAACTTGGATGAATAAATGGGTGGAAAGATGGATGAATGGAGGATGGATGAGCGGATGTGTGGATGAAGGATGGAGGAGGTATGGATGGACAATGGTTTGATGGCTGAAAGGTTGTATAGATGAGTGGATGGATGGGCGGATAGATGGAGGGACAATGGTTTGATGGATAGAAGACTGGATAGATGGGTGGGTGAATGGGTGGTTTCAAAGACTGATGTCAGGACAAGCAAATGGAAAGCCAGGTCATTTGTTGGATGGAAGCCTGGATCATTGAATGGAGGAATGAGTGGACAGACAGTTAAATGCCTTGATGAACCACATGGCAAATTAACAGAATGAATGAATGATTGGATGGATGGTTGGGCACCCAGTTGGACCAATGTGTGAATGGGTGGGTGCATGGTCAGACAGTTGGCAAATGGACAGAAGGTCCAGCAGAAGGACATGTGTGGGCAGGTGGTGGACCTTCATGTTCTTCCTTATGCCACTTCCACGGCAGTGCCGGCCCCACCATTGGAGGAACCCCGGCCCCGCCTGGGTGGGCTCACAGTGTCCCATGTCACACCAAACTCCGTCCAACTGGAGTGGAATGTAGTCGAGGGCACCTTTGACTCCTTCACGGTCCAGTACAGAGACAGCCAAGGCCAACCTCAGGCACTCGCAATTGATGGTGGGTCCCGTGCAGTGACAGTCCCTGGGCTGTCACCATCCCGCCGATACAAGTTCAACCTGTATGGGGTGTGGGGTCGCAAAAGGATTGGTCTTATCTCCACCGACGCAGTGACAGGTGAGGACATCCACGGGCCCTCTTGGGGTCCTCTGTGGGTGATTGGATGGATGGAGGGAGAGGTAGGCAGATGGATGGAGGGACGCCTGCCCTCTGTGAGTCCTGCACTCTGATGTCCCTGTTGTAGTTCCGACACCACTAAAGGAGGAACCTCCATCGCAGCCGATCCTGGGGGAGCTGAGAGCCTCCCAGGTCACCCCTGACTCCGTCCAGCTGGAGTGGAGCGTCCCCGAGGGCACCTTTGACTCCTTCACGGTGCAGTACAAGGATGGCGAAGGGCAGCCCCAGGTGGTGCCCGTGGATGGTGGATCCCGCAAGGTGACTGTGCCTGGGCTGTCACCGTCCCGCCGCTACAAGTTCAACCTGTATGGGGTGTGGGGTCGGAAACGCCTGGGCCCCGTCTCCACCGATGCCGTCACAGGTGAGGAAAGCTTTGGGCCCCATCAGGGTCCTCTTTGGCTGTTGGGTTGGGATCAGTTGCAGAAGCCAGGCACGAGCTTTGACCTTGAGGGAGTCAGGAAAATCTTCAGACGCTGGACTTGGGAGAGGGGCTGGGTGCAGGAATGGGTGGAGAGATGGTTGCATGGAAGGGTTGGTGATGGGATGAGTGTGGGTGGTTGATTGGGTGGTGGGTAGGTGGATGGGTGTGATTGGATGGATGGATGGATGGATGGATGGATGGATGGACGGATGTTTTGATGGACACCTGGATGTTCCTGCCCTGTATTGTGTCCACTCTGTTGTAGCTGCAGTCAAGCCAGAGGAGGAACCGCCATCGCAGCCGATCCTGGGGGAGTTGAGAGCCTCCCAGGTCACCCCTGACTCCGTCCAGCTAGAGTGGAGCGTCCCCGAGGGCACCTTTGACTCCTTCACGGTGCAGTACAAGGATGGCGAAGGGCAGCCCCAGGTGGTGCCCGTGGATGGTGGATCCCGCAAGGTGACCGTGCCTGGGCTGTCACCGTCCCGCCGCTACAAGTTCAACCTGTACGGGGTGTGGGGTCGGAAACGCCTGGGCCCCGTCTCCACCGATGCCGTCACAGGTGAGGAAAGCTTTGGGCCCCATCAGGGTCCCCTTTGGCTGTTGGGCTGGAACCATTTCCGGAAGCTGGGCACGAGCTTTGACCTTGAGGGAGTCAGGAAAATCTTCAGACGCCGGACTTGGGAGAGGGGCCGGGTGCAGGAATGGGGGGAGAGATGGTTGCATGGAAGGGTTGGTGATGGGATGAGTGTGGGTGGTTGATTGGGTGGTGGTTCGGTGGATGGGTGTGATTGGATGGATGGATGGACGGATGGATGGATGGACGGACGGACGGATGTTTTGATGGACACCTGGATGTTCCTGCCCTGCATTGTGTCCACTCTGTTGTAGCTGCAGTCAAGCCAGAGGAGGAATCGCCATCGCAGCCGATCCTGGGGGAGCTGAGAGCCTCCCAGGTCACCCCTGACTCCGTCCAGCTGGAGTGGAGCGTCCCCGAGGGCACCTTTGACTCCTTCACGGTGCAGTACAGGGATGGCGAAGGGCAGCCCCAGGTGGTGCCCGTGGACGGTGGATCCCGCAAGGTGACCGTGCCTGGGCTGTCACCGTCCCGCCGCTACAAGTTCAACCTGTACGGGGTGTGGGGTCGGAAACGCCTGGGCCCCGTCTCCACCGATGCCATCACAGGTGAGGAAAGCTTTGGGCCCCATCAGGGTCCCCTTTGGCTGTTGGGCTGGGACCATTTCCGGAAGCTGGGCACGAGCTTTGACCTTGAGGGAGTCAGGAGAATCTTCAGACGCTGGACTTGGGAGAGGGGCCAGGTGCAGGAATTGGTGGAGAGATGGTTGCATGGAAGGGCTGGTGATGGGATGAGTGTGGGTGGTTGATTGGGTGGTGGGTAGGTGGATGGGTGTGATTGGATGGATGGATGGATGGATGGATGGATGGATGGATGGATGGATGGATGGATGGATGGACGGATGGATGGATGGATGGATGGACGGATGTTTTGATGGACACCTGGATGTTCCTGCCCTGCATTGTGTCCACTCTGTTGTAGCTGCAGTCAAGCCAGAGGAGGAACCGCCATCGCAGCCGATGCTGGGGGAGCTGAGAGCCTCCCAGGTCACCCCTGACTCCGTCCAGCTAGAGTGGAGCGTCCCCGAGGGCACCTTTGACTCCTTCACGGTGCAGTACAGGGATGGCGAAGGGCAGCCCCAGGTGGTGCCCGTGGACGGTGGATCCCGCAGGGTGACCGTGCCTGGGCTGTCACCGTCCCGCCGCTACAAGTTCAACCTGTACGGGGTGTGGGGTCGGAAACGCCTGGGCCCCATCTCCACCGATGCCGTCACAGGTGAGGAAAGCTTTGGGCCCCATCAGGGTCCCCTTTGGCTGTTGGGCTGGGATCATTTCCGGAAGCTGGGCACGAGCTTTGACCTTGAGGGAGTCGGGAAAATCTTCAGACGCTGGACTTGGGAGAGGGGCCGGGTGCAGGAATGGGGGGAGAGATGGTTGCATGGAAGGGTTGGTGATGGGATGAGTGTGGGTGGTTGATTGGGTGGTGGGTAGGTGGATGGGTGTGATTGGATTGATGGATGGATGGATGGACGGATGGACGGATGTTTTGATGGACACCTGGATGTTCCTGCCCTGGATTGTGTCCACTCTGTTGTAGCTGCAGTCAAGCCAGAGGAGGAACCGCCATCGCAGCCGATCCTGGGGGAGTTGAGAGCCTCCCAGGTCACCCCTGACTCCGTCCAGCTGGAGTGGAGCGTCCCCGAGGGCACCTTTGACTCCTTCACGGTGCAGTACAAGGATGGCGAAGGGCAGCCCCAGGTGGTGCCCGTGGAAGGTGGATCCCGCAAGGTGACCGTGCCTGGGCTGTCACCGTCCCGCCGCTACAAGTTCAACCTGTACGGGGTGTGGGGTCGGAAACGCCTGGGCCCCATCTCCACCGATGCCGTCACAGGTGAGGAAAGCTTTGGGCCCCATCAGGGTCCCCTTTGGCTGTTGGGCTGGGACCATTTCCGGAAGCTGGGCATGAGCTTTGACCTTGAGGGAGTCAGGAGAATCTTCAGACGCTGGACTTGGGAGAGGGGCCAGGTGCAGGAATTGGTGGAGAGATGGTTGCATGGAAGGGTTGGTGATGGGATGAGTGTGGGTGGTTGATTGGGTGGTGGTTCGGTGGATGGGTGTGATTGGATGGATGGATGGATGGATGGATGGATGGATGGATGGATGGATGGATGGATGGACGGATGTTTTGATGGACACCTGGATGTTCCTGCCCTGCATTGTGTCCACTCTGTTGTAGCTGCAGTCAAGCCAGAGGAGGAACCGCCATCGCAGCCGATCCTGGGGGAGCTGAGAGCCTCCCAGGTCACCCCTGACTCCGTCCAGCTAGAGTGGAGCGTCCCCGAGGGCACCTTTGACTCCTTCACGGTGCAGTACAGGGATGGCGAAGGGCAGCCCCAGGTGGTGCCCGTGGACGGTGGATCCCGCAGGGTGACCGTGCCTGGGCTGTCACCGTCCCGCCGCTACAAGTTCAACCTGTACGGGGTGTGGGGTCGGAAACGCCTGGGCCCCGTCTCCACCGATGCCATCACAGGTGAGGAAAGCTTTGGGCCCCATCAGGGTCCCCTTTGGCTGTTGGGCTGGGACCATTTCCGGAAGCTGGGCACGAGCTTTGACCTTGAGGGAGTCAGGAGAATCTTCAGACGCTGGACTTGGGAGAGGGGCCAGGTGCAGGAATTGGTGGAGAGATTGTTGCATTGAAGGGTTGGTGATGGGATGAGTGTGGGTGGTTGATTGGGTGGTGGGTAGGTGGATGGGTGTGATTGGATGGATGGATGGATGGATGGATGGATGGATGGATGGACGGATGTTTTGATGGACACCTGGATGTTCCTGCCCTGCATTGTGTCCACTCTGTTGTAGCTGCAGTCAAGCCAGAGGAGGAACCGCCATCGCAGCCGATCCTGGGGGAGCTGAGAGCCTCCCAGGTCACCCCTGACTCCGTCCAGCTGGAGTGGAGCGTCCCCGAGGGCACCTTTGACTCCTTCACGGTGCAGTACAAGGATGGCGAAGGGCAGCCCCAGGTGGTGCCCGTGGACGGTGGATCCCGCAAGGTGACCGTGCCTGGGCTGTCACCATCCCGCCGCTACAAGTTCAACCTGTACGGGGTGTGGGGTCGGAAACGCCTGGGCCCCGTCTCCACCGATGCCGTCACAGGTGAGGAAAGCTTTGGGCCCCATCAGGGTCCCCTTTGGCTGTTGGGCTGGGACCATTTCCGGAAGCTGGGCACGAGCTTTGACCTTGAGGGAGTCAGGAAAATCTTCAGACGCCGGACTTGGGAGAGGGGCTGGGTGCAGGAATGGGTGGAGAGATGGTTGCATGGAAGGGTTGGTGATGGGATGAGTGTGGGTGGTTGATTGGGTGGTGGGTAGGTGGATGGGTGTGATTGGATGGATGGATGGATGGATGGATGGATGGATGGACGGATGTTTTGATGGACACCTGGATGTTCCTGCCCTGTATTGTGTCCACTCTGTTGTAGCTGCAGTCAAGCCAGAGGAGGAACCGCCATCGCAGCCGATCCTGGGGGAGTTGAGAGCCTCCCAGGTCACCCCTGACTCCGTCCAGCTAGAGTGGAGCGTCCCCGAGGGCACCTTTGACTCCTTCACGGTGCAGTACAAGGATGGCGAAGGGCAGCCCCAGGTGGTGCCCGTGGATGGTGGATCCCGCAAGGTGACCGTGCCTGGGCTGTCACCGTCCCGCCGCTACAAGTTCAACCTGTACGGGGTGTGGGGTCGGAAACGCCTGGGCCCCGTCTCCACCGATGCCGTCACAGGTGAGGAAAGCTTTGGGCCCCATCAGGGTCCCCTTTGGCTGTTGGGCTGGAACCATTTCCGGAAGCTGGGCACGAGCTTTGACCTTGAGGGAGTCAGGAAAATCTTCAGACGCCGGACTTGGGAGAGGGGCCGGGTGCAGGAATGGGGGGAGAGATGGTTGCATGGAAGGGTTGGTGATGGGATGAGTGTGGGTGGTTGATTGGGTGGTGGTTCGGTGGATGGGTGTGATTGGATGGATGGATGGACGGATGGATGGATGGACGGACGGACGGATGTTTTGATGGACACCTGGATGTTCCTGCCCTGCATTGTGTCCACTCTGTTGTAGCTGCAGTCAAGCCAGAGGAGGAATCGCCATCGCAGCCGATCCTGGGGGAGCTGAGAGCCTCCCAGGTCACCCCTGACTCCGTCCAGCTGGAGTGGAGCGTCCCCGAGGGCACCTTTGACTCCTTCACGGTGCAGTACAGGGATGGCGAAGGGCAGCCCCAGGTGGTGCCCGTGGACGGTGGATCCCGCAAGGTGACCGTGCCTGGGCTGTCACCGTCCCGCCGCTACAAGTTCAACCTGTACGGGGTGTGGGGTCGGAAACGCCTGGGCCCCGTCTCCACCGATGCCATCACAGGTGAGGAAAGCTTTGGGCCCCATCAGGGTCCCCTTTGGCTGTTGGGCTGGGACCATTTCCGGAAGCTGGGCACGAGCTTTGACCTTGAGGGAGTCAGGAGAATCTTCAGACGCTGGACTTGGGAGAGGGGCCAGGTGCAGGAATTGGTGGAGAGATGGTTGCATGGAAGGGCTGGTGATGGGATGAGTGTGGGTGGTTGATTGGGTGGTGGGTAGGTGGATGGGTGTGATTGGATGGATGGATGGATGGATGGATGGATGGATGGATGGATGGATGGATGGATGGACGGATGGATGGATGGATGGATGGACGGATGTTTTGATGGACACCTGGATGTTCCTGCCCTGCATTGTGTCCACTCTGTTGTAGCTGCAGTCAAGCCAGAGGAGGAACCGCCATCGCAGCCGATGCTGGGGGAGCTGAGAGCCTCCCAGGTCACCCCTGACTCCGTCCAGCTAGAGTGGAGCGTCCCCGAGGGCACCTTTGACTCCTTCACGGTGCAGTACAGGGATGGCGAAGGGCAGCCCCAGGTGGTGCCCGTGGACGGTGGATCCCGCAGGGTGACCGTGCCTGGGCTGTCACCGTCCCGCCGCTACAAGTTCAACCTGTACGGGGTGTGGGGTCGGAAACGCCTGGGCCCCATCTCCACCGATGCCGTCACAGGTGAGGAAAGCTTTGGGCCCCATCAGGGTCCCCTTTGGCTGTTGGGCTGGGATCATTTCCGGAAGCTGGGCACGAGCTTTGACCTTGAGGGAGTCGGGAAAATCTTCAGACGCTGGACTTGGGAGAGGGGCCGGGTGCAGGAATGGGGGGAGAGATGGTTGCATGGAAGGGTTGGTGATGGGATGAGTGTGGGTGGTTGATTGGGTGGTGGGTAGGTGGATGGGTGTGATTGGATTGATGGATGGATGGATGGACGGATGGACGGATGTTTTGATGGACACCTGGATGTTCCTGCCCTGGATTGTGTCCACTCTGTTGTAGCTGCAGTCAAGCCAGAGGAGGAACCGCCATCGCAGCCGATCCTGGGGGAGTTGAGAGCCTCCCAGGTCACCCCTGACTCCGTCCAGCTGGAGTGGAGCGTCCCCGAGGGCACCTTTGACTCCTTCACGGTGCAGTACAAGGATGGCGAAGGGCAGCCCCAGGTGGTGCCCGTGGAAGGTGGATCCCGCAAGGTGACCGTGCCTGGGCTGTCACCGTCCCGCCGCTACAAGTTCAACCTGTACGGGGTGTGGGGTCGGAAACGCCTGGGCCCCATCTCCACCGATGCCGTCACAGGTGAGGAAAGCTTTGGGCCCCATCAGGGTCCCCTTTGGCTGTTGGGCTGGGACCATTTCCGGAAGCTGGGCATGAGCTTTGACCTTGAGGGAGTCAGGAGAATCTTCAGACGCTGGACTTGGGAGAGGGGCCAGGTGCAGGAATTGGTGGAGAGATGGTTGCATGGAAGGGTTGGTGATGGGATGAGTGTGGGTGGTTGATTGGGTGGTGGTTCGGTGGATGGGTGTGATTGGATGGATGGATGGATGGATGGATGGATGGATGGATGGATGGATGGATGGATGGACGGATGTTTTGATGGACACCTGGATGTTCCTGCCCTGCATTGTGTCCACTCTGTTGTAGCTGCAGTCAAGCCAGAGGAGGAACCGCCATCGCAGCCGATCCTGGGGGAGCTGAGAGCCTCCCAGGTCACCCCTGACTCCGTCCAGCTAGAGTGGAGCGTCCCCGAGGGCACCTTTGACTCCTTCACGGTGCAGTACAGGGATGGCGAAGGGCAGCCCCAGGTGGTGCCCGTGGACGGTGGATCCCGCAGGGTGACCGTGCCTGGGCTGTCACCGTCCCGCCGCTACAAGTTCAACCTGTACGGGGTGTGGGGTCGGAAACGCCTGGGCCCCGTCTCCACCGATGCCATCACAGGTGAGGAAAGCTTTGGGCCCCATCAGGGTCCCCTTTGGCTGTTGGGCTGGGACCATTTCCGGAAGCTGGGCACGAGCTTTGACCTTGAGGGAGTCAGGAGAATCTTCAGACGCTGGACTTGGGAGAGGGGCCAGGTGCAGGAATTGGTGGAGAGATTGTTGCATTGAAGGGTTGGTGATGGGATGAGTGTGGGTGGTTGATTGGGTGGTGGGTAGGTGGATGGGTGTGATTGGATGGATGGATGGATGGATGGATGGATGGATGGATGGACGGATGTTTTGATGGACACCTGGATGTTCCTGCCCTGCATTGTGTCCACTCTGTTGTAGCTGCAGTCAAGCCAGAGGAGGAACCGCCATCGCAGCCGATCCTGGGGGAGCTGAGAGCCTCCCAGGTCACCCCTGACTCCGTCCAGCTGGAGTGGAGCGTCCCCGAGGGCACCTTTGACTCCTTCACGGTGCAGTACAAGGATGGCGAAGGGCAGCCCCAGGTGGTGCCCGTGGACGGTGGATCCCGCAAGGTGACCGTGCCTGGGCTGTCACCATCCCGCCGCTACAAGTTCAACCTGTACGGGGTGTGGGGTCGGAAACGCCTGGGCCCCGTCTCCACCGATGCCGTCACAGGTGAGGAAAGCTTTGGGCCCCATCAGGGTCCCCTTTGGCTGTTGGGCTGGGACCATTTCCGGAAGCTGGGCACGAGCTTTGACCTTGAGGGAGTCGGGAAAATCTTCAGACGCCGGACTTGGGAGAGGGGCTGGGTGCAGGAATGGGTGGAGAGATGGTTGCATGGAAGGGTTGGTGATGGGATGAGTGTGGGTGGTTGATTGGGTGGTGGGTTGGTGGATGGGTGTGATTGGATGGATGGAAGGATTGATGGATGGATGGATGGACGGATGGACGGATGTTTTGATGGACACCTGGATGTTCCTGCCCTGCATTGTGTCCACTCTGTTGTAGCTGCAGTCAAGCCAGAGGAGGAATCGCCATCGCAGCCGATCCTGGGGGAGTTGAGAGCCTCCCAGGTCACCCCTGACTCCGTCCAGCTGGAGTGGAGCGTCCCCGAGGGCACCTTTGACTCCTTCACAGTGCAGTACAGGGATGGCGAAGGGCAGCCCCAGGTGGTGCCCGTGGATGGTGGATCCCGCAAGGTGACCGTGCCTGGGCTGTCACCGTCCCGCCGCTACAAGTTCAACCTGTACGGGGTGTGGGGTCGGAAACGCCTGGGCCCCGTCTCCACCGATGCCATCACAGGTGAGGAAAGCTTTGGGCCCCATCAGGGTCCCCTTTGGCTGTTGGGCTGGGACCATTTCCGGAAGCTGGGCACGAGCTTTGACCTTGAGGGAGTCAGGAGAATCTTCAGACGCTGGACTTGGGAGAGGGGCCAGGTGCAGGAATTGGTGGAGAGATGGTTGCATGGAAGGGTTGGTGATGGGATGAGTGTGGGTGGTTGATTGGGTGGTGGTTCGGTGGATGGGTGTGATTGGATGGATGGATGGATGGATGGATGGATGGATGGATGGATGGATGGATGGACGGATGTTTTGATGGACACCTGGATGTTCCTGCCCTGCATTGTGTCCACTCTGTTGTAGCTGCAGTCAAGCCAGAGGAGGAACCGCCATCGCAGCCGATCCTGGGGGAGCTGAGAGCCTCCCAGGTCACCCCTGACTCCGTCCAGCTAGAGTGGAGCGTCCCCGAGGGCACCTTTGACTCCTTCACGGTGCAGTACAGGGATGGCGAAGGGCAGCCCCAGGTGGTGCCCGTGGACGGTGGATCCCGCAGGGTGACCGTGCCTGGGCTGTCACCGTCCCGCCGCTACAAGTTCAACCTGTACGGGGTGTGGGGTCGGAAACGCCTGGGCCCCGTCTCCACCGATGCCATCACAGGTGAGGAAAGCTTTGGGCCCCATCAGGGTCCCCTTTGGCTGTTGGGCTGGGACCATTTCCGGAAGCTGGGCACGAGCTTTGACCTTGAGGGAGTCAGGAGAATCTTCAGACGCTGGACTTGGGAGAGGGGCCAGGTGCAGGAATTGGTGGAGAGATGGTTGCATGGAAGGGTTGGTGATGGGATGAGTGTGGGTGGTTGATTGGGTGGTGGTTCGGTGGATGGGTGTGATTGGATGGATGGATGGATGGATGGATGGATGGATGGATGGATGGATGGATGGACGGATGTTTTGATGGACACCTGGATGTTCCTGCCCTGGATTGTGTCCACTCTGTTGTAGCTGCAGTCAAGCCAGAGGAGGAATCGCCATCGCAGCCGATCCTGGGGGAGCTGAGAGCCTCCCAGGTCACCCCTGACTCCGTCCAGCTGGAGTGGAGCGTCCCCGAGGGCACCTTTGACTCCTTCACGGTGCAGTACAAGGATGGCGAAGGGCAGCCCCAGGTGGTGCCCGTGGAAGGTGGATCCCGCAAGGTGACCGTGCCTGGGCTGTCACCGTCCCGCCGCTACAAGTTCAACCTGTACGGGGTGTGGGGTCGGAAACGCCTGGGCCCCGTCTCCACCGATGCCGTCACAGGTGAGGAAAGCTTTGGGCCCCATCAGGGTCCCCTTTGGCTGTTGGGCTGGGATCATTTCCGGAAGCTGGGCACGAGCTTTGACCTTGAGGGAGTCGGGAAAATCTTCAGACGCCGGACTTGGGAGAGGGGCTGGGTGCAGGAATGGGTGGAGAGATGGTTGCATGGAAGGGTTGGTGATGGGATGAGTGTGGGTGGTTGATTGGGTGGTGGGTTGGTGGATGGGTGTGATTGGATGGATGGAAGGATTGATGGATGGATGGATGGACGGATGGACGGATGTTTTGATGGACACCTGGATGTTCCTGCCCTGCATTGTGTCCACTCTGTTGTAGCTGCAGTCAAGCCAGAGGAGGAATCGCCATCGCAGCCGATCCTGGGGGAGTTGAGAGCCTCCCAGGTCACCCCTGACTCCGTCCAGCTGGAGTGGAGCGTCCCCGAGGGCACCTTTGACTCCTTCACGGTGCAGTACCGGGATGGCGAAGGGCAGCCCCAGGTGGTGCCCGTGGATGGTGGATCCCGCAAGGTGACCGTGCCTGGGCTGTCACCGTCCCGCCGCTACAAGTTCAACCTGTACGGGGTGTGGGGTCGGAAACGCCTGGGCCCCGTCTCCACCGATGCCATCACAGGTGAGGAAAGCTTTGGGCCCCATCAGGGTCCCCTTTGGCTGTTGGGCTGGGACCATTTCCGGAAGCTGGGCACGAGCTTTGACCTTGAGGGAGTCAGGAGAATCTTCAGACGCTGGACTTGGGAGAGGGGCCAGGTGCAGGAATTGGTGGAGAGATGGTTGCATGGAAGGGTTGGTGATGGGATGAGTGTCGGTGGTTGATTGGGTGGTGGTTCGGTGGATGGGTGTGATTGGATGGATGGATGGATGGATGGATGGATGGATGGATGGATGGATGGATGGATGGACGGATGTTTTGATGGACACCTGGATGTTCCTGCCCTGCATTGTGTCCACTCTGTTGTAGCTGCAGTCAAGCCAGAGGAGGAACCGCCATCGCAGCCGATCCTGGGGGAGCTGAGAGCCTCCCAGGTCACCCCTGACTCCGTCCAGCTAGAGTGGAGCGTCCCCGAGGGCACCTTTGACTCCTTCACGGTGCAGTACAGGGATGGCGAAGGGCAGCCCCAGGTGGTGCCCATGGACGGTGGATCCCGCAGGGTGACCGTGCCTGGGCTGTCACCGTCCCGCCGCTACAAGTTCAACCTGTACGGGGTGTGGGGTCGGAAACGCCTGGGCCCCGTCTCCACCGATGCCATCACAGGTGAGGAAAGCTTTGGGCCCCATCAGGGTCCCCTTTGGCTGTTGGGCTGGGACCATTTCCGGAAGCTGGGCACGAGCTTTGACCTTGAGGGAGTCAGGAGAATCTTCAGACGCTGGACTTGGGAGAGGGGCCAGGTGCAGGAATTGGTGGAGAGATGGTTGCATGGAAGGGTTGGTGATGGGATGAGTGTGGGTGGTTGATTGGGTGGTGGGTAGGTGGATGGGTGTGATTGGATGGATGGATGGATGGATGGATGGATGGATGGATGGATGGATGGATGGACGGATGTTTTGATGGACACCTGGATGTTCCTGCCCTGCATTGTGTCCACTCTGTTGTAGCTGCAGTCAAGCCAGAGGAGGAACCGCCATCGCAGCCGATCCTGGGGGAGCTGAGAGCCTCCCAGGTCACCCCTGACTCCGTCCAGCTGGAGTGGAGCGTCCCCGAGGGCACCTTTGACTCCTTCACGGTGCAGTACAAGGATGGCGAAGGGCAGCCCCAGGTGGTGCCCGTGGACGGTGGATCCCGCAAGGTGACCGTGCCTGGGCTGTCACCATCCCGCCGCTACAAGTTCAACCTGTACGGGGTGTGGGGTCGGAAACGCCTGGGCCCCGTCTCCACCGATGCCGTCACAGGTGAGGAAAGCTTTGGGCCCCATCAGGGTCCCCTTTGGCTGTTGGGCTGGGATCATTTCCGGAAGCTGGGCACGAGCTTTGACCTTGAGGGAGTCGGGAAAATCTTCAGACGCCGGACTTGGGAGAGGGGCTGGGTGCAGGAATGGGTGGAGAGATGGTTGCATGGAAGGGTTGGTGATGGGATGAGTGTGGGTGGTTGATTGGGTGGTGGGTTGGTGGATGGGTGTGATTGGATGGATGGAAGGATTGATGGATGGATGGATGGACGGATGGACGGATGTTTTGATGGACACCTGGATGTTCCTGCCCTGCATTGTGTCCACTCTGTTGTAGCTGCAGTCAAGCCAGAGGAGGAATCGCCATCGCAGCCGATCCTGGGGGAGTTGAGAGCCTCCCAGGTCACCCCTGACTCCGTCCAGCTGGAGTGGAGCGTCCCCGAGGGCACCTTTGACTCCTTCACGGTGCAGTACCGGGATGGCGAAGGGCAGCCCCAGGTGGTGCCCGTGGATGGTGGATCCCGCAAGGTGACCGTGCCTGGGCTGTCACCGTCCCGCCACTACAAGTTCAACCTGTACGGGGTGTGGGGTCGGAAACGCCTGGGCCCCGTCTCCACCGATGCCATCACAGGTGAGGAAAGCTTTGGGCCCCATCAGGGTCCCCTTTGGCTGTTGGGCTGGGACCATTTCCGGAAGCTGGGCACGAGCTTTGACCTTGAGGGAGTCAGGAGAATCTTCAGACGCTGGACTTGGGAGAGGGGCCAGGTGCAGGAATTGGTGGAGAGATGGTTGCATGGAAGGGTTGGTGATGGGATGAGTGTGGGTGGTTGATTGGGTGGTGGTTCGGTGGATGGGTGTGATTGGATGGATGGATGGATGGATGGATGGATGGATGGATGGATGGATGGACGGATGTTTTGATGGACACCTGGATGTTCCTGCCCTGCATTGTGTCCACTCTGTTGTAGCTGCAGTCAAGCCAGAGGAATCGCCATCGCAGCCGATCCTGGGGGAGCTGAGAGCCTCCCAGGTCACCCCTGACTCCGTCCAGCTGGAGTGGAGCGTCCCCGAGGGCACCTTTGACTCCTTCACGGTGCAGTACAAGGATGGCGAAGGGCAGCCCCAGGTGGTGCCCGTGGATGGTGGATCCCGCAAGGTGACCGTGCCTGGGCTGTCACCGTCCCGCCGCTACAAGTTCAACCTGTACGGGGTGTGGGGTCGGAAACGCCTGGGCCCCGTCTCCACTGATGTTGTCACAGGTGATGGGGCTTTAGGCACTGTGTGGCCCATATGTTTGCTGTGTGCCAGAGCTTGGGCAGGCCCTGTGCTGGGTCCCTGGGTCTTCTTGGGGAATGAGAAGAGCTGCTGGGTGCTGATTTAGGGCTGGATGTATGGATATTTGAATGGACATTGGGGAGATCAAGGTAGTGGTTGTTTGATGAATGGAGAGATGGAGACTAGGGTGAGTTTGTGGCTGTTTGGGTGATTAAAGAGATGGATGGATGGTTGACGGATGGGTGATTGGATACATGGGTGGGTGGATGGATGTGTGTTTCTGTCCCTCACTGTGCTCTCTCCATTGCAGCCTCAGCTCCAGAAGAAGAGAATCCACCATCCCTGCCCCGCCTGGGGGAGCTGACAGCCTCCCAGGTCACCTCCAACTCTGTCCAGCTGGAGTGGACCGTCCCTGAAGGCACCTTTGACTCTTTCACGGTGCAGTACAGGGATGGCCAGGGGCAGCCTGAGTCACTGCTTGTGGACGGTGGTTCCAACACAGTGACCATATCTGGGTTGTCACCGTCCCAGCGCTACAATTTCTACCTTTATGGGGTGCTGAGGCAGAAACGTGTGGGCCCCATCTTCCTTGACACCATCACAGGTGAAGGTCTCTGCAGGATCCATCCATGTCCCCTTTGGGTGATGGGTTTGGAGTGGGGTAGGAGGTGGGGTGGGGCCTGTCTTGGTCCCTCAGTCCTGGTGGGAACCAGGAAAATCTTTTGGGTGCTGCCTGGGGGACGGATGGAGAGATGGGAGGGTGGAAGGTGGGAGGGATGGTGGGATAAGCTGATGGAAGAATGGTTATTAGGTGGAGGGATGGAGGGTTTGATAGATGGGTGGATGGAGGGATGTTGGATGGATGATGGGTGCCTGATGGATGGATGATGGGTGGACGATGGATGATGGATGGATAAAGGTGGATGGAGGATGGATGGATGGTGAGAGGAATGTTTGCTCTCATGTTGAACAGATGGACATTGGATGGGTGGATGTTCATGCACTCCATTGTGTTCCCTCCGTTGCAGCCCCAGCGCCACAAAAAGAGAAGCCACCATCCCCACCCCGCCTGGGGGAGCTGACTGCCTCCCAGGTCACCCCTGACTCCGTCCAGCTGGAGTGGAGCGTCTCCGAGGGCACCTTTGACTCCTTCACAGTGCAGTACCGGGATGGCGAAGGGCAGCCCCAGGTGGTGCCCGTGGACGGTGGATCCCGCAGTGTGACCGTGCCTGGGCTGTCACCGTCCCGCCGCTACAAGTTCAACCTGTACGGGGTGTGGGGTCGGAAACGCCTGGGCCCCATCTCCACCGATGCTGTCACAGGTGATGGGGCTTTGGGCTCTGTCATGTTCCCCTTTGGGCGCTGGGTTGGGGTATGGCAGGAACTGGGTCAGGGCCCGTGCTGGTTCCCCTGGACCTTGTGGGAGCTGGGAGCATCTCTTGGGTTGCTGACTCGGTTGAGGGATGAATGGATGGATGGATGGATGATTGGACGGTTGGATGGTTGGTTAGGTGGTTGGATGGTTGATGGATGGACAGTTGGATGGATGGATGGAGGGCAGGAGGGATGATTGGATGACTGTTGGGAAGCATAATTAGGTGTTTGGAGGTTGAAAGGGGGAAGGCTGGAAAGTTGGATGGTTGACGGTTGATGGTCAGTCAGTGGTTGAACAGTTGATGGTTGGACACAGGGATGACTGTTTGGAATAATGGTGTGTTGGATTCCTGGGTGGAGTCTTCCTGGTGGAGAGGGTCCCCTGGGGGCTGTGGGTGGATGGGTGGGGGGCCCTGGGGTGCAATGGGGGGGTCTAGGGGTGGGGGTTCCATAGGGGTTTCTAGGAGGTTGGTGGTCAGAGAAGAGGTCCAAAGTGGGGTTCACGGGGAGGTGGCGGTGAGCAGGTCCTTGGGGCCTGTGGGGGTGTCAATGGCCACACCCCTCCCCCACACAGGTGCCCCAGGGACCCTTTGGGTGGGGACCGCATGGCCCCGCAGCGCCCGCCTGCACTGGGCACCCCTCCACATCCCCCCTGAGGGCTACGACCTCATCTACGGTCCCCCTGGAGGGCCTCAGCAGGTAATGACCTCCCCTCAAAGCACCCCAGAACCTCCCTGGGGACCCCAATACCCTCCTGAGGACCCCAGTACTCCTTGTGGGACCCCAGTAATCCCTTGGGGACCCCAGTTCCTCCCTAGGAACCCCAGCTTTCCTAGTAGGACCCCAATACCTTCTCTAGGACCCCATTAACCTGTCAGGGACCCCAATAGCCCCCAAGTGCACCCCAATATCTCTTGTGAGACCCCCAATACTCCCTTAGGGGATTCCAGTGCCACCTCTCCAAGACCCCAATAATGTCCTGGGGACCTCAATAACGCCCTGGGGACCTCAATAATGCACTGGGAGACCCCAATATTCTTTTTGGGACCCCAATACCAATCAAGGGACCCCAATAGCCTCTCAGAGACTCCAGTATTTCTTGTAGGACCCCAATTCTCCCTTGGGGGACCCCAATATCCCCCCCCATGCACCCCAATATCCCTTGTGGGTCCCCTAATATTCCCTTAGGAGACCCCAATACAGCCCCTCCTAAGACCCCAATACTCCCTTGGGGGGCTCCAATAACACCCCTGGGGACCCCAATAACACCTCAGGAGACCCCAATAACCCCCTGTGCCTCCCCCCAGACTCTGAGGCTGCCCCCTGAGGCGACATCCCATCAGCTGTGGGGTCTGGAGCCGGCAGGGCACTATGGGGTGCAGCTGTGGGGGCGGAGGGGAGACAGTCCCCCGAGCCCCCTGGAGACCACCTTTGATACCCGTGAGGCTGAATGCCTGGGTCCTTGGGTGGGGGTGTGCTGGGCCTTTGGGTGGGGTGCATCTGGATATCTGGGTCCTTGGGCGAAAGAGGGTTGCTGGGTCCTTGGATGGGGGGCACCTGGACATGTGGGTCCATGGATGGGGGCATGCTAGGTCCTTGGGTGGGGGGGAATCTGGGTCTTTGGGCGGGGGGCACCCAGATGCCTGAGTCCTTGCATATGGGGGCGGTCCTGGATCTTTGGGGGGCACCCTGACACCTGGGTGCATGGGTGTGGGGGCATTTGGGTGCTTGGGTGGGGGGAGACGCCTGGATCCCCAGAAGTCTCTGGGGTGCCTTAGGCGTCCCCGGACACCTGGGTCCCCACACACCCTGTGCCCCTCCCCGCTTCCAGCTCCCCTCCCCCACCCGCACCCCCGGGACTGTGCCGAGGAGCAGCTGAATGGGCCGGGACCTTCGCGCGAGACCCTCATCTTCCTTGGGGGAGACCCTGGGAGACCTCTGCATGTCTTCTGTGACATGGAGACCAACGGCGGCGGTTGGCTGGTGGGGAAACTTGATGGGGCACTGGGAAGGATGGGGGGTTGTGGGGGCTTTCATGGGGGGAAATGGGGTCTTGGGGGGCATTGAGGGGTCTTGAGGACAACAGGAGGACTGGGGGGCACTGGGAGGACACTGGGAAGCACCTGGAGGGGCTGAGGGGGGATTGTATTGGGGCAATGGGGGATCTGGGGGGTAATGGCAGGCACTGAGGAGGTCTGGCGGGGTCAATGGGAGAACTGGGGAGGTCTGGAGGGGTTCTATGGGGGTCACTGGGGGATCTTGGAGGGGCATTGGGGTGTCATCGGTGGTGGTGGTGTCTATAGAGGGAAATGGGGGGTCAATGGAGGGTGTGGGGGGCAGTGGGGGTGTCCTGGAGGGTAGTAGGGGGTCACTATGGAGCATTGTGGAAGTCTGGGGGTCTCTCTGGTAGCAATGGGGTGACTGGGGGGTATTGAGGAGTCCTGGGGGGCAGTAGGAGGGTCTGAGGGGAAATGGGAGTCACTATGGAGCATGGGGGAGGTGCAGGGGGGCTCTATGAGGGGCACTGGGGGGAATTGGGCGGGTCAATGGGAGCACTGGGTGGGTCTGGGAGGGGAAATGGGGATCAGTGCGGGGGGTCCTGAGTGTCTCTATGGGGTCACTGGGGGGTGAGGAGTGTTGAGGGCCCCCTCTGACACTCCCCCCTTCCCACCCTGCATTCCCCCCAAGGTTTTCCAGCGCCGCCAGGACGGGGGCACTGATTTCTGGCGGGGGTGGGACGCCTATGCCCACGGCTTCGGCAACGTCACTGGGGAGTTCTGGCTGGGTGAGGACCCCAGTGGCTGGGGGGAGGGGGACCCCCAGGCATCTGGGTGGACTCCAGGAGGGGACTTAGGTTTCTGGGCTTGGGTGGGCTCCAGGGAGGGACCCAAGTGTCCCAGGAGGTACCCCAGGTGTCCGGGATGGGGCACCCAGGCATCTGGGTGAGCTTGGGTGGGCTCCAGGGGGGACCCAGGGAGGACCCCAAGGGTCTGGGTGGGCTCAGGCATCTGGACGGTGCTGGTGGCCAGACGTCGATGTGGGGGGGCGGGGCGCAGGGAACGAGGCACTGCACGCCCTGACGCTGGGGACCCCCACGGAGCTGCGGGTGGATCTCCGCACCCCCTGGGACTCTGCCTTCGCCCACTACCGCGACTTTGCCGTCGCCGGCCCCGAGGATCATTATCGCCTCCACCTCGGTGCCTACAGTGGCACTGCCGGTACGGGGGGTGGTCATGGGGGGTGTTGGGCGGTCCTGGAAGAGCCTTGGGGGATCCTGGGGTTCATGGATGGGTCTTGGGGGGTGCTGTAGGATCTTGGAGGGGTCCTAGGAGGTCCTGGAAGGGCCTTGGAGCATTCTGGAATGTCCTGGAGGGGTCTTGGCGGATTCTGGGAGGGTGTTGGGAGCCCCCTGGCCCATGAATGGGGTCCCTGGGGGGCCTTGAGTGGTCTTGTGGGGTGCTGAGGGAGGCCTTAGGGGTTCTAGGGGGGGGTTGGGAGTCTTGGAGGGGTCTTGGGGGATCCCAGAGATGTCTTGGGAGGTCCTGAGTGATCTTGAAGGGGGTCCTGGAGGGGTCAGGAGGGGTCTTGGTGGTCTCTTGGCCCATGAATAGGGTCTCTGGGGGGCCTTGGGAGGCTTTGGGGGGCCCTGAGGAGGGGCTTGGGGGTTGTGAGGGGTCTTGGGAGGTCCTGGAGGGGTCTTGGAGAGTCCTTGGGGGGGATCTTCGTGGCTTCTTGGCCTGGGGTGTGTGTGTGTGTGTGTGTGTGTCCTGTGGGGGATGTGTGGGGAGGTTCAGGGGTGGTTTTGAGGGTCCTTTGGCTCATGAAGGGGGCCTGGGGGGGTTGGGGGGGGCTCTGGAGGGATGTTGGGGTGCATGTGGGGTCCTAAGTGGATCCCAGTG
Source organism: Podargus strigoides (assembly GCA_028020825.1). Lineage (NCBI taxonomy): Eukaryota > Metazoa > Chordata > Aves > Caprimulgiformes > Podargidae > Podargus > Podargus strigoides. The sequence goes on along the minus strand of CM051660.1, from coordinate 57,218 downwards.
GGGACCTGGGGGGGTCTTGGGGGTCATTGGGGGGGGTCCCTGAAGGGTCTGATACAGTGGGGTGAAGGGTCCCTAAGGGGATCCCAAGGCGGGGTCTCTGGACCATGGTGGTGGGGGGGGGGGGGTCCCTGACAGGAGGGGGGGGGTGTCCCTGTGGGGCTGAGGGGGTTCCTTGAGGGGTTCTTGGAGATCTCTTGGCCTTGGGCAATTGCGGGGGGAGTCTGGGGGTCTCCAGATCATTTATGGCGGGGGGTGTCCCCAAGGGTCTGGGCAGGGTCCCTGGAGGAAGGGGTCCTGGGGAGTTTTGGGAGGGTCTTATGGGAGGTCCATGGGGAGGGGATCCATGATTGGGAGGGGTCCCTGGGGCATCTCCAGAGGTCCTGGAGGGTCTAACGTGGGGTCCCTGGGAGGATCTGATAGGGGGTCCCTCGTGGGAAGGAGTTCTGGGGGGGTCCCTGGGAGTCTGATGGGGGGTCTGTGGGGAGGAGGGTTGCAGGGGGGGTTTCCCCAGGAGTCCCTGACAGGGGGGGTACCCCATAGGGGATGCTCTCTCCTACCACGCCGGGAGCCCTTTTTCCACGAGGGACCGAGACCCCCGGGGCCGCCCCCGTCCCTGTGCCATTGCCTACGCCGGGGCCTGGTGGTACCACAACTGCCACTACGCCAACCTCAACGGGCGCTACGGGACCCCACGCCACCACCAGGCACGCTATAGGGGCCCGGGAACTATAGGGGCTGACTGGAGGGGGGCGTGATGGGCCCAGAGTGTGGTTAAGGGGGATAGAGGGGACCGTAATTGGGTCTATAGGGGCCTTAGAGAGTGTGTAGGTGACACAATGTGATCTATAGGGACCATAGGGGGCCTATAGCGGTCTATAGGGTTCTACAGGGGTCCATAGGGGACAACTAGAGGAGGCCTAGGGGGCAGCTAAGGGGGCTATAGGGGGAGATAATTGGGTCTATAGGAGCTGGTGGGACATATAGAAGGCCATAGGGGTGACTGGAGGGGGGTGATGGGGCCAGAGGGTGGTTAATGGGGGATATAGGGGACCATAACGAGGTCTATAGGGGCCCTAGAGGGTGTATATGGGACCTAATGTGATGTATAGGGGCCACGAGGGACCTATAGGGGCCATGGGGGACCTATAGGGAGCCATGGGAGCTGACTGGAGGGGAATGATGGGGCCAGAGTGGGGTTGATGGGGGATATAGGGGACCATAATGGGATCTGTAGGTGCCATAGGGGGCCTATAGGAGAGTATGAGGACCTATAGGGGGCCATAAGGGGAACTACAGGAGGCCTATGAGTCCAGAGTGCAGCTAATAGGGGCTATAAGGGAAGATAATGGCATCTATAGGGGCTGGTGGGACCTATAGGGGACTATAGGGGCTGACTGGAGGGGGGGTGATGAGGCCAGAGTGCAGTTAATGGGTGATAGGAGGGACCGTAATTGGGTCTATAGGGGCCCTAGAGGGTGTGTAGGGGACATTATGTGATCTATAAAGGCCATGGGGGACCTATAGGAGCCATGGAGGACCTATAGAGAGCCATAGGGGGCAACTAGAGGTGTGTGATGGGAAGAGAGTGAGGTCGATAGGGTTACAGGAGGCCATAAAGACATCTATAGGGGCCATAGGGGGCCTATAGGAGTCTGTGAAGACCTATAGGTGGCCATAGGGTGTGACTGGTAGGGGCCAAGGGGGCCAGAGGGTGGTTAATGGGGGATATAGGGGACCATAATGGGGGTCTATAGGCGCCCTAAAAGATGTATAGGGGACATTATGTGATCAATGGGGACCTATAGGCAGCCATAGGGGGTGACTGGAGAGGGGTGTTGGGGCAAGACTGGGATTGATAGGGGCTGTAGGGGGCCTTAGTGGGGTTCATAGGGGCTATAGGAGCTATAGGGGGCCTATAGGAGCTGGGGGATACCTATAGGGGGACCTACAGGGGGCCATAGGGGGATATAAATGGGACATAAGGGGACCTGTGGGGACCATAAGGGTGATACAGGGGGGCACATGTGTGCATGTGTGGGGCACTGGGGCCCTATAGGGGCTAAGCTGCCACACACCCTGTAGGCTCCCTGGGGCCCCAAGACCCTATAGAGGCCAGCCCCACATCCCCCTCGAGTGGGCATGGGGCTCCTATAGCAGTGAGGGGCAGGGGAGGGATCTGTAGGCGTCTGTAGGGGCATATAGGAGTCTGTAGGTGTCTATAGGGCCTGATGGATCCCCCCCCTGGCTCTCCCCAGGGCATCAACTGGTTTCCCTGGAAAGGCTTCGACTTCTCCATCCCCTTCACCGAGATGAAGCTGCGGCCGCAGCGAGACTGAGGGGGACCCCCAGATGTCCCCCGGGACACACACACACACACAGATGTCCCCTGGAGGGGGGGAGACACCCAGAGGTCTGGGTGGCACCCAGGAAGGAGGTGGGACTTGCGGGGGGGTGTGTGGTGGCAGCGGGGTCAGAGGTCAAACTTTTATAGGGGGAGTGAGGAGGGCAATAAAGGCTGCCTGAAGCCCTCCTCTCCATCGGTGACATCCACGTGTGTGTGAGGGGCTGACACCCAGGTCTGGGGGAGGTGACAGGGGGACCCAGGAATCTGGGAGGGGGACCCAGGCACCCAGGGGTGCAGGCAGGGCACAGGCAGCACCTATGGGTGCAGGCAGGGCACCATGCGGAGGCGGAAGGGGTGGCAGCGCAGAACGGTGCCCCCTGACACCCCCAGGCTGGGCAGGACTCCTGGGGCGGGGGGCTCCAGCCGGAATTCCTGCAGGATGCGGCCCAGGAAGACAAAGAGCTCGGCCCGTGCCAGCCCCTCCCCCAGGCAGGATCGGGCCCCGCAGCCAAAGGGCACCAGCGCCCGCCAAGGGGCCCCCGGTTCCAGGAACCGCTCTGGGAGGGGGAGCAAGGGGAGGGTCAGGGACCCAGGAGTCCATGGGGGGCACCCACCCCAAGGGGTTCAGGGGACCCCAGTGTCCGGGAAGGGGACCCATCCCAAGGGATTTAGGGGACCCCAGACATCTGGGGGGGGATCCAGTAGTTCAGGAGGGGACCCATCCTAAGGGGTTCAGGGGACCCCAGTGCCTGGGAAGGGATCCAGAGGATCAGATTGGGACCCACCCACACAGGGTACCCAGGGATATGGGGGGGGACCCACCCCAAGGCGTTCAGGGGTCCCCAGAGTCCAGGAGGGGACGTACCGGGCAGGAAGGCCTCAGGGTTGTGCCAGATGTCGGGGTCCTGGTGGGCAGCCAGGAGATTGGGGACCAGGATGGAACCCTCTGCCACTGGGATGCCTGCAACACTAGGAGGGGACAAGGGGTTACTGGGATGTACTGGGACCTGCTGGGCTCTGCTGAGGTCTACTGGGATCTGCTGGGGTCTAGTGGGGCCTAATGGGATCTATTGAGACCTGCTGGAGTCTAGTGGGCCCTCTGGGGCTTGCTGGGACTTCCTTGGGCCTACTGAGGTCTATTGGGTCCTGCTGAGGCCTGCTGGGGTCTACTGGTGCATACTGGGGCTATTGGGATTTGCTGGGGCCTACTGCAGTCTATTGAGGTTTACTGGGGCCTACAGGGAGTTACTGGGATGTACTGGAGTCTACTGGGGGCTGCTGAGACCTGCTGGGGTCCACTGGCCTCTGCTGGGATCTGCTGGGACCAACTGGGGCCTTCAGGGGCATACAGGAGCCTACTGGGCTCTGCTGGCTCTACTGGGTCCTAATGGGATCTGTTGGGGCCTACTGAGGCCTGATGGGACCTGATGGCATCACTGGGGCTTACTGGGCCCTCCTTGAACCTACTAGCATTTACTGGGGCCTGCCAAGACCTGCTGGGGCCCACTGCGGCCTTCTGGGGGCTACTGGGACCTCCTTGAGCCTACTGTGGTCTGCTGAGACCTGCTAGGTTCTACTGGGGTCCACTGTGGCCTGCTGGGGCTTACTGGTAGTTACTGGGAAATACTGGAGTCTACTGGGACCTGCTGGTGCCTGCTGGGGTCCACTGGGATCTGCTGGCATCTACTGGGACCTACTGGGCTCTGATGGGATCTTTTGGGGTCTACTCTGCCTGCTTGGGCATACTGGGAACTGCTGGAGCCTACTGGGACCTACTGGGCTCTGATGGGGTCTACTGGGATCTACAGGGATCTACTGGGGTCTTCTGGGATGTACTGGGCCCTACTGGGGTTTGATGGGGCCTACTGGGGATGCCCAGTGGTCCCTACTGGTCTATACTGGTTCATGCTAGTCCCTACTGATCTATACTGGTCCCTACTGGTCCCTACTGGACGTACCTGGTGTTACGGAGGGCACAGTGGGGCAGGGCCAGGGGGGCGGGGGGCCGGAGGCGCAGGGTCTCGGTGACGGTGGCATGGAGGAGGGGCAGGCGGGCGGTGTCCCCCACCTGGGGGGTTCCGGTGGGCCCCAGCTCCTGCCACAGCTCCGCCCGCAGCCGCTCCTGGAGCTGGGAACACGGGGGGTGGGGACGAACACACGCGTGTCACACGTGGGGCACTGCCTCCTGGGGTGACACGCATGTCATGGGGCATCATGGAGGGGTCCCACCCCCTGGGGGTGGGCCCGGTGCCAAGGGGAGCACACAGAGACTGTGGAGCTGCATGGGGACACAGACATGGATGTGACATGGATGTGACATGTGTGTGGCATGTCAGGATGGTGCAGGGGGACAGTGATGACAGGGAGGGAGACTCAGGGGACATATAGGACATGTGGGGACATGGGACCTTGTGGGGACTCGGGGGGACACATGGGGACACAAACATGGATGTGACACGTATGTGACGTGTGGCACCTCAAGGGCTGTGCAAGGGAATGGTGATGGACATGGGGAGAGGGACACGGGGGGCACATAGGACACAGGTGGGGCCATGGGACCCCCCAGGGACACATGTGGGGACTCAGGGAGATGCGTGGGGACACGAACACGGCAGTGACATGCGTGTAGCACCTCGGGACGGTGCAGCAGGAAGGCGATGGCCCAGGTGAGGGCGGCGGCGGTGGTCTCAGTGCCCCCAATGAAGAGATCAACCAATGCCATGTGGAGGCGGGGGGGGCTCAGGGGCCCTCCCCGCACTGCGGGGTCCCTTCCCTGCAGTGCCCCCAGAACCGTGTCCCCTGGGGGGGACAGACACTCCTGGGGGTGGGGACGACACACGAGTCATTCCCCCCGCCCAGACCCCCGGGGGTGTCCCCTGTCCCCCCCCCCCCCAGGTGTGTGTCCCCCCCCACACCTCGTGCTGCCTGATCTGGGCCTCCACGAAGGCATCGCGGCGCTGGACGAGGCGTAGGAGCTGCCGGAGCCCCGGGTTGGGCAGGACCTGGGATGTATGGATCCTATAGGGACCCCCCCATAGACCCCCTCCCGGGCCCTATAAACCCCCCTGTGCCCATAGACACCCCAGAACTCCCCTCAGTCACATAGAAACCCTATAACCCCCTCCCAGGATGTATAGAGCCCATAGGCCCCCAGCCCAGCCCATACAGACCCCCCCCCAGCCCCATATAGACCCAGTAAACCCCCAGGACCTTCTGCCCCCCCCAAACCCATAAGAACCCCCATCTCCATATAGACACTACACCCTCAGCCCCTCCCACACCTTATACATCCCCCCCCCCAAGGCCATATAGCCCCCCCCTGAGCCCCATACAGACCTTCTAACACCCCTCTCAGGTCCATATAGCTCCCCCCCCAGCCACATATAGACCCCTCCAAGGCCCACATACATGCTAGAAACCCTCTCCCCCGCCCCATATTGACCCTGAACTCCCTCTCCCAGCCCCACATCCTCATCCCCAATTCCCATATAGCCCCCCCCCAGCCACAATTCCCCCACCCTAGGGCCATATAGCCCCCATAGGGCCCCTACACCCCCCTCCCCCCCGCCAAGGGGCTCACCCGCAGTATAGGGAGGAGGTCGAGGACGCGGACGCTGCCCCTGCCCCACACCTCCAGCAGCTCCACAATGCAGTGGGTGAAGTCCCGGACCTCCGCCTCGGGGGACAGCTGGGGTGGGGGGCAATGTCTGGGTCCCCTCTGGGTCCTCCCACAGAATCTGGGTCCCCCTGAGACCTGGGTGTCGCCCCCTCCCCCCTAGACACCTGGGTCCCCTACCATGTCCCCAAAGAGGAGGTGACCGATGGTGCTGCAGGTGTGGAAAGAGAAAATCTCAAAGGGGTCGAGGGGCTCCCCCCCATAGGACCGCAGCTCCTGGGGGGGTGAGAGGGGGGTTAGAAAGGGGGTTTTGGGGTCTCCTGGGGGGGAATTGTGCAGATCTAAGGGGGTATGGGGGTGTCCTGGGAGGTATTGGGGGTTTTAGGGTGTCCTGGGGGGTGCTAAGGGGGTTTTGGAGTGTTCTAAGAGGGTATTGGGGAGGTGCTAAGGGGGTTATGGGGTGTCCGGGGGGGGGGGTATTGGGGGTCTCTAAGGGGGTTTTGGGGTGTCTTGGGGGGATATTGGGGGTTTTGGGGTGTCCTGGGGGGCTCTAAGGGGATTTTGGGGTGTTCTGGGAGGCATATTGAGGGGCTCTGAGGGGGTTTTGGGGTGTCCTAGGGGGGTATTGGGGGGCACTAAGGGGGTTATGGGGGGTCCTGGAGGGGGTTTAGGATGCAGAGGTTTGTGGTGCTTTGGCGTATGAGGGGTGTTTGGGGGTGCTGGGGGATTGGTATTTCACATTTCGGGGTATGGGAGTGTTTTGGGGTGTGGGGGTGGTTTTGGGGTTCGGGGCGTGTTGAGGTATGGGGGATTTTGAGGGTATGGGGGATTTTGTAGTATGGGGATGTGGTTTTGGGGTGCTGGAGTTTTTAGGGTGCAGGGGGTTGGAGGTTCAGGGTTTGGGGTGCAGGGTGGTTTAGGGGTATGAAGGCAGTTTTTTGGGGTATGGGGGGGTGTTTGCTGTTCTGGGGTGTTTCGGGGTATGGGGGGATTTCGGGGTGGGGGGGATGTTTTGGGGTGGGGGGGAGCTGGGAGTTCAGGTTTTGGGGTACAGGTTGTTGTTGGGGTACAGGGGGTTTGGGGGTACGGAGGGTGTTGGGGTGCAGGTTTGGGGTTACGGGGGGGTGTTTGGAGGGTATGGGGGGGGGTGCAAGTTTTTGGGCTATGGGGGGGTTTGAGGGTATGGGGGTGCAGGTTTTGGGGTACGGAGGGGGTTTGGGGGTACGGGGGGGGTTTGGGGCACTCACCCGGCAGAGGCGCCCCGCCTGGCGCTGAAGGAGGGGGCGCAGCCTCCCCCCCGCCCGGCCCAGCGCCCCCCGCGCCGCCCCCCGCTGCTGCCGCCACTCGGGGGAGGGGGCGCCCAGGGCCAGGTCCTGCCCCCCCCGTGACACAAGTGACCCTGGGCAGGGGGGAGAGACCCCGAAATTTAGGGAGAGGACCCCAACCCCCCGCCTCTGACCGCCCCCCCCGTGCCACCAGCAACCCCGGGGGGGGGGGGGGGGGCGACACACACCAAAAATGGAAGTGGGACCCCAAAAACCCCCTCATCCCCCCCCCGCCACCAGCGACACCTGAAATTAGGGGGGGACCCCGAGTTAGGGAGGAACTCCAGGCCTCCCCCCCCAACCCCCACCTCCACCCCGGCCCCCTCAAGACCTCCATGTCAGGGGCAGCCCCCCGCCCCCCCTCGCCCTATAGGACCCCCCCCCCACATAACCCCCCTCAGCCCCATAGCCCCCCATAGCGGCTCCCCCCCCAGCCCCATACCCCGCCCCAGCCCTATAGTGACCCCCCCCCGCCCCATAACCCTCCTCAGACTCTCCCCAGCCCCATAGCCCCCCTCTCCCCAGCCCCCATCACCCCCCCCCGACTCCCCCCATACCCAGGTACGTCGGGGGCCGCCCCAGCCACTCCCCCCAATGTCTCGCCAGCGCCCCCCGGATGGGCCCCACCGAGTTCAGCACCAGCACCTCTGGGGGGCAAAAAATGGGGGAGGGGAAAGTTGAGGAGGAGGGGTGTGGGGTGGGACACCCCCCCCCCAAGGGGTAATTTGGGGGTTCAGGGGCGGGGAGAGGCAGTTTTGAGGGGGGTAAATGGCAGGTTTGGGTGTTCGGGGCGGGGGGGGAGTTCGGGTCCCCAAAGGGTAATTTAGGGAGGGCATGGTGGGGTGAGGGTGGGGGGGATTTTGGGGTTCTCCACAGGGGCCGGGGAGGGGGTCGTCAGGGTGTGTGTGGGGATCCCCAAGGGGTAATTTTGGGGGTACAGGGAGTAGGAGAGGTGGGGGGGGGGAATTTTGGGGTCCCCAAAGGGGTGGGGGGGGTGGCGATGGGGGGGCAGAGACAGGTTTGGGGGTACAGGAGGGTGGGTCCGCAAGCGGGAGTCATAGGGGCAGTTTTGGGGTCGCCAGTCTCCGGTTTCGGGATTCGGAGTGGGGGGTGTCCCCAAGTTTTGGGATGCCAACCCAACTCACCCCCCAATTCACCCCCCCCCCCCCCCACTCCTCCCAAGTCCCCCCACCACTCACACCCCCGTCCCCATGTGTCCCCCTCCCCCCAACTCAACCCCCCCCACCCCCCCCTCACCTCGCCCTCCCAGGCGCATGCGCAGGACGGGCCCGTGCCGGCGGGAGAGGCGGTGGAGGTAGAGCGCCCCCTGGGGGTGGAGCAGGTGCAAGGCTCCGCCCCTCGGGCCCCGCCCCCCCGGCAGCCCCGCCCCTTCCCGGGCCACGGCCCCTTTACCCCAACCCCCCACCAGCATCACCAGCACCACCAGTAGCACCACCAGCAGCGCCGCCGCCATCTCCCCACCGCCGGGGGGGTACCCCAGAGAGGAGTCCCTATATTGGGGGGGACCCTAACCCCGCCCCCTTTAAGCCCCACCCCTTTAAGCCCCGCCCACAAGTCACCCCAATAAGCCAGGCCCCCTCAGACAGCTCCTTCCCCCCCCCCCCCCCCAAATCCCTCCCTCCCTCCTGCCCCACAAATCCCCCAGGCCCCCCCCAATCTCTCCAGGGCCCCCCAGGAGCCCCCTCCTTCACACCCCCCACACCCCCCAAAATCACTCCCCCCCCATGTCAGCAGCAGCACCCGGGGGTGTGTGTGTGTCAACACACATTTATTGGGGTCCCCATGGGGGGGGGGATCAGGGGCATCCCCATTGGGAATGGGGTCAACATGGAGGGATCCCAGGGTGGGGGTCCCCATGGGGGTGCCCATGAGGGGGGGTCACAGGGGCCCCGTAGGAGTGTTTGGGGAGGAGGGTCACCCAGGGTGGGGGGGGTCAGGGTGGGGATCCCCACGGGGGTTTCCAAGTGGGGGGGGTCACAGGAAAGAGACCCCCATAGGGGGTGTGTGTGAGGGTGGGGGTCACCATCGGTGGGGGGGTCACAAGGGGGGGTTCCCCATTTGGGGGTGGGAGTCCTGAGAGGGGAGGTCCCATCTGGGGGGCAGGAGGGGGCAGGAAGGGGAGTCCCCATGGGGGTTTCCAAGTGGGGGGTCACAGGAAAGAGACCCCCATAGGGTGTGTGTGTGAGGGTGGGGGTCCCCATGGGTGGGTGGGGTGGTCTGGGGTGGGTGGGGGTGTTCAGGGTGCCCCCCCCTCAGATGCCCCCTGTCTCCAGCCCCCGCAGGCGCCGGGCCAGCTGCAGGTCCTTGGGGTAGAGGGTGACGCGGCGGGCGTGCAGTGAGCAGAGGTAGGCGTCCTCCAGCAGCCGCACGGCGAAGGCCTCTGTCGCCTGCACCCCAAGACGGGGCGGGGGGGTGCGGGCAAATCTCATACACACACCCCAGACACCCAACTCACCTCTCCTCGGGGGACAGGGACCCCCCCAAATACACCCCAGGGGGTCAAGGAACCCCCCAAACCAGCCTAAAGGGACTTAAACACACCCAGCATCCCAAAATGTGGGGCACCCGAAAATCTGAACCCCCTGCCAGATACCCATCTGACCCTCCCCGTGGGACAGGGACCGCCCATCCCCCATGGGATCCCCACCCACATGCCCCCCCCATCACCCACATTCCCCCCATCCCCCATGGGACCCCGCTTCATCCCCCACGTCCCCCCCCCAGCACCAATAAACACCCCCCCAGGTGCCCCCTTCCCCCAGCACCCATGGGACCCCCCAGGTGTCCCTCTAAGCACCCACATCCCTCCCCCCCCCTGCCCCCCCCATGTGTGTCCCCCCCCAGGACCGGCCCCCCCTCACCCCCCCACCTCCTGCAGGGCCACCAGCGCCAGGCGCTGCCACCGATAGTCCACCCCCCGGGTGAAGACCAGACAGATCTCCCGCACCTGGGGACAGACGGTGACACTCTGGGGACACCGGGGGGGCCACCCCGGGGGGGGCCACCCCACCTTGGGGACAGGGGGATACCACCCTGGGGACACCTTCAGGACATGAGGGACACCACCCTGGGGACATGGGGGGCACCTTGGGGACAAGGGGACACACCAAGGAGACACCATGGGTACATGGGGGACACGCTGTGGACACCCCAGGGTGAGGGGACACTAGGAGGGGGCACCCTGGGGACATGGGGCCACCACCCTGGGGTTGGGGACATGGGGGACACCCTGGGGGGACACACAGACACCCTGGGGACATGGGGGACACCACTCTGGGCACACCCTGGGTGTGAGGACGGGGGGTGGAACTGGGGGACAGTGGCACCGTGGGGGGAGGGGCACAGGGGACACCAAGTCCTGGGGGGGCCCCATGGAGGGGGAGGGGACACCCACACAAGGCCACTGGGGAGGGACACAAGGACATGGCGTCATGGCGGGGGGTGCACACAAGGCCAGGGGGAGGGGACCCGCATCATGGGGGGGTGACAAGGACACAGGGGGGTTGACAGTGGGAGGGTCCCCTGGGGGAAAGTTGGGGGTCCCAAGGGGTGTTGGGGGGTTTCCAGGGGTGATTTTGTGGACCCCAGAGGGATTTTCTGCCCCCCCTGGATTTTTGGGGTCCCCAGGGAGGGTTTGGGGTCCCCTTGGGGTGATTTTGGGGTCCCCAGGGAGGAGTTTAACATCTCTGTGGGTGTTTATGGGGTCCTTGGGGATGTTCTGGGGTCCCCGGGTGGGGTTTGGGGTCCCTGTGGGTGTTTATGGGGTCCCTGTGGGTGATTTTGGGGTCCCCAGGGGGGTTTTAGGGTCCCCAGAGGGAATCTGGGGGTGCCCAGGGTCATTTTGGGGCCCCCTAGGGTTTTTGGGGGCCACCTGGGGGGTTGGGGGTGCACACACCAGGCGGGCGAAGGGCCCAGGGCGCAGCAGAAGATGCGTGGTGCTCTGATAGCGTCGGATCTCCCGGAGAGCCAACTCTCCCGGGCGGCGTCCTGGGGACACGGTGACATGAGGGGGACATGGGGGACATGGAGACACGGGGACATGGGGGGGACCTCCCTAGGGTCAGGGAGGTATCAATAGGAGGGTCCATAGGGCAGGGGAGGTGTCAGGGAAGGATCCATAGGATGGGGGTCTATAGGGTGGGGGGGTCTATAGGGTGGGGGGGTCTATAGGGTGGGGGGTCCACAGGGCGAGGTCAGGGCGGGGTCTATAGGACGGGGTTCATCCACCCCCCCAACTCACTGCGGCGCCGGGTGGGCGGAGGCGGGGGCGGAGCCGGAGGGGCCGCGGGGGGGCGGCGGCGGGGGCTCGGCTTGGGGCGGGGCATGTCCAGGCCCCGCCCACCTCAGGGAAGGGCGGGGGGGGGGGTTGAACCCAGGCGTCTGGGGGAGGGGGGCCTGAGGGCGGGGAGGAGGAGTTTAGCGGGGACCCCCACATCCGGGTACCCCCTCGCTCCCTCTGGAGCCCCCCCGACTTCACCCCCGTCTCTCCCCTCGCCGTGACGCCTCTACACGCCCCCCCCGCCGTGATGTCACGCCCAGAACCCCCTGACCTTTCGCTGCCGCCGCCGCTCCGATTCAAATCGTCCGCCGCGCCACGCTCTGACGTCACTTCCGCCTCCGCCCGCCAAACAGGAGCCAATACAAACCCGCCTGGCCCTAAGAGCCCGCCCACCCGGCCAATAGGAGCGCGCCCGGCCGCTCTGCGCCGCCGAAGGCCGCGTCTCGATGATACCGCGGAGGCCGCGGGTGGGGGGGGAGGGAGGGAGCGGCGTCCCTGGTGTTATTAGCATAAATTTGCATGGCTCCGCCCAATCCCCGCGGCCCCATTGAGGACTCGGGGTCCAGATGCTGAGCTCAGCGTTTATTGATCACAGTGGGGGGCCCAGGGCTTGGCCCCAGTCACTCCCAGTATGGTCCTAGTTGTCTCCAATGTCTCCCAGTTGTCCCCATTATGGCCCCGGTTCCTCCCAGTATGATCCCAGTTGCTCCCTGTACATCCCAGTCACTCCCAGTATGGTCCCAGTCACTCCCAGCATGATCCCAGGTGCCCCCAGAGTGGTCCCATTTGCCCCCAGTGTAGTTCCAGTTGCTCCCAGTATGATCACAGTTGTCCCAGTGTGGTCCCACTTGCCCCTGGTGTGGTCCCAGTGTCTCCCAGTTGTCCCCAGTATAGTCCCAATTCCTCCCAGTATAATCCCAGTTGCTCCCAGTATGGTTCTAGATGCCCCTGGCATGGTCCCATTTGCCTCCAATGTGGTCCCAATTGCTCCCAGCATAGTTCCAGTTATTCCCAGTATATCCCAGTTGCCCCCAGCATGGTCCCAGTGGCCACACACATAGTTCCAGTTGCTCCCAGTATATCCCAGTTGTTCCCAGTATGGTCTCAGTTACTCTCAGTATGGTGCCACTTGCCCACAGTGTGGTCCCAGTTGCCCCCAGCATAGCTCCAGTTGCTCCCAGTATATCCCAGTTGCTCCCACTATGATTCTAATTGTCCCCAGCATGATCCCAGTTGCCCCCATTGGCTTCCAGTGTCTCCCAGTTGCCCTTAGCATTGCCCCAGTTGCCCCCGGTGTGGTCTGAGTGTCTCCCAGTGCCACTCAGTACCACCCAGCTGCCAGAGGCAGGGTCAGAGGGGGCAGCCCAGGGGGCGCAGGGTGTCCATGAAGTCGTGGAGGGGGTGGCACTGAGCAGGGGGGTCACAGCTGGAGAGGGGGGGCACCTCCTCCACCCACGAGTGGGGGCCCAGCAGGAACTGGGGGCTGGGGACAGGGAGAACATGGGGGGACATGGGGACATGGGGGACACAGGGGGACACAGGGATGTGGGTGACATGAGGTACATGGGGACATGGGGGGACATGGGGAACATGGGGGTTATGGAGGGGACATGGTGGGATATGGGGGGTACATGGTGGGACATAAAAGGACACCGGGGGACATCAGGACAAGGTGGGGATATGGAGGGGGACATGTGGGGGGACATGGGAGGACATGGGAACATGGGGGACGTGGAGGGGGCCACAAGGGGACATTGGGGACACGGGGTCTCCTCTCACCATCCATGGGGGTCCGTCACCATCCCCTCCCCTCCCATCACCAGGTACTGTCGGCGGGGGCGGAGCCTCAGGGGGCAACTGCCCCGCTCCAATACCCGGCCCCGCCCCCTGGGTACTGCCTCTGCTGGACCAGTAAGGACCAGTAACCCCCTCAGCACAACACAAGCCTCCCTCCCCAGCTTTCCCAGTACATCCCGGTGCTCCCCAGATAGCCCAGGGCCCCCTACAGTTCCCCCCAGTACAACCCAGTACATCTCAGTGCCCCCTAGTATGGCCCAGGGCCCCCCCCCAGTATACACCAGTGCCTCCCAGTATGACTCAGGGCCCCCCCAGAGCCACCTCAGTATGGCCCAGTATAGCCCAGTCCCCCCTGGTATGGCCCAGGGCCCACTCAATGCTACCCCAGTATGGACCAGTGTAGCTCAGTGCCCCCTCGTGGCCCTTCAGTGCCCCTCATTCCATCCCTTCCCTCCCCAGTCCCTCCCCAGTCCCCCCAGACCCCTCCAATCCCTCCCAGTCCCCTTCCTGTACCCCCCAGACCCCTCCCAGTCCCCCCCAGTTCCCCTCCCAATCCCCACCAGTCTCCTCCAGTCCCCACCAGTCCCCTCCAGGCCCCCCCAGTTCCCTCCAGTTCCTCCCAGTCCCCCCTCTCACCTCCCAGTAACACCTCCAGGATTTCGACCTCAAAGGCCACGAAGGGTCCCACCTCGCTCTGGGCCAGTGCCCGGACCAGCAGGGCTGGGGTCAGGGGACAGAGGTCACGGGGGGGAAGTCAGAGGGGTCATGGGGTCACAGGGGTCATGGGGGGGTCATGGGGCCATGGGGGTCAAGGTCTTTTGAGCAGTCCGAGGGGCTGGTGGGGTTGGAGTCTTGGGGGTCAAAGGTGGCCTGGGGGTCAGGGATCAGGGGGTCATGAGGAGGTCAAGGTCAGGGAGTCACCGTAGTCGACGCGGGGGCTGTAGCAGGCGAAGTCAAGGCGATCATCTGCCGTCAGAGCCCCCCGGCGGAGGCGGGGACACGCCCCTGAGGGGAGGGGCATGTTAGGGTCCCCCCCGGCAGACGTGGTGGGGTTGGGGTGTCCACCTCCGGGGGGGGCATGGGGGTCCCACCTTGGGCGCAGAGGCAGAGGCGGGAGGAGCAAAGGGTGGGCAGCACACTGCTCCGCTGGGGGGCGCTGTAGAAGGTGGTGCAGCGCCGGGCTGGGTAGGACCGAGGGGGCGGGGTCAGAGGCCACGCCCACCCATTTAAGCCACACCCGCTACAAGCCACACCCACCTACCCTCCACCTAACAACCCAGCCCCCACTGCTGCTCTATTTGGACTTCACCCAGCCAAGCCCCGCCCACTCGACGCCCTCCCACAAAGCCACGCCCACCACCAAGCCGTGCCCACCCAGGTGCCACGCCCACCGGGTTCGTAGTAGTCATAGAAGGCAGCCATGGCTGGTTGGAGCTGTCCCACGGCCACCTCCTGGGTGGCACCAAAACTGATGCACTGCCGCTGGGTGGGGACCTGGGGGCGGGACATGGGGGGACATGGGGACCTGGGAGGACATGGGGACCCTGGGGGGACATGGGCAAAAATAGGGACATGGCGACATGGGGGGTGGCAGTGTCCCCCACCTCGTCAAGGTAGATCACCAGTTGGGTCTCGCTCAGTTCATAGTGACTGATCCATCGATCCACCACATCCCGCAGCTGGGGGGGGGACACAGTGACGCCCCTGACCCCCCTCGCCCCCCGACCCCTCCTTAACCTCCATGACACCCCCTTTAGCCCCCCGACACCCATGTCCTCGATGCCCCCTCATCCCCCCTGACCCCCCCAACCTCCCTGAGATCCTCTGACCACCCCTGAGACCCCCTGACTCCCTCTGACCTCCCTGACCCCCCCTGCCCTCCCGCCTCCCCGGCCCCCGCACCATGTCGAGGTCAGGGCGATGGGGCCGGAAGCCGCTCAGGAGGGAGATCTGCACCACCGCCATTCCTGACAGCTCCACCCCCTCCTCCCGCCTGGGCCGGGACACGTCCATCAGGGGGCGGGGCCACACGCCCCGCCCCCTCCCACCCACCCCGCCGTGGAGCAGCAAGCCACTCCCCCATGCACAGGTACAAGAGGAAGCCCCGCCCACCCAGACCCACCCAGACGGAAGCCCCGCCCCTCACCTGATGCAGACCAAGTAGGCAACGTTCCGGCCGGGGCCACGCCCGTCCTGCCTCCGCCTCCGCCTCTCCGCAAGCCCCGCCCCCTCTGCAGGCTCCTCCCCGTCCACAGACTCCGCCCCATCCACAGGCCTCAGCGCTCCTGTAGACCTCAAACTCTCTGCAGGCTCCGCCCCTTTCGTAGGCTCCGCCCCCGCCTCCTCAAGCTCCGCCTCCTCATAATCCTCGTAGTCTTCCTCTGTTACGGGTGGCAGCCGTTAAGGCAGGCAGGATGTGGCCCCACAGAGGGGGCGTGGCCAAGAGGGGATGGAGCTTATGTGGGCGGGGCTTAGAGTGGCAGAGCCGCACCCTCGTAAATGATTGGCCCGGTGACGGCCACCTCCAGGCTCAGCCCTTGGCAGGTGCTGTTGATGGGGGACATCAGGCGGAACTGGCGCAGGACCTGCAAGTACACCCGGGGGTGGGGGGGACACAGACATGGGTGACGGGGCGGGACTCAGGGGACCCAAGGGACAGCCTGGGGTCAGGGGGGATGCAGGGGGCTGACTGGGGGCACTCACTGTCAGGGTCCCTTCGCCGTGTCCCTCCAACTGAACTGTGATGGGGCTGCCCAGGGGGACCTGGGGGGAGTGACAGGGGGGACATAGGAGGCCAAGGTACAACATGTCCCCCCGACCCTCTCGTGTCCCCGCATGTCCTTCATGTCCCCCCATACCCCCATATCCCCTATGTCCCGCATGCCCCCATGTCCTCCCGTGTCCCCCATGTCCCCATGCCCCCCCATGTCCCCATGCCCTCCCATGTCCCCATGTTGCCCTCCCATGTCCCCTTCTGTCCCCCCACCTGCAGCTCCTGCTCCAGTGACTCCAGCCCTGGTCCCAGTGTCACCTGTGTCCCTCCGGGTGCCCGCCGTGACCCCCCCGGCCACGACAGCCCCAGGCTGAGGCCTGATCCAGCCCCCTCTCCCCAGTGCAGCCACATCTGGGTCAGCGCCTCCAGGGCCACCAGCGTGTCCTGGGGGGGGGACAGGCCTCGGAGTGCACAGGGTGCCCAGGCATCCCAGACCCTCTCCCAATGGGACTCCCACCCAAGGGATCCCCCCCCCCGCCACCCCAAGGGGACACAGACATCCAGGTCCCCCTAGACCAGAGTATCCCCCCTACCCCTGGGGACCCCCACCCATGGGGACACAGGCATCAAGGGCTCCCCCACCTAAGGCACCCCAACTCCAGGGAACACCCCCACCCCAGGGGACCCCCCACCCCAGGGGACACAGGTGTCTGGGACTCCCCACTTCAGGGGATGCCCCCAACTCATGGGGACCCCCAACCCTATGGCACCCTCACCCCAGGGAACCCCCAAACCAGGGACATCCCCCTCCCCCCCCACCCCCACTCCAGGGAACCCAGGTGTCCCAGGGGACCCACATCCCAGGGTACCCCTGACCCAGAGGATCCCCATCCCAGGGACCCCCATGCAAGGGGACTCAGGGGTCCAAGACCTCCCACCCCAGGGGTCCCTCATAAAAGGGGACCCCTCACCCCAGGGGACCCCCCCCCACTCCAGGGACTCCCTCCCCCCCAGAAGACTCAGGCGATCAGGACCCCCCAACCCCAGGTTACCCCCACCCATGGGGACAACCCCCATCACCAGAGGGCCCCCACCCCAGGGTGCTCTGGCCCAAAGGACACCCACCCAAGGGGACCCAGGCATCCAAGACCCTCCACCCCAGGGACCTCGTGCCCTAGGGGTCCACACAAGGGCTCCCTGCACCCTAGGGACCCCCCACTCCAGGAGACACCCCTACCTCAGGCAACCCCTCACTCCAGGGAAATCCCCCACCTCAGGAGAATCCCCCACCCAAGAAGACCCCCAACCTCATGGGACCGTCCACTCCAGGGGACCTCCCACCCAAGGGGACCCAGGTGTCCAGGACCCCCACCTCAGTTTACCCCCACCCCTGGGGACCCCCACACCCCAGGGACCCCCCCACCCTACAGAACCCCTACCCCAGGGTGCCCCCACCCCAGAAAACTCCCATCCCAGGGGCCATGAGTGTCCATGATCTCAATGGTCCTCTCCACCCCCGGGACCTCCCCATGATGTCCCCACCCCACCTGTGTGGAGTGGAAGCCCCCCCCGTAGTTGCTCTGTCCCCGCAGCCAGCGGGTCCCCCGGGTGGCCCCATCCCCGTCCCGGTGCTGCAGCAGCGCCAGCACCCCGTAGGCCGTCGCCTCCACCGTGGCTCCTGCGCCCCCCGCCGGCCAGAACTGACCCCGGCCCCCTGGGAGGGGACACCTGGGGTCATGGGGGTGGCACGGGGATACCCCCTCAGCCACCAGCTGTCACCCCCCAATCCAGGTCCATAGGCACCTGGGTGTCACCGACCCCTACACAGGGACCCCAATGGCTGAGGGACCCCATGGTGACCCCTAGTGACCCCAGAAGGACCCCGGGGGGGGCCCTTGGTGATCTCAGAGTGACCCTGGGTGACCTCATGGTGATCCCAAATGACACCAGAATAACCCCTGGGGGACCCAGGCATCCGGGTGACCCCAGAGTGACTCTGAGTGACCCCAGAATGACCCCAGGTGACCCAGAATGACCCCAGGTAACCCAAGGATGATCCTAGAATGACCCTGGTGGGACCCAGGCGACCAGGTGACCACAGGAAGACTCCAGGTGACCACAGGAAGACTCCAGGTGACCCCCATGCTGACACCAGCTGACCCCCTGGCAACCCCAGGTGACCTGAGAATGACCCCAGGTGACTCCTGGGTGACCCTGGGCTCACCCTGGGTGGGGCGGGCCAGGAGACGCAGGCGTTCCAGGGCAGGGGAGGGGCCGGGGGGCCCAGTGTCCACGAGGGCCAGTGCGTAGGTGGTGATGGCCGTCCCAAATGTCCCCAACACCCCCACACGACCGTGTAGGAATGTGGAAGCTCGAGAGAGAGCCTCGTCCTGCCGTGGGGACATGGGGGGGACATGGGGGGGGATACATTGCGGGGACATGGGGGGGACATGGGGGACATGGAGGGGAACATAGGGGGACATGGAGGGGGACATGGGGGGGATACATTGGGGGCATATGGGGGGGACATGGGTGGGACATGGGGACAGGGGGGACATGGGGCAGACATGGGGAGACATGGGGGAATATGGGGACAGGGGGGACATGGGGGGGACATGAGGGGATATGGGGGCACATGGGGACATGGGGATGTGGGGGGGACATGGAGGGACATGGGCTCATGAGGAAATTGGGCGACATAGGGAGGTGACACAGGGACATGGGGACACACCAGGTGGGGGTGGTCAGGGCTGTCCGGTGGCAGGAGGACACGCGCCCCCTGCAGTGCCACCACCACAAAGGCCGTCAGCGACACAGTGGCCTCAGGACCAGGGTCTGCCACACCGCCCTGGGGACATGGGGACACATGAGAGACAGGGGGGTGACATGCGGGGTGGCACAGGGCCATCATACAGGGATATGGCTTGGGGACATTGTGTGAGGCCGGAGGATGTGGAGGTGTCCCAAGGAGTTGACCACAGAGGTGGCCCTGGAAGTAACTCAGGGAGGTGACATGGGGAGGTGGCCCTAGAGGTAGCCCTGGAGGTGACCATGAAGGTGACACTGTTGGTGGCCCCATTGGTGGCCCTGTTGGTGGCTCCACCGGTGGCCCCAAAAGTGGCCCTGCAGGTGCCCTGTCCCCATGTTCCCACCTGCATCTCCCGGTGCAGGACGGGGTTCCTCTCGCAGAAGGAGCCATCAGGACGCTGCTGTCCCAGCAGCCACTGCAGGGACACTGTGGGGCCACCGGCGGCCACCGGCAGGTAGGGACGGGCCATGGCCAGCACCCGCAGCACCAGTGCCGTCAGCCTGGGAACACCCCAATGTCCTCCATGTCCCCCCATGTCTCTCCATGTCCCCATGTCCACCCCATGTCCCCGTATCCCCTGTTCCCATGTCCCCCTGCCCCCGTCCCCTCACCAGGTGCTACCCCCCCGGTGCTGCCAGGCACTGTAGGACCCGTCCTCCTTCCGGAAGCTCTGCACCCGCTCCAGCCCTGCGGGGGACACGGGGGACAACAGGGACAGCGGGGTTACAGGGGCTCCAGGTGGGGTCCTGGACCCCCAGAGCCCACTGCTCCCATGGCCCCCCATATCCCATAGACCCCCCCATTGCCCCTCCATAGCCCATTGCACCCCCACTGCCCCCTCATAACACCCCACACTCCGTAGCCCCTCAATCTCCCATAGCCCCCCCATCCCCCATAGCTCCCCAAAGCCCCCTCATAGCCCCCCTATCCTCCATAGCACCCCCCATCACTCATAGCCCCCCATAACCCCCTCGTAGCCCCCCTATCCCCCATAACCCCCTCTAGCCCCCCCCCATCCCCCATAGCCTCCCCCCATGCCCCCCATACCCCTCTGGAGGCCCCGCAGGCTGCGGGGCCGGGAGTCAGGGGGCAGCCCCCCCCAGCCCCCGCTCTGGTCCAGGTAGCGCAGGGCAGCGATGCGGGGGGCCAGGGCCATCAGCGCCTGCTCCCCACAGCCCCGGGGGGAGCGCAGCAGGGCTCCTCCCACCCCCAGGGCCCCCCGCAGTGCCCAGCCCCCAACCCGGCCTGCGGGCACCAGGGGGATGGGGGTGACACATGGGGGGGACATGGGTGAGGTCACAGGGGACACATGATGGGGACAGGGGACAGGAGGGAGGGCAATAGGGATGGACATGGGGATGTACATGGGGACATGGGGACAGGAGGGAGGACGCACAGGGATGGGGCCACACACACACATACATGGGGGGGACACAAGGACAGAGACAATGTCAGTGCTGGACACAAAATGTCCCCCCGTGTCCCCCAATGTCTCCCATGTCCCATGTCCCCCCATGTTCTCCCATGTCCCCATGTCCCCTCCATGTCCCCCCCATGTTGCCCCATGTCCTCCCATGCCCCCTCATGACCCTCCATGTCCCCATGTCCCTCATGTCCTCCCATGTCCCCCTTATGTTGCCCCATGTCCCCGTGTCCCTTCGTGCCCCCCACATTTCCCCCCATGCCCACATGTCACGCCATGTCCCCCCCATGTCCCCCCATGACCCCCCATGTCACCCACCGGTGACGCGGATGCTGACACTGAACTCCCCCTCAGGGACGATCCCGGCTGGAATGTCTCCAGGGATCTTCAGGGACCGACCACCCCTGGCTGTGGGGATGGGGGTGTGAGTGGGACCCCCTTCCTGTGTTCCCCATGTCCCAGTGTGTCCCACCCCCCCGTGTGTCACCCCCTGTGTCTGCCCCAGACCCACCCTCAGTGTCCAGGATGTAGGTGGTCTCCTCCAGGTGCAGCTCTCCCTCAGGCTGGGTGGGGACAGGGGGGACAGAGGCAGGGGGCGGTTAGGGTTAGGATGACAGGATAGGGCTAGGGTTAGGGTTAGGGGTTAGGGTTAGGATTAGGGTTAGGGGTTAGGATTAGGGTTAGGATTAGGGTTATGGGATAATGTTAGGGTTAGAGCACAGGGTTAGGGTCAGGGTTATGGGATAGGCTTAGTGTTACAGTTTGGGGTTGGGTTTAAGTTTATGGACACACCCAGGGTCCATGGGCTGGACCCAGTGGTGGGGGAGCAAGCATGAGTTGTCAACCCAAGTTTGAGTTGGGGGGTTATACCCACGTATGGGGGGACACCTAAGTGACACAGAGGATCACCTCTGGGGGAGGGGCACTTCGGTAAGGGTCTTATGGGTGGGAGTGGCACCCAGAATTTGGGTTTTCTGGGTTGGGCAGTCTTGGGGTTGGTGGCTTTCTGGGGATGGGGCTCTTAGTGGACGGGGTTGTCCCAGGGTTGTGAGGGTTCCCAGGGGTGCGGGGGTCCCATGCGTGGGTGGTTCCCAGGGGTGGGGCGGGTCTCAGGTGTAGGGGTTCCAGGGGTAGAGGTGAGAGAGCACCTATGGGTGAGGGGGGTCCCAGTGTGGGGGGCCTCACCTCCACATGCAGGATATGGGTGAGGCTGTCCCCCACCCCCCATGGCCCCCGG
The DNA here is from genome assembly GCA_028020825.1 of Podargus strigoides. Lineage (NCBI taxonomy): Eukaryota > Metazoa > Chordata > Aves > Caprimulgiformes > Podargidae > Podargus > Podargus strigoides. Next base: position 35,654 of record CM051660.1, on the reverse strand, counting down.
GCCGTGATGGTGACCGGGACATCTCCAGGACGAAGGGCCACCAGGGTGATGGGCAGTGCCACTGCTCCCCCGGGGGGGACCTCCAGGCGGCGGGGGGAGGCATCATCCAGACCCCCGCACACCCCATCCCCCACCACCAGTGTGACTGTCACCTGTGGGGTCACCATGGTGTCATCTAGAGGGAGCTATGGGGTGTGGGCAGGTATGGGTCATGGGGGGGCTATGGGCACAGGGGGTCGCTATGGGACACATGGGGGCTATGGAGCAGGAGGGACAATGGGGAAAAGGGGGGATCTGTGGGGCACAGAGGGGATATATGGATTAGAAGGGAGTATCTATGGGGCAGGGGATATCTATGGGGCAGGGTGATTTACGGGACTGGGGGATCTGTGAGGCAGGGGGACCTGTGGGGCAGTGGGATCTGTGGGGCAGGGGGATCTGTGAGGCAGGGGGATCTGTGGGGCAGTGGGGATCTCTGGGGCAGGTGGATCCATGGAGCAGGGAGGATCTGTGAGACGGGAATCTGTGGGGCAGGGGACTCACGTTGACGCCATGGGGCAATCTGTTGTGGATGTGGGGCAGGAGCTGCAGCTGCTCATGGGGGCGGGTGCGGGGGGGCAGCTGCAGCCCCACATAAACCTCCTGTGTCACTGTCACCCGCTGGGGATGCCCCACACAGAGTCCTGCCGAGGGGGAAAATGACATGGGGGACATGGGGGATGTGGGGGACATGGGGGACATTGGGGACACGGGAACATGGGGGAAAGGGGGGGATATGAGGGGAACTGGGGACATGGGGGGATGTGGGGGGACATGGGAACATCGGGGACATGGGGACATGAGGGACATGGGGACATCATATTTGGGTCACTGTTGCTGGGAGACACACTAGGAAAGAAGGGGACTGAGGGTGGCCATGTCACTGTAGCGTGACATGGATGAGGGACACAGTGACACCGGGGGTGGGTGGGGTCATGTGGACACCACAGAGAGTTGGGGACACTGAGGTGACACTGACCTTGGCCGGGGATGACAGCGATAGCCTGGATCTCCCAGGTGGTGATGGAGTCAGGGAGGAGGACTGTCACCCTGGGGATCGGGGGGGACAATGGGTGACACTGGAGACATGGGGACATGTGGAGACTTGGGGGAACAGGGGGACATGGGGGACATAGGGACATGAGATGACAGTGGTGACAGAGGTGATGGGGGACAGAGGGGACAAAGGGGACAGAGGTGTCACCTGGCCTCCCCCCGGGCAGCCACCCCCCGCCACAGCCAGCTCTCAGGGAAGAAGGTTCGGACAGGGACCTCCTCCTCCTCCCACAGCTCTGCTTCCCCCTCCAGGAACACTGTGGGGACACATCAGGGGCTGCCCCCCCCCCGCGGGGGGACACAGACACCCCCTCAGAGACACCTCCCCCATGGATCCCCCTGCCCCATGCAGACACCCCCCCCTTCCCTGGGGCACTCCCAGAGACACCTCCACATGGACCCCCGCCATGGATCCCCCCAGGGACATCCCTCCATGGACACCCCCCCCCCAAGATCCATCCCCTCCCCATAACCCTCCCATTGTCCCCTCCACCTTGTGCCACCTCTTGGGCCCCCCTCCACAACCCCCTCCACTGACATCCCCCCCATGACCACCATGACCCCTCCATCTCTCCCACGCCCCCCCCATTTCCCCCTCCCTCCCCCCGTGCCAACCCCCGGGACCGCCCCATCTCCCCCATGACCCCCCCCCTTGTCCCTCCATCACCTCAGGCCACTCCCCATGGCTCCCTCCCATGACTCCCCCCATTGACCCCCGCCTCCCATGGCCCCTCCACTGTCCTCCCTCCTCACCTCGGGCCACCCCCCGGGGCTCTCCCCGCGGGGGGACAGCGCGGGCACGGTGGCAGCAGCGCAGGAAGATGCGGCGACACCCCCCGTCCTGTGGGACCCTCTGCCCCCGCCGCCGGCACCAGCCCCGCACCGGCCCCCCCGAGACCCCCCCCAGCACCGGCACCCGCACCGCCCCGTCCCGGCAGCACCGCCGCCTCAGGGGGGTGTCACCTGGGGGGGGGGGGGGGCAGCATGGAGACATGTGGGTGACACTGGGGACACAGGCGTGACAGTATGGGGGCACGGGGGGACACGTCATTGGGGGGACACACACAGCGGGGGGGTTGGGGTGGCAGTGTGGGGACAGGGGGCACAGCACGGGGACACGGAGGTGGCACCATGGGAATGTGTGGGTGACACCAAGGGCACACACGGGTGACAGTGTGGGCACATGGGTAACACTGCAGCTGTGGCTCAGGGGTCGTATGGGAACATGCAGAGACACGGGGGGCACCATGGCAGGGGGACATGGGGATAGGGATGGGGACAAAGGGTCACCACGGGGGGAGGGGCTGGGAGAGGGGGGACAGGAGTCGTGGGGGCAGGGTGGCAAGTGAGAGGGGACAGGGGACACAGGGACACACAATGGCACAGGGTGACACAGCGTGACACTCACCCTCCTCTTCCATCAGCTCTGCCAGGGTCAGAGAGCGCCGGGGGCGGAGGGGGACATAGGGACACCCGGGGACTGGGGACAGGGACACTAGTGTCACTGTCTGTCCCCCCTCATATGCCCCTGTCCCCCGTGGCCCCCATGTTCCCCCCATATCCCCCTCATGTCTCCCATGTCCCCCATGTTTCCCCCATGTCCCCCCATTCCCCCATATGTCCCCCCATGCCCCCCCCCCATATCCCCATGTCCCCACTCACGTGGCCCTGAGGGGAGGCCGGGCTCCCCCAGCACCAGCCCCACCCCCCTGAAGATCCCCTTCGTGTCGGGGCCCCCTCCGGGGCTGCACCCCAAATCGCTCCTCCCTAAAACCGCATCCACCTGGGGGAGGGGGGCGGGATTGTCACCCCCTGTCCCCAATGTGTCCCCAGTGTGTCCCCCCACCGAGTCCTGAGGTGACTGGGGGGTCCGCAGGGGTTTAGGGGTCTCAGTATTGGGGGCCCCCAGTTTGGGGGCCCCGGGGTTGGGGGTCTCCAGGGTAGAGGTTCCTGGGGTCTGGGGGGTCTCAGTTTTAGGAGTTCCCAATTTTGGCCTCCACTGGTTTTGGGGGGCTATCAGATTTGGGGGTCCCCAGTTTGGGGGTCCCAGGTTTTGGGGGTCCATAATTTGAGGGCCCCATGTTTTGGGCAGCCCCCAGGGTGGGGGTCCCAGGGTCAGAGGGTCCCCTGTTTTGGGGTCCTGGTGTTTGAGGGTCCCTGGGGTCAGGGGCTCAAAAGTTTGTGTGTCCCCATGGTAGAGCTCCCAGCTTTGGGGTCCTCAATTTGGGGGACCCAGGTTTTGGGGGTCCCCAGTTTGAGGGTCCTGAGGTTTGGGGGTCGCCAGGGTAGGAGTCCCCAATTTGTGGGTCCCTGGTTTGGGGGTGACCTTGGCAGGGCTGAGGCGGTGCCGTGGCTCCAGCTGCAGGAGGGCGGCGTCAGTGGCCCCCAGCGCCACCGTGCCTGGGTCCCCCCCGGGGAGCGTCACCGTCACTGTCAGTGGGGTCTGGGGGCGCAGGGGGGCTCCCTGACGCCCCACCCCCACCCGCACCTGCATCCAGGGGGGAGGTGAGGCAGTGCCACCAGTGCCACCAATGTCACCAAGTGTCACCAGTCCCCCATCCCCATCAGTGCCCCCCCAATTCCCTCCCAGTGCCCCCCAGTTCCCTCCCAGTCCCCCCAGTCTCATCCAGTCCCACCCAGTGCCCCCCAGTTCCCCCTCAGTCCCCCTCAGTTGCCCCCAGTTCCCCCCTAGTTCCCCCACCAGTCCCCTCCCAGTTGCCTCCCTGTGCCTGCCCAGTTATGCCCAGTCCCCCCCCAGCCTCCCCAGTACCCTCACCTGGCTGTGGCAGGTCACCACCACAGGCACTTCCCAGCTGGCGGCCACCACTTGCCCCCCTGCCTGGAAGAATGCCACCACCCGGAGCCGCGGGACCATGGCGGGGGTCACTGCCAGTGTCACCTCTGTCACCGTCCCCCGATGCACCCCCTGGGCGGCCACCAGCCTCCCCCGTGCCACCGCCTGGGGGGGGGGGGGGACATGGGGGCAATATGGGGGGACATGAGGGGGACATGGGGGGACATGAGGGGGTCACAGGGGGGGGTCTCACCAGGACATGGTAGATGTGGGGGGCCGGGGGTGGGCCCACATCACTCAGCTGCAGCCGCAGCATCTCCCCAGGGCGCAGGGGCCCCCCCGGGCCCCTCAAGAGCAGGAACCGCCCCGACACACCCAACACTGGTGTCACTGTCACCTCTGTCCGGGCAGGGGGGGACCCCGGGGACCCAGCCTCCACCTGCAACCGGGAACACAGACACCAATGTCACCCCATGCTGCCCTATGTCCCCCCATGTCCCCCTTGTCCCCCCCATGTGTCCTCATGCCCCCCCATGTGTCCTCAAGTCCCTGTGCCACCCTTGTCCCCCCCATGTCCACTCTATGACTTCCCATGTCACTCCCATGTTCCCCCCCCTTGTCCCCCCCCACTCACAGTCAGTCTCAGCCCGGTGGCCCCCGCGGGGACATTGATGGGGACCGCCACGTTCCCTCTGGGATCCGTCCGCAGGGACACAGGGGGGGGAGGGGGGACCCCTGTCACCCCCACCCCCACCCTCACCTCCAGTCCCCCTGCGGGGACCCCCCCGGCCTCCAGCACACGGCCCTGGGGGGGGGACACACACACACACGGCGGGGGGGCCTGAGCCGGGTGCTGGCCCCAGAGCCATGCCCCCTGGTGACGATTCCCCAGCCCCTCGCCTCCGTGCCCCGCCCTCTCGCCTCTCGGCCACGCCCCCCAAGCCCCGCCCCCCACTCACCAGCAGGGTGAAGGGCCCCCCAGGGACGAAGAAGCGGGGGGTGGGGCTCAGGTCAAGGGTCCAGGGCGATGTCACAAGCTCCACCCCCACCTCCTGATGCACCGCCTCCCCTCCTAGACGCGCCCAGTGCTTCAGAAGGGGTGGAGCTATGCGCAGCCACGCCCCCTTTCACCCGGGGCGGTGCCATAGCACCGAACTCCGCCCCTTCCTTCTCTCCCATGGCCCCGCCCACACCCCAGCAGGCCCCGCCCCTCCACAGGCTCCACCCATTGCAGCCCTTTCGCCCCTCCCCCCATGTCTGGCCACACCCACCAGGCCGCATTGGTCCTGCCTGGCCCCGCCCACCACCACCTCTGCCCCCCCACCTGGCCCCGCCCATCGCTGCCCCACCCCTCCCGCCCCCGGCCACACCCCAACCCCGCCCACCCCATCCTGGCCACGCCCCTCAGCTCTCGAACCCCACCCCAAACCTCCCTGGCCCCGCCCCATCGCAGGCCACCCCCCCAGCTCTCGCATCACTCAGCCACGCCCCTCATCCCCAGCTCGGCCCCGCCCTTGGCCCCGCCCCCTACTCCTGGCCCTGCCCCTACCGCGGTCGCTGATGACGGTGACGGCCAGGCGTAGCCCCTCCCCCTGCAACTCGGGCGGGGCCACGCCCAGGGCAGTGACCACGGCCTCCAGACTGACATTGAACCCCGCCTCCCCTGACGTCACCTACGGGGCGGGGCGAGGAGGGAGGCGAGGCCAGAGTGAACTGGGGGGCAGGGGAATGGGGTAAATGGGGGAACTGGGGGCAGGGGCTGAGGGCAGTGGAGGGTCCCCGGGAGAGACTTTGGGGTCCACCAGGGGGATTTTGGGGGCACCACGGGGAAATTTTGGGGTCACGGGGGGATTTTGGGGGTCCCAGGGAGGTTTTTTGGGTCCTTGGGGGGCTTTTGGGAGACCCTGAGGGTATTGGGGGTCCCCAGGGGTGGCTTTTGGGGTCCCGGGGGGGGGTTGGGAGTGCCCAGGGCAGACTTTAGGGGGTCAGGGGGTGTTTTGGGGCTCCCCGGGGGCAGTTTTGGGGGTCTCAGTGAGGGTTTTCTGGGGGGCACCTTGGGGACAGTTTGCAGGGTCTCTGAACAAATGTCGGGGTCCCTAAGGATGGTTTTGAGGCCCTCACGAGGTTTTGGGGTCCCCAGAAGAGATTTGAGGGTCCGAGGAGGGGTTCTGGGGGTCCGCAGGGGAGATTTGGGGGGCCCTTCAGGAGGTTCTGGGATCTCCAGAAGGGACTTGGGGGTCCCGGGGGATGGGGGTGTAAGGTTTTGTGGTCCCCAGAGAGGGTCTTGGGGGCTCCCATGGGGGTTTTGAGGTTCAGTGGGTTTTGGGTTGTTGTAGGGTCCCCGAGAGGTTTTGGGGGCCTCTTGGGGGTGGAGTCCCCACGGGGAATTTAGGGGTCCCAGAAGGGATTTTGGGGGTCCCTGGGGATGGCTTTGGGGTAACCAGGAGTGTTTAGGGGTCCCCAGGGCGGGTCTTATGGGCCCCCAGGGGGGGCTGGGATTTGGTAGGTTTGGGGGGTACCCTATGGAGGGTTTTGGGGTGCCTCACCTTGCCATGCTGCTCCAGCCCCCGCAGGAAGGGCCCCCCCTGCAGCCCCACCTTCAGCCGTGCCCAGCCCCCCACCGGTGCCCCATCTGGGTACCTGGGGGGGGGCCGAAATCAGGGGGGAGCCTCAAAGGTCAAGAGGGGTTCAGGGGGAGTTATGGGTGGATTTGGAGGATCCCAGAGGGGGTTTGGGGGGGGTGTCACAGGATGGTTTGGAGTGGACCCGGGGGGGGTTGAAGGGTCCCAGAGGGGGGTTGGTCACAAACTGGCTTGGGGGGAGTCCCGAGGGATTTGGGGGGGTCCTGGGGGGGGTTTGGGGTTCTCAGAGGGGTTTTGAGGGTTTCAGAGGGGATTTGGAGGGGTCCCAAGGGGGATTTGGGGTGTCCGAGGAGGTTTTGGGGGGTTTGGAGGGTCCCGGGGGAGGTGGGTGTCCGGGGGGCGGGGTCGTACCGGGCGTGGAGGCTCAGACGCAGCAGGGGGGCTGGGCCAGGCCCCAGGAGGAGGAACCGGCGATCGGGACTGGCCCGCAGGGTGAAGCTGGGGAGGACTGGGGGCGGGGCGACAGAGGGGGGAGGGCGTCACAAGGGGCGGGGCTTAAGAGCAGGGCAAGGGGCGGGGCTCCAGAGGGGAGTGAGATGTCGGGAGGCGGGGTGTCAGAGTGGGGGCGGGGCTTCGGATGGGGCAGGACATTGGAGGGCACCCGAGAGTGCTTCCCCTCCCCCCATAGGTGTCCCAGAGTCCCTTTCCCACCTCTCCCCCCTCCAGCCCCTCCCCCATAGCCTGGCCCCCTGTAGCCCCTCCCCCATAGCCCCGCGCCCCCTTGACCCCGCCCCCACCGTAGGGCCGCACGCTGAAGGAGGCGGTGCCGTTGGTCTGGGCACTGGCAGCCAATCGCGCCTCGACCCGCCACGTCCCGGGCCTGGAAAGAGCCCACATCTATAGACCCTATAGAGCCTGGGCACTCTATAGAGCCTATGGACCCTATAGACCCTATGGAACCTATAGAGCCTATGGAACTGATAGACCTTATAGACCCTATGAGCCCTATAGAACCTATACAGCCTATGGAACCTATAGAACCTATAGAGCCTATAGGCCCTGTAGACCCTATGGAACCTATAGACCTTATGGACCCTATGGACCCCGTGGGCACCATGGGCCCTATAGACTCTATACATACTATGGACCCTGTAGAATCTATGGGCCCCATGCCCCCTATGGCATCTATAGCCTCTATAGACCCTAAGGATCCCTCCCCGGCCCACAGTCCCTCCCACCCCATAGCCCCCCCAGCCCCACAGCTCCCATACCACCCCCAAGCTCCATAGCCCCGCTGACCCCACACTCCCCTCCCGCCCCCACTCACAGGGCAATGTCAGGCAGCACCAGGTGGTCGCTCAGCACTGGTCCCAGTGGCACCCGCTGCCCCTCCCGCACCCGTGCCCCCAGGGGGTTCTGGGGAGGCAGGGAGTCACCTGGGCCCCCGCCCCCCCCCCGGTACCAACCCATACAACCACCCCCCATAGCACCGCCCCACGGCACTGCCCCATAGAAACACCCCCATAGGGCCACCCTGTAGGTCACGTCAGCCCCATAGATCATCCCAGCCCCATAGGACCTCTCCAGCCCTATAGGTCACCCCATAAGTCACCTCAGTCCCACAGGCCCAGCTCCATAGAGCCACCCCATAACCTGAGCCCCATAGGATTGCCTCAGCCCCACAGAATTCTCCCCACATCCCAGCCCCATAAGACCTCCCCAACCCCACAGAACCACCCCAGCCCCAGAGGACCACACCATAGGGCCACCCCAGCCCCATAGGACCGCCCCAGCCCCATAGGACCGCCCCACACCGTGATTGTAACCAGGATGGGTTCGGGGTTCGGCTGCAGGTTGGGGTCCAGTGAGAAGACACGGAAACGCACTGGGGATGTATGGGATCCATGGGGAAGGGGGCATGTATAGGGGGCGGCGGGGGGGGTCATATACAGGGGGTGGGGAGCGCGCACAGGGGATAGGGGGCGGGGGGCCCGTATAGGGGATGAGGGGGACATATAAAGGGCACGGAACATGTATAGGGGGTGGGGGGAAGATACAGGGGGCAGGGGGCACGTATAGGGGGCGGACAGGGGGGCATATAGGGGTGGAGAGCATGTACAGGGGGTGAGGGGCACATATAGGGGCGGGGGGAAGATATAGGTTGCAGGGGGGGACATATAGGGAGGAAGTGGGTGTTTTGGGGTGATTTACAGGTGATTTGGGTTGTTTCGGGGTGCTGGGTGTGTGTGTGTCTCACCGGTTTGCTGGGGGGCATAGAGGGGTTTGTCGGTCTGGACCAGCAGCACCCCCTGGGGCCCCCCCAACCCCACACGTACCCCCCGGGGGGGGAGGGGGGGAGATCGGGCCTCCAACAGCAACGTCTGTCCCACGGCAGCCTCCAGTGCCCCACAGCGTCTGGCCTGCTCCAGGGTCACCTGGGGAAGGGACATGGGGATATGGGGGACATGGGGAGACACAGGCGGACCTGGTGGGGACATGGTGGGCTGGGGTGTCCCCGTGTCCCATAGGGACGCCTCCTGTGCCCTCTGAGCACCCCACCCTGTCTCCCCTGTCCCCTAAGTGTCCACACCTCCACATTCAGGATCTGGCTGTAGTCATTGTGGGTCCCGAGGTCAAAGGTCACCGGGGGGGCACAAGGCCCATCCCCACGAGGGCCCCCGCCAGGCCAGGCCGTCACTGTCCCCCTCACCGGCCCCACAGCGGCCACCAGCACCCCCACAGGGTGCCCCAAGGCCACCAGACGAGGGGCGACCAGCACCAGCCTGGGGGAGACACTGCCTGACGCACACGGCCCACAGGTGTCCCCTGCCCCACAGAACCCCCGTACCCCTCCCCTCAGCCCCATAGCTGCCCCAGAGCCCCCCAAAGTGCCCCCAGCCCCATAAGTGCCCCATAGCCTGACCTCCATCCCCATAGCTGTCCCTGCCCCATAGAGCCCCCATAACCCCCCCTCAGCCCCATAGCTGCTCCATACCTGCTCCTGCCCCATCGAGCCCCCTTAACCACCTCTGCTAGACCCATAGCAGCCCCAGAACCCCCCATAGCCCCTCCAGCCCCACAGATGTCCCAGAGCCCCCTCTAGAGCCCCCAGCTCCACAGCTGCTCCACCCTCACACCCAGACCCATAGCTGCCCCATAGCCCATCCCCCCCCCGCCCCACAAGTGCCCCATAGGCCCTACTCGGGGTCCTGGGGGTTGCCCCCTGGCAGCAGAGGGAGGAGGACGAGGAGACCCGCAGCCCAACCTGGCCCCATAGTACGGCAGGTGTGGGGCAGCCGCGATCCACAAGTGAGTGTGTGTGTGGGGTGGGTCAATCATTAACCCCAGTGTGGGGGTTCTCCCCTCAGCCCCATGGTCATCAACCCCTGAGGTGGGGCACGTGACTGCGGGGAAATGCTCCTGGGGGGTGGAGTTATGGGGCGCTATGGGGCCAGTGAGGGGCTATGGGTCACAATGGGTTCAGTGAGGGTTTATGGGGCACTATAGGGCCTGTGTGGGTTTATGGGGTGCTATGGGGTCTGTGTGGGGTGGTGGAGTGCTATGGGGTGTATGAGGGGTTGTGGGGTGCTATGGGGCCTGTGTAGGGTTGTGGGGTGCTATGGGGTGCAATTGGGCCATCCACCCCCAGGACCCCTTGGTGACTGCTTGGTGACCTCCTGGTGACCCCCCCCCTTCCACCCTTCTTCACCTCAGATCCCTGCCCCACTGTCCCTCATCCACCACCCCTCGCCCACCCCAAAGAGAAGGACATGTGTCATCCCCGGGGAACACCTCCCGGGGGAGGGTGGGGATGGGGTGTCCCCAAATTGTCATGTTTGTCCCCAGTGGGGGTGGGGCCATCGCCAGGACACGGTGGGGAAAGGAAAGAAGGGATTGACAATATAGGGGATGCGTTGGGGTCCCTGTCATGCCCACCCCCACCCCTCCAACACCACACTGTCCTCCCCACCATTATCTCCCTCCTTGACCACCATATCCCCCTTCCCTGCCATTATCCCCCCTCCCCAACCACTGCCCCCCCCCTTCCCCACCAGCGTCCCCCTGTTCTCCCCCACTGTTGTCCCCCCTTCCCCTCTCCTTCCCCTCCACCTCCAACCCCACCCCCATCTTCACACCCTCCCCTCCCCCACCACGCTGTTCTCCCCCACCATTTTCCCCCCTTCCCCACCATTTTCCCCCCTTCCCCACCTCCTCCCCCTCCCTCCCTCTCCTCTCCCCCACCATCACCCCCTCTCCTTCCCCACCCTCCTTTCCTCCCCCATCACTGTCTCCCCTTCTTCCCCCATTGTCACTCCCCCCCTCCCCTATTGTTGTCCCCCCCTCCTCCTCCACCTCCCTCCTTTTCCTCTCCCCCCTCCAGCCCCTCCCTGCCCCACCCTGTTGGGTCCCTTTGCCCGTCGTCCTCCGGGAGCTGCTGCCACCCCCACCAGCGATGGCAGAGAGCTCCAGCAGGCGGGGGAGGACACCCCTCCGTCCATGAGGCCGCAGCCCCCGCCCGGCGCAGGCGTAGAGGAGGGGGTTCACGGCGCTGCTGAGGAATGCCAGGGCGGTGGCCGGTGGCCTGATGGCTTTGGCAGCCTTCTCCAACGTCCCCCCATGCCCTCTGAGGACCGCCGCCACCTCCAACAAGCTGGCCAAGTGATAGGGTCCCCAGGAGAGGGCGAAAGCCACCACCACAGCGGCAACCAATCGGAAGGTGCGCTGACGACGAGCCAATCGGGTGCGGCGTAAGCGGTGGAGGAGTAACCCGTAACCCACTGCCACAATGGTCAATGGTAGAGCCCAACCCAAGATCGTCTCCAGAAGGTTGTGCCCCACCAGCCACCCTTTGTTTCTGTGCGCCCGCAGACAGTGGCCGCCCTCTACCCTCCGGAAGATGATGGAAGGGATGGCCAACACCGACGCCACCCCCCACGTCACCACCGCTGCTGTGTGAGCCAATCGGCTGGCTCGTTTGCTCGACGTCACCGCCGCCGTCACTGGTTTGGAGACAGCCAGCGAGCGATGGAGACCCAAGAGGGCGATGAGGAAGATGCTGACGTACATGGCGGCGGCGCAGAGGTAGTGACAACCGCGGCAGGTGGCTGCACCCATGTCCCACTGACCGACACTCAGGGCCCTCAGGTAGAGGGGACCCGTCAGGAGAGTGATGATGTCGGCCAAGGCCAAGTGGAAGATGAGGAGGATGGGGACACTGCGGCGATGGGTTACAGCGCAGCTCCACAGCACCATAGCGTTGCCCGGCACTCCCACTGTCACTGCCACCGCCAACAGGGTCAATCCCAGTGCTGTCCCAGGGATGGGGACAGAGGTGGCATTGGCAGAGGAGAGGGACATCGTGGGGGGGCGGAGGATGGGGAGGGGCTGTGGGGAGAGGAGACACAGAACCCACCTGAAAAAATGGAGGTCTCCCTCCATCCACCCAGACCTCTCAGTTGCCCCTAGACCTCCCAGCAGACTGCTGCACCACCCATTTGACCCCATCAAACCTCCCAGTTGACCCCCAGACAACCCAGTTGTTCACCCAGACCTCCCAGTGGGCCACCACACCACCAGGTGACCCCATCAAACCTCCCAGTGTCCCCCAGTTGTCCACCCAGAACTCCCAGTTGCTCTCTGGACCTTCTTGTCACACCCCCTCCAAGACCTCTCACCACCTTCCCCTTCCCTCCTGTACCTTGGGGACTCACATGTCCCTTCCTGGAGCCCCTGGCCTGGGTGGTGTCCCCTCAGTGTCACTGTCCCCGGCGGTGGCTGTAACGGTTTGGTGCCACTTCCCCTCTACCCTGCCTGGGACAGGAAAGACTCACGCAAGAGGAAGGAGAGAGGAAAACCACGGGGGAGGAAGGGGACATGGGGGGGTGGGGGGGTGGGAGCGACTTGGGACTGTAATTTGTTCCCTGGGGGGGTGTATGAGATGACAGAAGCTGTGGCACTGCCACTGGGTAGGGAGACCCGGTGGCATCTGGGCCACTAAACCCATGGATGAGGTGACATTTGTGCCACCAATATCTCCCATTTTTAGGGACCAAAGACCCATTTTTAAGGTAAAACTCTCCTTCTGAGGGCCCAAACTCTCCTTTTGATGGACCAAAGACCCATTTTGAGGATCCAAACTCTCATTTTTACTTTTCAAAGTCTTTAATTTTGGCTTCCAAAGCTTCATTTTAGATTCCAAAGCCCCATTTTCCAGGCTGGTATTAAAAATTAGGGCTTTGGACTCTAAAAATGGGTCTTTAGACCATCAAAATGAGGCTCTGAACATTAAACCAATGAGAATGTGAGCCCTAAACGAGGAATTTGAGCTCTAGAAACATGGTTTGGACCCTGAAAAAGAGGCTTTTGGAGTTAAAATTGAGGTTCTGGTCTGTAAGAAACAAAACTTAGGTCGAAAAAGTTAGCACAGGCGAAGATCATAGTGAAGCAGCTCCGTTTATTCGCGACCGCGATGGCGGGCGCGCCACCCCGTGGCCGAAGTAGACACGCACGCCTCAACAATAAAAAGCAAGCCATCATACAGTATTTTATCCCAATTTATCTCCATTGGTCGGACACTCCAGGCTCACAGCATATCCGATGCGTTTTATTGCACTAAGTTTCCATAGGAGAGGTGTGGAGCAGCTTGGGCCTACCTGAATATGACATAGGTGGGGTTGTAAAATTATTACATATTATTTAAAGAACGAAATTCTTAAAATTACAAAACTAAATTTTTAAATGTAAAAAACTCTTTAGGGTTAGGGTTAGAATTTACTCTCAGGGAGCAGGGCATTTCCTACGGCTGCACCAGAACATATAAATTTTAATTTTTCTTTTCAACCACCACCTCCACCCACATCACCACATCTCTCCGCACCCCAAAGTCATAGTCAACCCCCCCAACCGCATAATTGCATGAGTAAGGACCCTAAATCCTCCCACATGAAGCACCACCTACAACCCACGAGCACACACCCCACCACGCAAAGTAACTGAATAATTACGCAAACAACGTTAACAAACACACCCCACCAGCGACTTATCAACGATGAATAAACCAAACCAACCACGCTATTGAACAAGCACAAATCACAGCAATGCACTAAAAACGGTCCTGCAGAAAAAGGGTTAAAAATTGGAGCACATGTACGAAAAAAAGAAAAAAAAAAAAGCATCCAGGATGACTCCAAAACCATAGACACGCAATTCTTGACCACAGAGACAACAGCACAGCCCCAACTCTATGATCCAAAAGCCATCTCTATGACCCCAAGGTCCTCCACAACCCCCCAAATAACTCCAGCAGGACCCTAAACCAGGATGCACCAAGGTCCGTAACGGAAATAAGACCCCACTCGCGTTTTTGAAACAAACACGTCAGTATAATACGACTGTACGGACACGAAAGTGCACCCAAACCGGGACAGGCGCGCCACGATTTCACCGCAAGAGCTCATTTTACTGTTACACACTGCCGCCATTTTTCCGGACACCAGTGTTGTACGGATACACAGCGCCGCCATTTTACCGGAACGGCTTACTTCGCTTTACACACCGCCGCCATTTTTCCGGACACCAGTGTTGTACGGATACACAGCGCCGCCATTTTACCGGAACGGCTTATTTCGCTTTACACACCGCCGCCATTTTTCCAGGCGCCGTACTGTACGGATACGGAGCGCCGCCATTTTAGAACACCCTATTGTACGGACAGACAGCGCCGCCATTTTAGAACACCCTATTGTACGGACAGACAGCGCCGCCATTTTAGAACACCCTATTGTACGGACAGACAGCGCCGCCATTTTACCGGAACGGCTTATTTCGCGTTACACACCGCCGCCATTTTACAGCAATATGTGGCTGCCTCTCTCCTACGTTATCAGCCTGCCGGCTTGGCTGTCTCCCATCCCTGCGGTCCGGTTACCGGTTTGTTCTACTGCCGGCCGCTTCCTTTGTGCTAGACCTAGTAATTGGCAAAACAGCACGACAATTATCCTTATCTACGCTGCAGAAAAATTAGGGTTAATTTCCTACCTGACCCCGATGCCGATGCAATAGATGTAGCTGAAGTAAACCAGCAGGTGTTGTTACTCTCAGCGCAGCTCACTTTATCCGTTCAGTACTTTAGGTGCCATAGGGTAAAGAAAGGTAGGTGAGCAAACCTGCTGCTGCTCCCCCAGGTGCCTTTATCCCTTCTGGTGGTTCCCCGCCCCTTTCCCAGAGGACTGTGGCAGGGCAGTGGGCGGGGCTCTGGGGTATATGAGCCCCAGTCCCTCCTCACGCAGCTCATTCCCCTCCTGGGGTTCAGCGGAGGCAGTGGTCAGCTGTTCCTTCAGCTGATGGCAGCTTCCAGGCTCTCTCAGCTCTTTGGGTAGGGGGATTTGGCCATTTAAGGAAGCAGAAGCACCTGTTTTAGGTAAGAGCTTCAGAAGCAGCTGATGGTCAGCTGTATACAGAGTAGAAAGTGCAGTTATATACAGCTTTTGGTTTGGTTTTCAGGTCAGGAATTTTACATGGAGTGTTTGGGGGTGGCAAGATAGAGTAGCAATAGTAGTAGTATGGGTGTGGGATTTTTTTGTGGGTTCCTTTTTTTCTTTTATTTTAGGTGGATTCTATTTTCCTGGAGTTTTCCTGACTCTATTGCAGATAGAACCTTGTTTTTTTTTCTACCAGTTTTACTGTACACTGTGTGAGCTGCTGATGTCCTCTCTTTTAGTAGGAACGATGGCGGAATTATCTATTAGCTGTTAGGGTGAACCTCTCGTACGCATCCGTATGTGGAGTTTTAGCACTTCTCAAGAAAGTAGCAGGGGCAAAAGGCACAGAGTCTGTTCAGGTACAGGACCGCCCATTGCACATTTCCAGTCGCCCACAGAGTACTGTGCTCTCCCTTGAACCTTTGCAGCTTGCGGCAGGCTCCTCGTAGGTTTTAAGAATCAGGATTTTGCCCCTTTAGAGGGCCCGTAGCAGAGCCCAGAGCCTGCGGAGAGACAGAAGATAGGAGATGCCATGAGAATGCAAGGCACGGTCCTGAGGAGTGACTGAAGCAAGGTATTCAGGAGTGCGAATAGAGGGCAGGAGTTGTTGCAGGAAGGAGTGGAATTCATTCCCTGGCAGTTCAGGTGAAGGTAAGGTATTTCTCAAGTTTGGGGCTATGAAAGGCAGAGGGGTTCATCAGCCTTTCTCAGGAGCTTTTACTGTTGGATTTGGGTGTCAATGAGGTCTGTTCTGCTTTAAGTCTCTCCATAGGCTACAGGAGGTACATCAAAGTCACAAGAGAAGAGGTGTAAAACGTGCAGGCTGAATGTCAGATGAGGCTCACCTTGGGAAATATCAGGTACCTTAAAATATACCCTCCAGAACTGTGTTTTCTGTTTCCCCATGCCTTTTATTTTATTCCCTGACTTAATTATTCATCCATCTGGATTCCACAGGCATTGCTACTCAAAGGCATAGTCGAGGTACTCGCCTCTACCGCAGGTTTGCGATCGGTGATTTCTCACAAGCGCAGCCGTAATTTTCTGTCTCTCGGCACCTCGGGTACGACGAGCGACGACAGCCTCGGCACGCGACTCTGGAACGAGCAGGTGAGCGGGACGCCACGGCACATCCGAGGGGGGTATTCGGGGAGAGGTCAATGTCGGCCAATGTGATTCTTACTCCTGACACCGTTGTGGTTTTTTTTATTGCAGGTGAGAAAGAGGAACCCGGTGCCTGCAGGAACAGCCCAGTTAGCTGATGCGTTTGGGGTTTCTTTGTCAAGGATGGATTCAGACCCCTGACTCTCTCGAGTTAAGTTGAGGGACTGGGGCTGGGAGGGGACGAGGTTGGGAACTGCAGGGAGGGCTTTACAGTTAGCGTAGGGGAAAGGGCTGTCTGCGAACAGTCCCCTCTGGGCGGGCAAAGGGAGCGGGTTACTTTTCAGCATGACAGCAGCACGCACCGGGCAGGGCAGTTCCAGCCTCTGTGTGTGTGTATTGTCGTACAGTTTGCGTAATCTGTGTTCTGTGCGTTAGACCCTTCTCAGGTCTCTACATCCTCCTCGCTCTCGGTGCCGAAGGGGCAAAGCGTATATCTCGGGCTTCATCCCTAGCGTGTCAAATGCCTTTACTTATCAGCATAGCGCCGATCGGTAGCTTCTGTTCTTTTGTAGCAAGCTTCAAGTGTGGATCAATCTCATAAGTCAGAAGTTTCTGGACGGTCCTCTTCTGCGGCATCATCTCGGGCCGTGTCAGCAGGTCTGCTCTCTAGCCTTCCATTTTCACAGACCGTGACTTCTTCCCTGCATCTTTAGCTTCGTAAGTCCCAAAGCCAGGCTTCTCGCGCATCCAGCATCTCAGCTTTGCCAGTACCTTCTCGTAACGGGCCATTACATCCAAGTCTTCCTGTGAGGCTGCAGTAGAGCCTCGTCACCTCACTGTCGGGTCCTTGCAGGTCTTCTCACCCGACAGCATCTCTGGTTCGGGAGTCCTTCCAGGTGAGATTTTTCTATCATTTTTGAGTCGCATCATCCGTAGCGTTCCACATGGCATCGGCTCGTGCCCGTGCGTGTCGGAGTTGGAGCTGCTCTGCCCGTGTGTATAGAGTCAGGGATTTCTGCAATAGCAGTAAGAATCTACGGTGAATACGTTCATCTCTAGAGCGTATAGGCGAACATTGTACAGTCATCTTGCATTGAGCAGCCATCATTGGGCCGTGTGGTCAGTTATTTCATTAGTGTTTGATGCGGATGAAGGGAGACTTCTCGGAGGGGCTGTTCAGCACTAATGAATCTCCAAAGAGTTAAGGCTTTTAAGTGTGGGGCTTAAAGTTCAGTCTATTTTTATAATGGCAGGCTGTCACTGGACTCTAAAAAGTGTTCGTAACAATGAGCAGATGAGGATGAGGATGTCGCTACCGGAGATGACACAGGTGAGGTGACCAGCGATGAGTCAGTCGAAGCAGCAGTTATTTTTCAGATGTGGCGTCATCGGTGAAGTTACGAGCATCCCTTGCTTTTCGTGCCTCGCAGGTGGTACTCAAGCCTCAATGTTGCAGCCCCAAACAGTGGAGCCGAAACAGGGAAGCGTCTAAGGTAAAGACCCAGGAGACAGGAATTGCCACAGGCCGGCTGCAGTTTCAGGCAGTACCTCATAACGTGCCTTTTCCTTTGTTTTCTGCAGGTGCCACGCACAGCGTCAGAAGGTCGCAGGTGTATGCGGACAGGTGGTGTGAGGTGGTGAAGTGCTGGGGTCTGAACCCAAGCCCTGAATTAAGGTTGACATATGGGTGGTCCCCATGGCCCTTTAAGAGGAGGGGATGAGTTTGCCTTTTGGCTTTCCTCCAAGGTGCGGCTGGCCTTGTCAGGACAGCCCGTGGGTAAACAAGCCCCAGGTGCCCCCATTGGGTAAATGAGTGCCAGGTGTCCTGCTTTGGGGAGAAAAGCTGGGACCACTTGCAGGAAGAGCTGGAGTGTCTGTCTGTGAGGTGGACGCACTTCACAGAGATTCTTGTTGGGGAAGGACCTCCTGACTACTCATGCAACTGGATCGCAGTCAGGTCTGGCACTTACAAACGTGGGCTTTGTGGGGAGGCAACATGGGGTTACCTCTATCGTATGTGATCACCCTGTTGTCTTGGTTGTCTCCCATTTTCTCTGTGGGTTACCTTGTACCTTTGTTTGTTCCATCTGTTATGGGTCATGCTATGTCATTCCTGGGGTCACTGGGGTTGATATCCATTATTTGTGATCTGACTTGTTTGTACCCCCAGCGATCCCCTATATACTGACTCCTTTACGCAAAATA
Source organism: Podargus strigoides (assembly GCA_028020825.1). NCBI lineage: Eukaryota > Metazoa > Chordata > Aves > Caprimulgiformes > Podargidae > Podargus > Podargus strigoides. The sequence continues at coordinate 17,394 of CM051660.1, read as the reverse complement.
GAATCTACTCACTGGATTGTTTTTCTGCTGCTGGCTGTGTCCTTTGTACTGGGCCTACTAATTGGCAAAGCAGCCAGGTCAGTGACTAAGAGCAAAGCATTCTATGTAAACTCCATTAAGCATTTACCTTTTTCTTTTACAGGAGCTGTGCTTGCCATCTTCGGAACTAGACAAGCATCGAGGCGAGCTCGGGGAGTAGCGAGGAGGATCACAGGCCCAGTTACTTCTTATAACCGCAACAGTGATTTTGTGTTTCTTGGTATCTTAGGTACCGCAAGTGATGTGACTCAGTAATGAGAAGGTGAGGGGAACACTGGAGCACTCGTGAGGAGAGGGGTATTGGGGAAGAGGTTAGCATTAGCCAACGTGATACTTACCGCAGGCACTGTTTTGTGTTTGTTTTTTTTTTTACTGCAGGAGATGATGAGGAACCCGGTGACTGCAGGAACATCCCACTTATCTGATGCGATTCCTTTCGTCAAGGATGGATTCAGACCCCCGACTCTCTGAAGTTAAGTGGAGGGGCTGGGGAGGGGTTGGAAGGAGGAGACAAGGTAGGGAAATGCAGGGAGGGTTTCATAGAGTAGGGGAGAGGGCTGTCTGGGAACAGTCCCCTCGGGGCATGCGAAGAGAGCGAGTTACTTTTCAGCATGACGCTAGCACGGGCAGGGCAGTTCCAGGCTCTGTGTGTGTCTTGTCGTGCAGTTTGTGCATCTGTCTTCTGTGTCTTAGACCCTTCTCAGGTCTTGATGTCCTCCTTGCTCTTGGCGCTCAAGGGGCACGACATACATCTTGGGCGTTGTCCCTAGGATCAAAAATGCCTTAGGTCATCGGCCTAGCGCCAGTCGGGAGCTTCCGTTCTCGCGTAACAAGCTTAAAGCGTGGATCGATCTCGCGTCTCGGGAGTTTCGGGACGGTCCTCTTTTGCGACATCATTTCGGGCCGCGGCAGCAGCTCTGCTCTCCAGCTCTCTGTTTTCAGGTACTCGGACAGCTTCCCGGCATCCTCAAGTTCTTAGGTCTGAAAGCCCGGCTTCTCGCACATCCGTCATATCGGTTTTGGCAGTAACTTCTTGTAATGGGCCCTTTTATTCTCCTCTTTCTCTGGGGCTGCCACAGAGCCTCCTCGCCCCACCGTCGTGGCCTTCTAGGTGTTCTCGCCCGACAGCGTGTCCGGTTCGGGAGTTATTCTCCTCGCCGAGAGTTTTCTCTCATCTTGAAGTTGCATCATTTGTAGGGTTCTGCGTAGCATTTGTCTGTACCTGTGTGTGTGGGTCTCGGAGCTGTTCTGCCCCTGCGTATAGAGTCGGGTGGGTGGAATAGCAGTACGGCTGCGGTTTAGATGTCAGTACGCCTGCGGTTTTTAGGAAAAGGTTGTACGGGCAGTTCAGACGGAGCAGCCGTCGTAAGGCCGTGCAGATAGTCATTTCCGCACATGTTTTATGGAGATGACCGGAAACTTCTGGGAGGGGCCGGTCAGTGATAACTTGGGGTGAGTCTCTAAGGGGTTAAGGCTTGTAAGTGTGGGGTTTACAGTGTGATCTTTATTTTTTTCTGTCAGGCTGTAGGAGGACTCTAGACAGTATTCGTAAATGCGGGCAAGACCTCTGGAACTGCTGAGCTATATCACAACGTGTTTTTCTTTTGAAGGTGTGAAGCGATGAGCAAATCGGGATATCGGTACCGCAGGTGACTCGGGCGAGGTGAGCTATTACGAGTCGGATGAAGTAGCTGTTACTTTTGAGGTGTTGTATTATCGGTGCAGTTAAAAGCACGCCCTGTTGTTTGCGCTCTGCAGACGGTATCAGAGCTGCGACGCAGAATCCCGAAGCAAAGGAGGCCAGACACGTGAGCAAAGTAAAGGACGGGGAGAGGGCAATCGCGGCGGGAGGGTGAAGTGCTGGGGTCCGAACCCTGAGCCCTGAATTAAGGTTGACATATGGGTGGTCCCCACGGTCCTTTAAGAGGAGGGGATGAGTTTGCCTTTTGGCTTTCCTCTAAGGTGCGGCCGGCCTTGTAAGGAAAGCCTTTGGGTAAATGAGCCCCCGGTGCCCCGCTTTGGGTAAGTGAGTGCCAGGTGTCCTGTTTTGGGCATAAAAACTGGGACCGCTTGCAGGAAGGGTGGAGCGTCTGTCTGTGAGGTGGACGCACTTCGCAGAGATTCTTGTTGGGGAAGGACCTCCTGACTCTCCCTGCAACCGGGCCCCAGTCAGGTTTGGCATTTGCAAACGCGGGCTTCGTGGGGAGGCAGTATGGTATACGGTCAGCCTATTGACTCAGTCGTCTCCCATTTTTTCTATTGCATACTTTGTGTCTTTGTTTATTCCACCTATTATTGGTTGTGCTGTGTTATTCCTGGGGTCGCTGGGGTTGATGTCTGTTATGTGTGATCTGTCTGACTTGTTTGTACTCCCAGCGATCCCCCATATACTGACTTGTCTACGTACAATAGAATCTGGTTACCGGATTGTTTTTCTGCCGGCTGCGTCCTTTGCGCTAGGCCTAGCGATTGGCAAAACAGAGGGTTGCAGTTTTTGTCGGTATCTCATCACATGCCTTTTTTCTTTGGTTTTTGCAGGTGCCACCAGCCACCTTGGAGGGGCGGCAGAGTCAATGATGTATGCATGTCAGAATCGGGGCAATAACTGAAATTGCAAAGGAATACATAAAGCTAAGGGTGCCTCTGTAATGGCAAAATCTAAACAGAGGTGTAAATAAACTGAAACAACTAAAAAAAAGAAAATATGCTAAAAAAAAGAAAAATGGGAAGATGGGGGTAATAAAGAGCTCTCGTGTCCTTTGTGCCAAATCATTATTTCTGTCTTTCTGTCTTTGAGCGTGGCTGACTTGTGTCTTGGACTTTCTGAGCACAGCCGTGCATGACTTGGACTTTGCCATAGTGTAGCGGACCTGTGTGTGTGTGTGTGTGTGTGTGTGTGTGTGTGACTTTGACTTTGTGTGAGTGTGGTTATATCAGACTTTGACTTGGTGAGAGTGACTGTGTCTGTGTGACCTTATGTATGTCTTCTGTTTGTCTCTTTTGTTCTCTCCTTGTCTCTTTTTTCCTCTTTGCCTCTCAGTCTCTTTTCTCTTTAACTCTCCTTTTCTCTCGTTACCTTCTTTTCTGTCTGTCTCATTTTTTGTATTTCTTGCTCACTTTCTAACTATTAAATTTTTAATTTTTTTTAAAAATAAAATTTTATTTTTAAATTAAAGCAATTTGCAACCCTAGAAAATCACCTGTTCCCTCGGAGTAAATAAATAAATTAAAAAAAAAAACAACCCACAAGAAATTTACTTCCAGGGAGCAGGTCATTTTGTAGGGCCGCCCCAGAACATATTAACCAACTGAATTTCTAAATTTATAGAGTTCAGTTTATAATTTTAAATTTTCAGGGTTAATTTTACAAAGCTAAATTTGTAGCTGTAAAATTACAACCCTAAACAATTGAACTTTAAATCAAATTAAAAAATTGGCAACCTTAGAAAGCCACCTGCTCCCTGGGAGTAAATTAAAAATTTTTTTTTAAAATAAAATTTACTCCCAGGGAGCAGGCCATTTTGTAGGGCCGCCCCAGAACATATTAACCAACTGAATTTCTAAATTTATAGAGTTCAGTTTATAATTTTAAATTTTCAGGGTTAATTTTACAAAGCTAAATTTGTAGCTGTAAAATTACAACCCTAAACAATTGAAATTTAAATCAAATTAAAAAATTGGCAACCTTAGAAAGCCACCTGCTCCCTGGGAGTAAATTAAAAATTTTTTTTTAAAATAAAATTTACTCCCAGGGAGCAGGCCATTTTGTAGGGCCGCCCCAGAACATATTAACCAACTGAATTTCTAAATTTATAGAGTTCAGTTTATAATTTTAAATTTTCAGGTTTAATTTTACAAAGCTAAATTTGTAGCTGTAAAATTACAACCCTAAACAATTGAAATTTAAATGAAATTAAAAAATTTGCAACCTTAGAAAACCACCTGCTCCCTGGGAGTAAATTAAAAATTTTTTTTTTAAATAAAATTTACTCCCAGGGAGCAGGACTTTCCTTAGGGTTGCTCCACCACACATGAATATAAAAGACTATATTTGAAGTCTTGAAATTTCTAAATTGGCCAAACTTTAAATTCTAACTTGGCCAAACTCTAAATTTTAAATTCTAACTTGGCCAAACTCTAAATTTTAAATTCTAACTTGGCCAAACTCTAAATTCTAAATTCTAACTTGGCCAAACTCTAAATTCTAAATTCTAACTTGGCCAAACTCTAAATTCTAAATTCTAACTTGGCCAAACTCTAAATTCTAAATTCTAACTTGGCCAAACTCTAAATTCTAAATTCTAACTTGGCCAAACTCTAAATTCTAAATTCTAACTTGGCCAAACTCTAAATTCTAAATTCTAACTTGGCCAAACTCTAAATTCTAAATTCTAACTTGGCCAAACTCTAAATTCTAAATTCTAACTTGGCCAAACTCTAAATTCTAAATTCTAAATTCTAACTTGGCCAAACTCTAAATTCTAAATTCTAAATTCTAACTTGGCCAAACTCTAAATTCTAAATTCTAAATTCTAACTTGGCCAAACTCTAAATTCTAAATTCTAAATTCTAACTTGGCCAAACTCTAAATTCTAAATTCTAAATTCTAACTTGGCCAAACTCTAAATTCTAAATTCTAAATTCTAACTTGGCCAAACTCTAAATTCTAAATTCTAAATTCTAACTTGGCCAAACTCTAAATTCTAAATTCTAAATTCTAACTTGGCCAAACTCTAAATTCTAAATTCTAAATTCTAACTTGGCCAAACTCTAAATTCTAAATTCTAAATTCTAACTTGGCCAAACTCTAAATTCTAAATTCTAAATTCTAACTTGGCCAAACTCTAAATTCTAAATTCTAAATTCTAACTTGGCCAAACTCTAAATTCTAAATTCTAAATTCTAACTTGGCCAAACTCTAAATTCTAAATTCTAAATTCTAACTTGGCCAAACTCTAAATTCTAAATTCTAAATTCTAACTTGGCCAAACTCTAAATTCTAAATTCTAAATTCTAACTTGGCCAAACTTTAATTTTAAAATAATATTTAAAAAAATAAAAATTAGCAATTTTAGAAAGCTCACCTGCTCCCTGGGAGTAAAAAAAAAAAAAAATAAAAAAAAAAAAAAATTTTACTCGCCGGGAGCAGGTGACCTAGGGTTAATGCAATACTTATTATTTTTCTTTCTTTTTATTTATACATATATTCACTATATGCCTGCCCCACATCAAACCACACCCCATATGCAAATGACCTATTAGCATAACCACACCCCCAACCAATCACAAACAACTTATTAACATAAAAAAACCCACAAGCACCTCCCAAACCATGTGACCACATGCCCACCATTTTGAACACCTACCCAGACCAGGGTTGGGGTTAGGGTTAGGGGTTAGAGTCGTTAGGGTTAGCGGTTAGAGTCGTTAGGGTTAGGGTTAGGGTTAGGGTTAGGGGTTAGGGGTTAGGGTTAGGGGTTAGGGGTTAGGGTTAGGGTTAGGGTTAGGGTTAGGGTTAGGGTTAGGGTTAGGGTTAGGGGCCATTAGGGTTAGGGTTAGGGTTAGGGTTAGGGTTAGGGTTAGGGTTAGGGTTAGGGTTAGGGTTAGGGTTAGGGGCCATTAGGGTTAGGGTTAGGGTTAGGGTTAGGGTTAGGGTTAGGGTTAGGGTTAGGGTTAGGGGCCATTAGGGTTAGGGTTAGGGTTAGGGTTAGGGTTAGGGTTAGGGTTAGGGTTAGGGTTAGGGTTAGGGTTAGGGGCCATTAGGGTTAGGGTTAGGGTTAGGGTTAGGGTTAGGGTTAGGGTTAGGGTTAGGGTTAGGGTTAGCGGTTAGAGTCGGGTTAGGGTTAGGGTTAGGGTTAGGGTTAGGGTTAGGGTTAGGGTTAGGGTTAGGGTTAGGGTTAGGGTTAGGGTTAGGGTTAGGGTTAGGGTTAGGGTTAGGGTTAGGGTTAGGGTTAGGGTTAGGGTTAGGGTTAGGGTTAGGGTTAGGGTTAGGGTTAGGGTTAGGGTTAGGGTTAGGGTTAGGGTTAGGGTTAGGGTTAGGGTTAGGGTTAGGGTTAGGGTTAGGGTTAGGGTTAGGGTTAGGGTTAGGGTTAGGGTTAGGGTTAGGGTTAGGGTTAGGGTTAGGGTTAGGGTTAGGGTTAGGGTTAGGGTTAGGGTTAGGGTTAGGGTTAGGGTTAGGGTTAGGGTTAGGGTTAGGGTTAGGGGCCATTAGGGTTAGGGTTAGGGTTAGGGTTAGGGTTAGGGTTAGGGTTAGGGTTAGGGTTAGGGGCCATTAGGGTTAGGGTTAGGGTTAGGGTTAGGGTTAGGGTTAGGGTTAGGGTTAGGGTTAGGGTTAGGGTTAGGGGCCATTAGGGTTAGGGTTAGGGTTAGGGTTAGGGTTAGGGTTAGGGTTAGGGTTAGGGTTAGGGTTAGGGTTAGGGTTAGGGTTAGGGTTAGGGTTAGGGTTAGGGTTAGGGTTAGGGTTAGGGTTAGGGTTAGGGTTAGGGTTAGGGTTAGGGTTAGGGTTAGGGTTAGGGTTAGGGTTAGGGTTAGGGTTAGGGTTAGGGTTAGGGTTAGGGTTAGGGTTAGGGTTAGGGTTAGGGTTAGGGTTAGGGTTAGGGTTAGGGTTAGGGTTAGGGTTAGGGTTAGGGTTAGGGTTAGGGTTAGGGTTAGGGTTAGGGTTAGGGTTAGGGTTAGGGTTAGGGTTAGGGTTAGGGTTAGGGTTAGGGTTAGGGTTAGGGTTAGGGTTAGGGTTAGGGTTAGGGTTAGGGTTAGGGTTAGGGTTAGGGTTAGGGTTAGGGTTAGGGTTAGGGTTAGGGTTAGGGTTAGGGTTAGGGTTAGGGTTAGGGTTAGGGTTAGGGTTAGGGTTAGGGTTAGGGTTAGGGTTAGGGTTAGGGTTAGGGTTAGGGTTAGGGTTAGGGTTAGGGTTAGGGTTAGGGTTAGGGTTAGGGTTAGGGTTAGGGTTAGGGTTAGGGTTAGGGTTAGGGTTAGGGTTAGGGTTAGGGTTAGGGTTAGGGTTAGGGTTAGGGTTAGGGTTAGGGTTAGGGTTAGGGTTAGGGTTAGGGTTAGGGTTAGGGTTAGGGTTAGGGTTAGGGTTAGGGTTAGGGTTAGGGTTAGGGTTAGGGTTAGGGTTAGGGTTAGGGTTAGGGTTAGGGTTAGGGTTAGGGTTAGGGTTAGGGTTAGGGTTAGGGTTAGGGTTAGGGTTAGGGTTAGGGTTAGGGTTAGGGTTAGGGTTAGGGTTAGGGTTAGGGTTAGGGTTAGGGTTAGGGTTAGGGTTAGGGTTAGGGTTAGGGTTAGGGTTAGGGTTAGGGTTAGGGTTAGGGTTAGGGTTAGGGTTAGGGTTAGGGTTAGGGTTAGGGTTAGGGTTAGGGTTAGGGTTAGGGTTAGGGTTAGGGTTAGGGTTAGGGTTAGGGTTAGGGTTAGGGTTAGGGTTAGGGTTAGGGTTAGGGTTAGGGTTAGGGTTAGGGTTAGGGTTAGGGTTAGGGTTAGGGTTAGGGTTAGGGTTAGGGTTAGGGTTAGGGTTAGGGTTAGGGTTAGGGTTAGGGTTAGGGTTAGGGTTAGGGTTAGGGTTAGGGTTAGGGTTAGGGTTAGGGTTAGGGTTAGGGTTAGGGTTAGGGTTAGGGTTAGGGTTAGGGTTAGGGTTAGGGTTAGGGTTAGGGTTAGGGTTAGGGTTAGGGTTAGGGTTAGGGTTAGGGTTAGGGTTAGGGTTAGGGTTAGGGTTAGGGTTAGGGTTAGGGTTAGGGTTAGGGTTAGGGTTAGGGTTAGGGTTAGGGTTAGGGTTAGGGTTAGGGTTAGGGTTAGGGTTAGGGTTAGGGTTAGGGTTAGGGTTAGGGTTAGGGTTAGGGTTAGGGTTAGGGTTAGGGTTAGGGTTAGGGTTAGGGTTAGGGTTAGGGTTAGGGTTAGGGTTAGGGTTAGGGTTAGGGTTAGGGTTAGGGTTAGGGTTAGGGTTAGGGTTAGGGTTAGGGTTAGGGTTAGGGTTAGGGTTAGGGTTAGGGTTAGGGTTAGGGTTAGGGTTAGGGTTAGGGTTAGGGTTAGGGTTAGGGTTAGGGTTAGGGTTAGGGTTAGGGTTAGGGTTAGGGTTAGGGTTAGGGTTAGGGTTAGGGTTAGGGTTAGGGTTAGGGTTAGGGTTAGGGTTAGGGTTAGGGTTAGGGTTAGGGTTAGGGTTAGGGTTAGGGTTAGGGTTAGGGTTAGGGTTAGGGTTAGGGTTAGGGTTAGGGTTAGGGTTAGGGTTAGGGTTAGGGTTAGGGTTAGGGTTAGGGTTAGGGTTAGGGTTAGGGTTAGGGTTAGGGTTAGGGTTAGGGTTAGGGTTAGGGTTAGGGTTAGGGTTAGGGTTAGGGTTAGGGTTAGGGTTAGGGTTAGGGTTAGGGTTAGGGTTAGGGTTAGGGTTAGGGTTAGGGTTAGGGTTAGGGTTAGGGTTAGGGTTAGGGTTAGGGTTAGGGTTAGGGTTAGGGTTAGGGTTAGGGTTAGGGTTAGGGTTAGGGTTAGGGTTAGGGTTAGGGTTAGGGTTAGGGTTAGGGTTAGGGTTAGGGTTAGGGTTAGGGTTAGGGTTAGGGTTAGGGTTAGGGTTAGGGTTAGGGTTAGGGTTAGGGTTAGGGTTAGGGTTAGGGTTAGGGTTAGGGTTAGGGTTAGGGTTAGGGTTAGGGTTAGGGTTAGGGTTAGGGTTAGGGTTAGGGTTAGGGTTAGGGTTAGGGTTAGGGTTAGGGTTAGGGTTAGGGTTAGGGTTAGGGTTAGGGTTAGGGTTAGGGTTAGGGTTAGGGTTAGGGTTAGGGTTAGGGTTAGGGTTAGGGTTAGGGTTAGGGTTAGGGTTAGGGTTAGGGTTAGGGTTAGGGTTAGGGTTAGGGTTAGGGTTAGGGTTAGGGTTAGGGTTAGGGTTAGGGTTAGGGTTAGGGTTAGGGTTAGGGTTAGGGTTAGGGTTAGGGTTAGGGTTAGGGTTAGGGTTAGGGTTAGGGTTAGGGTTAGGGTTAGGGTTAGGGTTAGGGTTAGGGTTAGGGTTAGGGTTAGGGTTAGGGTTAGGGTTAGGGTTAGGGTTAGGGTTAGGGTTAGGGTTAGGGTTAGGGTTAGGGTTAGGGTTAGGGTTAGGGTTAGGGTTAGGGTTAGGGTTAGGGTTAGGGTTAGGGTTAGGGTTAGGGTTAGGGTTAGGGTTAGGGTTAGGGTTAGGGTTAGGGTTAGGGTTAGGGTTAGGGTTAGGGTTAGGGTTAGGGTTAGGGTTAGGGTTAGGGTTAGGGTTAGGGTTAGGGTTAGGGTTAGGGTTAGGGTTAGGGTTAGGGTTAGGGTTAGGGTTAGGGTTAGGGTTAGGGTTAGGGTTAGGGTTAGGGTTAGGGTTAGGGTTAGGGTTAGGGTTAGGGTTAGGGTTAGGGTTAGGGTTAGGGTTAGGGTTAGGGTTAGGGTTAGGGTTAGGGTTAGGGTTAGGGTTAGGGTTAGGGTTAGGGTTAGGGTTAGGGTTAGGGTTAGGGTTAGGGTTAGGGTTAGGGTTAGGGTTAGGGTTAGGGTTAGGGTTAGGGTTAGGGTTAGGGTTAGGGTTAGGGTTAGGGTTAGGGTTAGGGTTAGGGTTAGGGTTAGGGTTAGGGTTAGGGTTAGGGTTAGGGTTAGGGTTAGGGTTAGGGTTAGGGTTAGGGTTAGGGTTAGGGTTAGGGTTAGGGTTAGGGTTAGGGTTAGGGTTAGGGTTAGGGTTAGGGTTAGGGTTAGGGTTAGGGTTAGGGTTAGGGTTAGGGTTAGGGTTAGGGTTAGGGTTAGGGTTAGGGTTAGGGTTAGGGTTAGGGTTAGGGTTAGGGTTAGGGTTAGGGTTAGGGTTAGGGTTAGGGTTAGGGTTAGGGTTAGGGTTAGGGTTAGGGTTAGGGTTAGGGTTAGGGTTAGGGTTAGGGTTAGGGTTAGGGTTAGGGTTAGGGTTAGGGTTAGGGTTAGGGTTAGGGTTAGGGTTAGGGTTAGGGTTAGGGTTAGGGTTAGGGTTAGGGTTAGGGTTAGGGTTAGGGTTAGGGTTAGGGTTAGGGTTAGGGTTAGGGTTAGGGTTAGGGTTAGGGTTAGGGTTAGGGTTAGGGTTAGGGTTAGGGTTAGGGTTAGGGTTAGGGTTAGGGTTAGGGTTAGGGTTAGGGTTAGGGTTAGGGTTAGGGTTAGGGTTAGGGTTAGGGTTAGGGTTAGGGTTAGGGTTAGGGTTAGGGTTAGGGTTAGGGTTAGGGTTAGGGTTAGGGTTAGGGTTAGGGTTAGGGTTAGGGTTAGGGTTAGGGTTAGGGTTAGGGTTAGGGTTAGGGTTAGGGTTAGGGTTAGGGTTAGGGTTAGGGTTAGGGTTAGGGTTAGGGTTAGGGTTAGGGTTAGGGTTAGGGTTAGGGTTAGGGTTAGGGTTAGGGTTAGGGTTAGGGTTAGGGTTAGGGTTAGGGTTAGGGTTAGGGTTAGGGTTAGGGTTAGGGTTAGGGTTAGGGTTAGGGTTAGGGTTAGGGTTAGGGTTAGGGTTAGGGTTAGGGTTAGGGTTAGGGTTAGGGTTAGGGTTAGGGTTAGGGTTAGGGTTAGGGTTAGGGTTAGGGTTAGGGTTAGGGTTAGGGTTAGGGTTAGGGTTAGGGTTAGGGTTAGGGTTAGGGTTAGGGTTAGGGTTAGGGTTAGGGTTAGGGTTAGGGTTAGGGTTAGGGTTAGGGTTAGGGTTAGGGTTAGGGTTAGGGTTAGGGTTAGGGTTAGGGTTAGGGTTAGGGTTAGGGTTAGGGTTAGGGTTAGGGTTAGGGTTAGGGTTAGGGTTAGGGTTAGGGTTAGGGTTAGGGTTAGGGTTAGGGTTAGGGTTAGGGTTAGGGTTAGGGTTAGGGTTAGGGTTAGGGTTAGGGTTAGGGTTAGGGTTAGGGTTAGGGTTAGGGTTAGGGTTAGGGTTAGGGTTAGGGTTAGGGTTAGGGTTAGGGTTAGGGTTAGGGTTAGGGTTAGGGTTAGGGTTAGGGTTAGGGTTAGGGTTAGGGTTAGGGTTAGGGTTAGGGTTAGGGTTAGGGTTAGGGTTAGGGTTAGGGTTAGGGTTAGGGTTAGGGTTAGGGTTAGGGTTAGGGTTAGGGTTAGGGTTAGGGTTAGGGTTAGGGTTAGGGTTAGGGTTAGGGTTAGGGTTAGGGTTAGGGTTAGGGTTAGGGTTAGGGTTAGGGTTAGGGTTAGGGTTAGGGTTAGGGTTAGGGTTAGGGTTAGGGTTAGGGTTAGGGTTAGGGTTAGGGTTAGGGTTAGGGTTAGGGTTAGGGTTAGGGTTAGGGTTAGGGTTAGGGTTAGGGTTAGGGTTAGGGTTAGGGTTAGGGTTAGGGTTAGGGTTAGGGTTAGGGTTAGGGTTAGGGTTAGGGTTAGGGTTAGGGTTAGGGTTAGGGTTAGGGTTAGGGTTAGGGTTAGGGTTAGGGTTAGGGTTAGGGTTAGGGTTAGGGTTAGGGTTAGGGTTAGGGTTAGGGTTAGGGTTAGGGTTAGGGTTAGGGTTAGGGTTAGGGTTAGGGTTAGGGTTAGGGTTAGGGTTAGGGTTAGGGTTAGGGTTAGGGTTAGGGTTAGGGTTAGGGTTAGGGTTAGGGTTAGGGTTAGGGTTAGGGTTAGGGTTAGGGTTAGGGTTAGGGTTAGGGTTAGGGTTAGGGTTAGGGTTAGGGTTAGGGTTAGGGTTAGGGTTAGGGTTAGGGTTAGGGTTAGGGTTAGGGTTAGGGTTAGGGTTAGGGTTAGGGTTAGGGTTAGGGTTAGGGTTAGGGTTAGGGTTAGGGTTAGGGTTAGGGTTAGGGTTAGGGTTAGGGTTAGGGTTAGGGTTAGGGTTAGGGTTAGGGTTAGGGTTAGGGTTAGGGTTAGGGTTAGGGTTAGGGTTAGGGTTAGGGTTAGGGTTAGGGTTAGGGTTAGGGTTAGGGTTAGGGTTAGGGTTAGGGTTAGGGTTAGGGTTAGGGTTAGGGTTAGGGTTAGGGTTAGGGTTAGGGTTAGGGTTAGGGTTAGGGTTAGGGTTAGGGTTAGGGTTAGGGTTAGGGTTAGGGTTAGGGTTAGGGTTAGGGTTAGGGTTAGGGTTAGGGTTAGGGTTAGGGTTAGGGTTAGGGTTAGGGTTAGGGTTAGGGTTAGGGTTAGGGTTAGGGTTAGGGTTAGGGTTAGGGTTAGGGTTAGGGTTAGGGTTAGGGTTAGGGTTAGGGTTAGGGTTAGGGTTAGGGTTAGGGTTAGGGTTAGGGTTAGGGTTAGGGTTAGGGTTAGGGTTAGGGTTAGGGTTAGGGTTAGGGTTAGGGTTAGGGTTAGGGTTAGGGTTAGGGTTAGGGTTAGGGTTAGGGTTAGGGTTAGGGTTAGGGTTAGGGTTAGGGTTAGGGTTAGGGTTAGGGTTAGGGTTAGGGTTAGGGTTAGGGTTAGGGTTAGGGTTAGGGTTAGGGTTAGGGTTAGGGTTAGGGTTAGGGTTAGGGTTAGGGTTAGGGTTAGGGTTAGGGTTAGGGTTAGGGTTAGGGTTAGGGTTAGGGTTAGGGTTAGGGTTAGGGTTAGGGTTAGGGTTAGGGTTAGGGTTAGGGTTAGGGTTAGGGTTAGGGTTAGGGTTAGGGTTAGGGTTAGGGTTAGGGTTAGGGTTAGGGTTAGGGTTAGGGTTAGGGTTAGGGTTAGGGTTAGGGTTAGGGTTAGGGTTAGGGTTAGGGTTAGGGTTAGGGTTAGGGTTAGGGTTAGGGTTAGGGTTAGGGTTAGGGTTAGGGTTAGGGTTAGGGTTAGGGTTAGGGTTAGGGTTAGGGTTAGGGTTAGGGTTAGGGTTAGGGTTAGGGTTAGGGTTAGGGTTAGGGTTAGGGTTAGGGTTAGGGTTAGGGTTAGGGTTAGGGTTAGGGTTAGGGTTAGGGTTAGGGTTAGGGTTAGGGTTAGGGTTAGGGTTAGGGTTAGGGTTAGGGTTAGGGTTAGGGTTAGGGTTAGGGTTAGGGTTAGGGTTAGGGTTAGGGTTAGGGTTAGGGTTAGGGTTAGGGTTAGGGTTAGGGTTAGGGTTAGGGTTAGGGTTAGGGTTAGGGTTAGGGTTAGGGTTAGGGTTAGGGTTAGGGTTAGGGTTAGGGTTAGGGTTAGGGTTAGGGTTAGGGTTAGGGTTAGGGTTAGGGTTAGGGTTAGGGTTAGGGTTAGGGTTAGGGTTAGGGTTAGGGTTAGGGTTAGGGTTAGGGTTAGGGTTAGGGTTAGGGTTAGGGTTAGGGTTAGGGTTAGGGTTAGGGTTAGGGTTAGGGTTAGGGTTAGGGTTAGGGTTAGGGTTAGGGTTAGGGTTAGGGTTAGGGTTAGGGTTAGGGTTAGGGTTAGGGTTAGGGTTAGGGTTAGGGTTAGGGTTAGGGTTAGGGTTAGGGTTAGGGTTAGGGTTAGGGTTAGGGTTAGGGTTAGGGTTAGGGTTAGGGTTAGGGTTAGGGTTAGGGTTAGGGTTAGGGTTAGGGTTAGGGTTAGGGTTAGGGTTAGGGTTAGGGTTAGGGTTAGGGTTAGGGTTAGGGTTAGGGTTAGGGTTAGGGTTAGGGTTAGGGTTAGGGTTAGGGTTAGGGTTAGGGTTAGGGTTAGGGTTAGGGTTAGGGTTAGGGTTAGGGTTAGGGTTAGGGTTAGGGTTAGGGTTAGGGTTAGGGTTAGGGTTAGGGTTAGGGTTAGGGTTAGGGTTAGGGTTAGGGTTAGGGTTAGGGTTAGGGTTAGGGTTAGGGTTAGGGTTAGGGTTAGGGTTAGGGTTAGGGTTAGGGTTAGGGTTAGGGTTAGGGTTAGGGTTAGGGTTAGGGTTAGGGTTAGGGTTAGGGTTAGGGTTAGGGTTAGGGTTAGGGTTAGGGTTAGGGTTAGGGTTAGGGTTAGGGTTAGGGTTAGGGTTAGGGTTAGGGTTAGGGTTAGGGTTAGGGTTAGGGTTAGGGTTAGGGTTAGGGTTAGGGTTAGGGTTAGGGTTAGGGTTAGGGTTAGGGTTAGGGTTAGGGTTAGGGTTAGGGTTAGGGTTAGGGTTAGGGTTAGGGTTAGGGTTAGGGTTAGGGTTAGGGTTAGGGTTAGGGTTAGGGTTAGGGTTAGGGTTAGGGTTAGGGTTAGGGTTAGGGTTAGGGTTAGGGTTAGGGTTAGGGTTAGGGTTAGGGTTAGGGTTAGGGTTAGGGTTAGGGTTAGGGTTAGGGTTAGGGTTAGGGTTAGGGTTAGGGTTAGGGTTAGGGTTAGGGTTAGGGTTAGGGTTAGGGTTAGGGTTAGGGTTAGGGTTAGGGTTAGGGTTAGGGTTAGGGTTAGGGTTAGGGTTAGGGTTAGGGTTAGGGTTAGGGTTAGGGTTAGGGTTAGGGTTAGGGTTAGGGTTAGGGTTAGGGTTAGGGTTAGGGTTAGGGTTAGGGTTAGGGTTAGGGTTAGGGTTAGGGTTAGGGTTAGGGTTAGGGTTAGGGTTAGGGTTAGGGTTAGGGTTAGGGTTAGGGTTAGGGTTAGGGTTAGGGTTAGGGTTAGGGTTAGGGTTAGGGTTAGGGTTAGGGTTAGGGTTAGGGTTAGGGTTAGGGTTAGGGTTAGGGTTAGGGTTAGGGTTAGGGTTAGGGTTAGGGTTAGGGTTAGGGTTAGGGTTAGGGTTAGGGTTAGGGTTAGGGTTAGGGTTAGGGTTAGGGTTAGGGTTAGGGTTAGGGTTAGGGTTAGGGTTAGGGTTAGGGTTAGGGTTAGGGTTAGGGTTAGGGTTAGGGTTAGGGTTAGGGTTAGGGTTAGGGTTAGGGTTAGGGTTAGGGTTAGGGTTAGGGTTAGGGTTAGGGTTAGGGTTAGGGTTAGGGTTAGGGTTAGGGTTAGGGTTAGGGTTAGGGTTAGGGTTAGGGTTAGGGTTAGGGTTAGGGTTAGGGTTAGGGTTAGGGTTAGGGTTAGGGTTAGGGTTAGGGTTAGGGTTAGGGTTAGGGTTAGGGTTAGGGTTAGGGTTAGGGTTAGGGTTAGGGTTAGGGTTAGGGTTAGGGTTAGGGTTAGGGTTAGGGTTAGGGTTAGGGTTAGGGTTAGGGTTAGGGTTAGGGTTAGGGTTAGGGTTAGGGTTAGGGTTAGGGTTAGGGTTAGGGTTAGGGTTAGGGTTAGGGTTAGGGTTAGGGTTAGGGTTAGGGTTAGGGTTAGGGTTAGGGTTAGGGTTAGGGTTAGGGTTAGGGTTAGGGTTAGGGTTAGGGTTAGGGTTAGGGTTAGGGTTAGGGTTAGGGTTAGGGTTAGGGTTAGGGTTAGGGTTAGGGTTAGGGTTAGGGTTAGGGTTAGGGTTAGGGTTAGGGTTAGGGTTAGGGTTAGGGTTAGGGTTAGGGTTAGGGTTAGGGTTAGGGTTAGGGTTAGGGTTAGGGTTAGGGTTAGGGTTAGGGTTAGGGTTAGGGTTAGGGTTAGGGTTAGGGTTAGGGTTAGGGTTAGGGTTAGGGTTAGGGTTAGGGTTAGGGTTAGGGTTAGGGTTAGGGTTAGGGTTAGGGTTAGGGTTAGGGTTAGGGTTAGGGTTAGGGTTAGGGTTAGGGTTAGGGTTAGGGTTAGGGTTAGGGTTAGGGTTAGGGTTAGGGTTAGGGTTAGGGTTAGGGTTAGGGTTAGGGTTAGGGTTAGGGTTAGGGTTAGGGTTAGGGTTAGGGTTAGGGTTAGGGTTAGGGTTAGGGTTAGGGTTAGGGTTAGGGTTAGGGTTAGGGTTAGGGTTAGGGTTAGGGTGGTTAGGGTTAGGGTTAGGGTTAGGGTTAGGGTTAGGGTTAGGGTTAGG
The DNA here is from genome assembly GCA_028020825.1 of Podargus strigoides. Taxonomy (NCBI): domain Eukaryota; kingdom Metazoa; phylum Chordata; class Aves; order Caprimulgiformes; family Podargidae; genus Podargus; species Podargus strigoides. Next base: position 1,808 of record CM051660.1, on the reverse strand, counting down.
GTTAGGGTTAGGGTTAGGGTTAGGGTTAGGGTTAGGGTTAGGGTTAGGGTTAGGGTTAGGGTTAGGGTTAGGGTTAGGGTTAGGGTTAGGGTTAGGGTTAGGGTTAGGGTTAGGGTTAGGGTTAGGGTTAGGGTTAGGGTTAGGGTTAGGGTTAGGGTTAGGGTTAGGGTTAGGGTTAGGGTTAGGGTTAGGGTTAGGGTTAGGGTTAGGGTTAGGGTTAGGGTTAGGGTTAGGGTTAGGGTTAGGGTTAGGGTTAGGGTTAGGGTTAGGGTTAGGGTTAGGGTTAGGGTTAGGGTTAGGGTTAGGGTTAGGGTTAGGGTTAGGGTTAGGGTTAGGGTTAGGGTTAGGGTTAGGGTTAGGGTTAGGGTTAGGGTTAGGGTTAGGGTTAGGGTTAGGGTTAGGGTTAGGGTTAGGGTTAGGGTTAGGGTTAGGGTTAGGGTTAGGGTTAGGGTTAGGGTTAGGGTTAGGGTTAGGGTTAGGGTTAGGGTTAGGGTTAGGGTTAGGGTTAGGGTTAGGGTTAGGGTTAGGGTTAGGGTTAGGGTTAGGGTTAGGGTTAGGGTTAGGGTTAGGGTTAGGGTTAGGGTTAGGGTTAGGGTTAGGGTTAGGGTTAGGGTTAGGGTTAGGGTTAGGGTTAGGGTTAGGGTTAGGGTTAGGGTTAGGGTTAGGGTTAGGGTTAGGGTTAGGGTTAGGGTTAGGGTTAGGGTTAGGGTTAGGGTTAGGGTTAGGGTTAGGGTTAGGGTTAGGGTTAGGGTTAGGGTTAGGGTTAGGGTTAGGGTTAGGGTTAGGGTTAGGGTTAGGGTTAGGGTTAGGGTTAGGGTTAGGGTTAGGGTTAGGGTTAGGGTTAGGGTTAGGGTTAGGGTTAGGGTTAGGGTTAGGGTTAGGGTTAGGGTTAGGGTTAGGGTTAGGGTTAGGGTTAGGGTTAGGGTTAGGGTTAGGGTTAGGGTTAGGGTTAGGGTTAGGGTTAGGGTTAGGGTTAGGGTTAGGGTTAGGGTTAGGGTTAGGGTTAGGGTTAGGGTTAGGGTTAGGGTTAGGGTTAGGGTTAGGGTTAGGGTTAGGGTTAGGGTTAGGGTTAGGGTTAGGGTTAGGGTTAGGGTTAGGGTTAGGGTTAGGGTTAGGGTTAGGGTTAGGGTTAGGGTTAGGGTTAGGGTTAGGGTTAGGGTTAGGGTTAGGGTTAGGGTTAGGGTTAGGGTTAGGGTTAGGGTTAGGGTTAGGGTTAGGGTTAGGGTTAGGGTTAGGGTTAGGGTTAGGGTTAGGGTTAGGGTTAGGGTTAGGGTTAGGGTTAGGGTTAGGGTTAGGGTTAGGGTTAGGGTTAGGGTTAGGGTTAGGGTTAGGGTTAGGGTTAGGGTTAGGGTTAGGGTTAGGGTTAGGGTTAGGGTTAGGGTTAGGGTTAGGGTTAGGGTTAGGGTTAGGGTTAGGGTTAGGGTTAGGGTTAGGGTTAGGGTTAGGGTTAGGGTTAGGGTTAGGGTTAGGGTTAGGGTTAGGGTTAGGGTTAGGGTTAGGGTTAGGGTTAGGGTTAGGGTTAGGGTTAGGGTTAGGGTTAGGGTTAGGGTTAGGGTTAGGGTTAGGGTTAGGGTTAGGGTTAGGGTTAGGGTTAGGGTTAGGGTTAGGGTTAGGGTTAGGGTTAGGGTTAGGGTTAGGGTTAGGGTTAGGGTTAGGGTTAGGGTTAGGGTTAGGGTTAGGGTTAGGGTTAGGGTTAGGGTTAGGGTTAGGGTTAGGGTTAGGGTTAGGGTTAGGGTTAGGGTTAGGGTTAGGGTTAGGGTTAGGGTTAGGGTTAGGGTTAGGGTTAGGGTTAGGGTTAGGGTTAGGGT
>JAQJZH010000072.1:0-24925 GCA_028020825.1 Podargus strigoides | reverse complement strand
ACTCGGGGGCACCCCCGTACAGACCCCCAAACACAACGGGGGACCCCAACTCCGGGGCACCCCCGTACAGACACCCAAATACAACAGGGGGACCCCAACTCTGGGAACCCCCATACAGAACCCCCCAAATACAACAGGGGGACCCCAACTCCGGGGTACCCTCATACAGACACCCCCAAACACAACGGGGGACCCCAACTCCGGGGCACCCCCGTACAGACACCCCCAAATACAACAGGGGAGACCCTACTCCGGGAGCACCCCCATATAGACCCCCACCCCCCCAAATACAACAGAGGGGACCCCAACTCGGGGCACCCCCATACAGACCCCCACCCCCCAAAATAAAACAGGGGGGGCCCTGCAGCCTCCATGGGAGCCCCAAAATGGAACTAAGGAGGGGGGGGAGTGTGGGGGCACCCCTGGGAGTGAGGGGGGGTCCACAAGGTGGGTGGGGCTCCCAAAGTGGGGGGGACCCCAAAACCCTCCCTTGAAGCAGGGGGCACCCCATCTCCTGGGGGTGTTTCCCCACGGGCGGCTGCCTGGAGCTCTCGGGGGGTGCGGGTGGGTTTTGGGGGGTCCCAGGGGGGCTGTGTGGGTTTTGGGGGTCCCAGGGGGGCTGTGTGGGTTTGGGGGGTCCCAGGGGACTGTGTGGGTTTTTGGGGTGTCCCAGGGGGCTGTGTGGGTTTGGGGTGTCCCAGGGGGTCTGTGTGGGTTTGGGGGGTCCCAGGGGGGCTGTGCAGGTTTTGGGGGGTCAGTTTTGGGGTGCCCTCACTTCGGTGACCTCGGTGATGTGGCACTCCTCCAGGGCCCCCGAGGACTGTGTGGGTTTGGGGGGTCCCGGGGGGCTGTGTGGGTTTTGGGGGGTCCCGGGGGGTCTGTGCAGGTTTTGGGGGGTCCCAGGGGGCTGTGTGGGTTTGGGGGGCCCCAGGGGGGCTGTGTGGGTTTTGGGGGTCCCAGGGGTCAGTTTTGGGGTGCCCTCACCTTCGGTGACCTCGGTGATGTGGCACTCCTCCAGGGCCCCAAGGGACTGTGTGGGTTTGGGGAGTCCCAGGGGTGTGTGTGGGTTTTTGGGGTGTCCCAGGGGGGCTGTGCGGGTTTTGGGGGGTCCCAGGGGTCAGTTTTGGGGTGCCCTCACCTTCGGTGACCTCGGTGATGTGGCACTCCTCCAGGGCCCCCGAGGGACTGTGTGGGTTTGGGGGGTCCCAGGGGGTCTGTGTGGGTTTGGGGGGTCCTGGGGGGGCTGTGTGGGTTTGGGGGGTCCCAGGGGGGCTGTGCAGGTTTTGGGGGGTCCCAGGGGTCGGTTTTGGGGTGCCCTCACCTTCGGTGACCTCGGTGATGTGGCACTCCTCCAGGGCCCCCGAGGGACTGTGCACCTTGGCGTCCAGCGCCCCCCGCGCCCCGTTGAGGCTCACGGCGAAGGAGGCCGGGTGGTGAACCTTGAGCCCCGACTCCTGGGGGGACAGCGTCAGGGGGCACCCCGAAACGGGGGGGGCAAAACAGGGGAGGGGGGACGGATGGCAGAGGGGACACACAAACACAAAGGGGGGGGCAAAGCAGAGGGGGACCCCACATTGGGGAGGGGGACCCCAATTTGGGGGGTGGGACCCCAAAGCAGAGGGGGGACCCAAATCAAGGGGTGGGACCCCAAACCTGGGGGGGACCCTAACCCAGGGGGGGACCCTAAGCCCAAGGGGGACCCCAACCCAGCAGGGGGGTGACACAAACCTGGGGGGGCCCAAATTGGGGACACACACACAAACCCGGGGGGGGGACTCAAATTGGGGGGGGGGGGCACCCTAAACCTTGGGGGGGCCCCTAAACCCTGGGGGGGGCAATGGCACACACAGGAACCCGGGGGGACCCCAAAGGGGGGAGGGGGGGGCACACACAAACCCACAGAGGGACCCCCAGAGTGGGGGGGGACCCCAAACTGGGGGACACACACAAACCTGGGGAGGACCCCCCAGACCATGGAGGGACCTCCAAACTGGGGGGGGAATGGACCCCCAAGTGGGGGGGGGCACCCCCAAACTGGCACAGGGGGTCCCCAAACCTGGACGGGACCCCCAGAGTGAGGGGACCCCCAGAGCAGGGGGGCCCCACACCCAGGGAGGACCCCAGACTGGGGGACCCCAAAACCTGGGGGGGTGAGAACCCAGCAGCAGCCCCACCCCCAGACACTCCCCCCCCCAAACCCCCAAATCCAGCCTGGGGGGGCTCCACACCCCAAGCACCCGGGGGGGGCTGCACCCCAAAATCAGAGGGGGGGGGGTAGGGAGATATTGGGGTCTCCAGGAGCAGGGGGGGGGATTTGGGGGTGTCAGGGGCGCCCCACCCTGTGCCCCACTTACCTTGTGGGGCCGGAGAGCTTAACGGGAGAGAACGGGGGGCCCCGGGCGCCCCCCGGGTTTGGGGGTGCTGGGGGTTCTGGGGGGCCGTTCTCCCCCGCTAAGGCCCCTCCGGGCCCCGGGGTGCCCCCGAGGGGGGGGGCTGTTAATAGCCTTTAACAGAGACCCGAGAGCAGCCCCCCGGGACCCCACGGCGGCTGGGGGGGCAGGGGCCAGCGCAGGGACCCCAAAACCTGAGGCTACAGCGTCCCCCCAAAACCCCTGGGCTACAGAGCCCCCCCAACCCCTGCCCTGGACCCCCCCAAACGTCCCTTAGCGCTGCCTGGGGGTCCTCAGGCCCCCCCCCCCGCTGTGCTGTCCCCAGAGAGACACCCCAAAACTGCTCTGCTACCGCTACAGACACCCCAAAACCCCCCTGAGCCCCCCTGGGGCTGCAGTGTCCTCATAGGGACCCCCCAAATCCCACTAACGCCCCCCTATGGCCCCCCTGGAGGGACCCCCAAACCCCCCTGGATGTCACCTACAGCCACGCTGTCCCTATGGCCCCCCCATGTCCCTAGAGCCCCCACCCCATGTCCCTATGCCCCCCCCACATGTCCCTATGGCTCCCCCACATCCCTGTAGCCCCCCTATATGTCCCTATGGCCCCCCCAAACCCCCCCATAGCTGTGCTGTGCCCATACCCCCCCCCATGTCCCTAGAGCCCCCCTACATGTCCCTATGGCCCCCCCATGTCCCCATAGCTCCCGTATATGTCCCTATGGCTCCCCCATGTCCCTATGGCCCCCCCACATCTCTGTAGCCCCCCTATATGTCCCTATGCCCCCCCCCCCATGTCCCTATGCCCCCCCTACATGTCCCTATGGCCCCCCCACATCTCTATAGTCCCCTTATATGTCCCTACGGCCCCCCCACTGTCCCTATGTCCCCCACTGTCCCTATGGCCCCCCCTGTCCCTATGTCCCCCCCCGTCCCTACGCCCCCCCCTGCGCTGGGCCCCCCGCCGGGGGGCGCGGGGCTCTCGGGGCTCACCTGAAGGCTACAAACAGTGAGGCGCCGGGCGGCGTCGCAGGGGGCGGCGGCGGGGACCACGAAGGGGCTCTCGGGGATGTGCTCCTCGTTGAACTTCACCGACACCTCGTAGTCCCCTGCGCGCCGCGGGGTCAGCGGGCAGCGCCCCCAAACCCCAAACCCCAGCACCCCCACACCCCAGCACCCCCGGACCCACAGACCCAAACCCCCAAACCCACAGACGCCCAAATCCCCAAACCCACGGACCCATGGACCCCAGCACCCCCAAACCACAGCACCCCAAAACACACGGACCCCCAAACCCCCAAACCACAGCGCCCCAAAACACACGGACCCCCAAACCCCAAACCCCCAAACCACAGCACCCCAAAACACACGGACCCACGGACCCCAGCACCCCCAAAACCCATGGACCCCCAGATCCCCAAAACCCAAATCCCCAAACCCCAGCACCCCCAAACCCCCGGACCCCCAACGGGGGCACCTGAGACACAGCCCTGGGCCCCCCCCGCTGTCCCTATGGACCCCCCCCCAAGACCCCTCAGAGCCCCCCAGGGGGACCCCAGGCCCCCCCAACCCCCAGAGCCCCCCCAGGGGTACCCCAGCCCACACACAGACCCCCAAACCCCCTGTAGGGATCCCCCAGCCCCCCAGGGGTACCCAGCTCCCCCCAGAGCCCCCCCAGGGGTACCCCAGCCCCCCAGGGGTACCCCAGCCCCCCCAGGGCCCCCCCAGCCCCCCAGATCCCCCCGCCCGCACCGGGCTCCTGCACGAGGTAGGAGACGCCGCAGGAGCCGTCCTTGCGGTCCTCGAAGGCGATCTCGGCCTTGCTGGGCCCCTCCACGGCGATGGAGAGGCCCCCGGCCCCCGCCTCCCGCGTCCAGATGCTGAACTCGGCTGGGGGGGCCCCGGGATGGGGGTCAGGGCCCCCCCGAAAGGCCTGGACCCCCCCGGTACCCCAGCACCCCCAGCTCCTCCCCACAGGAACCTGCGGTGGGTTTAGGGCCCCCAGAGGGGTTTGGAGCCCCCAGTGGGTTTGGGGAGCCCCCAGTGGGTTTTGGGGGAGCCCCCCAGAGATTTGGGGGAGCCCCCTAGGGACTTAGGGAGCCCCTCAGATAGTTTAAGGAGCCCCCAGAGATTTTGGGGATTGTCCTGGGGGTTTTGGGGGGCTTTGGAGAGGATTTGGGGAGCCCCCCCATGGATTTGGGGAGCCCCCCATGGATTTGGGGAGCCCCCCTGTGTTTTGGGGAGCCCCAGAAGCATTCACGGAGCCCCACATGGGATTTGGGGAGCCCCACATGGGCTCTGGGGTCCCCAGCTGAGTTTTGGGGAGCCCCTCAGGCAGGTTCAGAGCCCCTGGGTGGGTCTGGGGGCCGTAGGAGGCTCAGGGAGCCTCAGGGGGCTCTGGAGTGTTTTGGGGTGCCCCTAGGGGCTCTGGGGGTGTTGGGGCTCTGGGGGGGCTTCTGGGGTGCCCCAGAGGTCTCTAGGGTGGGTCTTGGGGTGCCCTGGGGAGCTCTAGGGGGGCTTGGGGGCACCCTTGGAGGCCCTTGGGGGGTTTTGGGGTGCCCCAGGGGGCTCTAGGGGGGCTTGGGGGCACCCCTGGGGGGTTTCAGGATGCCCTGGAGGCCCGTGGGGGGGTTTTGGGGTGCCCCAGGGAGGTTCTGGGGTGCCCCAGGGGTTCGGGGTGCCCTGGGGACGTTTTGGGGTGTCCTGGGGAGGTTCTGGGGTGCCCCAGGGGTTCGGGGTGCCCTGGGGAGGTTTTGGGGTGCCCTGGGGGTTTCGGGGTGCCCTGGGGAGCTCTGGGGGGGGGTTGAGGAGCTCTCAGGGGTTTTGGGGTGCCCTGAGGGTTTTGAGGGGCTCTGAGGGGGTTCTGGGGTGCCCTTGGAGGTCCTTGGGGGGTTTTGGGGGGGTTTCAGGGTGCCCTGTGGAGATCTGGGGGGTTTTGGGGTGCCCAGGAGGTTTTGGGGGCCCTGGGGAGGTTTTGGGGTGCCCTGGGTTGGTTTTGGGGTGCCCTGGGGAGCTCGTGGGGGGGGATTGAGGAGCTCTTGGGGGTTTTGGGGTACCCTGGGGTTTTGAGGGGCTCTGAGGGGTTTTGGGGTGCCCTGGGGAGGTTCTGGGGTGCCCCAGGGGTTTGGGGTGCCCTGGGGAGGTTTTGGGGTGCCCTGGGGGTTTTGAGGGCTCTGAGGGGGTTTTGGGGTGCCCTGGGTTGGTTTTGGGGTGCCCTGGGGAGGTTTTGGAGTGCCCCCCAGTGGTTCGGGGTGCCCAGGGAGGTTTTGGGGTGCCCTGGGGAAGTTTTGGGGTGCCCTGGGTTGGTTTTGGGGTGCCCAGGGGTTCGGGGTGCCCTGGGTTGGTTTTGGGGTGCCCTGGGGTTTTGAGGGGCTCTGAGGGGGTTCTGGGGTGCCCTGGGGAGGTTTTGGGGTGCCCTGGGGAGCTCTGGGGGGGGGTTTTGAGGGGCTCGGAGGGGTTTTGGGGTGCCCTGGGGAGGTTTTGGGGTGCCCCAGGGGTTCGGGGTGCCCCGGGGAGGTTTTGGGGTGCCCTGGGGAGGTTTTGGGGTGCCCCAGGGGTTCGGGGTGCCCTGGGTTGGTTTTGGGGTGCCCTGGGGAGGTTTTGGGGTGCCCTGGGGAAGTTTTGGGGTGCCCTGGGTTGGTTTTGGGGTGCCCTGGGGAGGTTTTGGGGTGCCCCAGGGAGGTTTTGGGGTGCCCTGGGTTGGTTTTGGGGTGCCCAGGGGTTCGGGGTGCCCCGGGGAGGTTTCTGGGGTGCCTGGGTTGGTTTTGGGGTGCCCTGGGTTGGTTTTGGGGTGCCCAGGGGTTCAGGGTGCCCCGGGGAGGTTTTGGGGTGCCCCAGGGGTTCGGGGGTGCCCTGGGGAGGTTTTGGGGTGCCCTGGGTTGGTTTTGGGGTGCCCCAGGGGTTCGGGGTGCCCCGGGGAGGTTTTGGGGTGCCCTGGGGAGGTTTTTGGGGTGCCCCAGGGGTTCGGGGTGCCCTGGGTTGGTTTTGGGGTGCCCTGGGGAGGTTTTGGGGTGCCCTGGGAAGTTTTGGGGTGCCCTGGGTTGGTTTTGGGGTGCCCTGGGGAGGTTTTGGGGTGCCCCAGGGAGGTTTTGGGGTGCCCTGGGTTGGTTTTGGGGTGCCCCAGGGGTTCGGGGTGCCCCGGGGAGGTTTCGGGGTGCCCTGGGTTGGTTTTGGGGTGCCCCACTCACCTGGCACGCCGGTCTCAGCCCTCTCGAGCCCGGGCCCCCCAGCGCGCACCTTGTGGGCGCCGCCCTCGCCCAGGGGCCCCACGGTGAACTGGAAGGGGCTCCCCGGGACGTGCTGGCCCCGGTCCCGCACGCTCACCGAGTGCACCCCGGTCCTCGGCCGGCACGAACCGGATCCCGTAGGCGCCCCCCGGCCCCTCCACCACCCTGCGAGGCCACGGCCGCCCCCGAGGGCCCCGTCACCACCGCCGACACCTCGTGGGGGCTGGGCTCTGCGGGGGGCACGCGGGCACGGGGTCATGGGGGGCACGGGGTCATGGGGGCACGGGGGGCACGGGGGGCATGGGGGGCACGGGGGCACGGGGTCATGGGGGGCGCGGGGTCATGGGGGGCGTGGGGCTACAGGGGGATCATGGGGGGGCTGGAGGGGGTCACAAGGGTCATGGGGGTCCCAGGGGTCTGAGGGGGGTTCACAGGGGTCTGGGAGTGTCCCAGGGGGGTCACACAGGTTTGGAGGTTCCCGGGGGGTCCCACGGGTTTTGGGGGGTTCCCAGGGGGGTCCACGGGTTTGGGGGGGTCCCAGGGGTGTCCCAGGGGTCCGGGGGGGGGGTCCCATGGGTTCAGGGGGGTGTCACAGGGGTCCGGGGGGGTTCACAAGGATCTGGGGGGTCCCAGGGGTCCCAGGGGTGTCCCAGGGGTCCGGGGGGGGGGGTCCAGGGTTCAGGGGGTGTCACAGGGGTCCAGGGGGGTTCACAGGGGTCTGAGGGGGTCCCAGGGGGGTCACACAGGTTTGGGAGGTTCCCAGGGGGGTCCCAGGGGTCCCAGGGGGGTCCCACGGGTTTGGGGGGTTCCCGGGGGGTCCCACAGGTTTGGGGGTGTCCCAGGGGTGTCCCAGGGGTTCAGGGGTGCCCCGGGGGCCCTCACCCGGCATCTTGAGGCTGAGGTCGCAGGCCGTGCCCACGCTGGCCTCGGGGGGGGCGCGGCGGCGGCGGGTGATGCTCTCCTTCACCCGCCCCTCCCCCGTCACCTTCACCGAGAAGGGGCTCCCTGGGGGGGGGAGGGGTGACGTCAGCCCCCTGCGGGCCCCCAAAACCCTCCGCACCCCCAGCTCCCCCCCGCACCCTGCACCGTACCCCAAAGGCTGCGGTGACCCCTCCCAGCACCCCCAGTCCCCCCAGAGACCCCTCAGCTCCCCCTGTACCCCCTCCCAGTGCCCCCAGTGTCCCCCATGGCCCCCAGCAGCCCCAGTCCCCCCCAGAGACCCCTCAGGCTCCTCCTGTACCCCCTCCCAGTGCCCCCAGTGTCCCCCATGGCCCCCCCAGCAGCCCCAGTCCCCCCCAGAGACCCCTCAGCTCCCCCTGCACCCCCTCCCAGTGCCCCCAGTGTCCCCCATGGCCCCCCCAGCAGCCCCAGTCCCCCCCAGAGACCCCTCAGCTCCCCCTGCACCCCCTCCCAGTGCCCCCAGTGTCCCCCATGGCCCCCCCAGCAGCCCCAGTCCCCCCCAGAGACCCCTCAGCTCCCCCTGCACCCCCTCCCAGTGCCGCCAGTCCCCTCCATAACCCCCCCAGCACCCCCAGTCCCTTCTGTACCCCCTCCCAGCCCTCCCAGTGCCCTGTACCCCTTTCCCAGCCCCCCCAGTCCCCTCTGCACTCCATCCCAGTCCTCCCAGTGCCCACATACCCACCCCCAACTCCCCGCATACCTCCTCCCAGCACCCCCACTCCCCTCCATACCCCCCCCCATCACCCCCAGTCCCCTCCATACCCCCCCCAGCCCCCCAGCGGCGCACCGGGCACGTGCTGCTCGCCGAACTGCAGGGAGATGATGTAGTTGCCGGGCTCGGTGGGGCAGTACGACACGCGGCACGTCCCGTCCTCCAGCTCCTCCGTCGCGATGTCCACCTTGCTGGGCCCCTCGATGGACAGGCTGAGCCCTCCGTAACCTGCAGCGGGGGGGGCTGGGTCACCCTGTGACCTGGGGGGGGTCTGGGGGGGGTCTGGGGTACCCCCGCGACCTGGGGGGGGTCTGGGGTCCCCCATAAACTGGGGAGGGGGTGGTGAGGGCGGGGGGTTCTGGGGGGTGGTGAGGGTGGGGGTCCCGGGGTACCCCATAACCTGGGAGGGGGTGTCGGGGGGGAACTGGGGTACCCCTGTGACCTGCGGAGGGGGCGTTGGGGGAGGGGTCTGGGGTCCCCCATAACCTGGGGAGGGGTGGTGAGGGCAGGGGGTTCCAGGGGGCAGTGAGGGTGGGGGTCCCGGGGTCCCCTGTGCCCCTGGGGAGGGGTTGGTCAGGGTGGGGTCCCAGGGTCCCCCATAACCAGGGAGGGGTCAGTCAGTGGGGTCCCCCCATGCCCCAGGGAGGGGTCGGTCAGGGTGGGGTCCCAGGGTCCCCCCGTGCCCCGGGGAGGGGTCGGTCAGTGGGGTCCCAGGGTCCCCCCGTGCCCCGGGGAGGGGTCAGTCAGTGCGGGGTCCCCCCATAACCCGGGGAGGGGTCGGTCAGTGGGGGTCCCCCGTGCCCCCCAGGGAGGGGTCGGTCAGTGGGGTCCCCCCGTGCCCCCCAGGGAGGGGTCAGTCAGTGGGGTCCCCCCGTGCCCCAGGGAGGGGTCGGTCAGTGGGGTCCCCCCGTGCCCCGGGGAGGGGTCAGTCAGTGGGGTCCCCCATAACCCGGGGATGGGGTCGGTCAGTGGGGTCCCCCCGTGCCCCGGGGAGGGGTCAGTCAGTGGGGTCCCCCATGCCCCCCAGGGAGGGGTTGGTCAGTGTGGGGGTCCCCCCATGCCCCCCAGGGAGGGGTCAGTCAGTGTGGGTCCCCCCATGCCTCCCAGGGAGGGGTCAGTCAGTGGGGTCCCCCCGTGCCCCGGGGAGGGGTCGGTCAGTGTGGGGGTCCCCCCGTGCCCCCCGTGCGTACCGGCGTCGCGGGTGTCGATGGTGAAGTGGGCGGGCTGGAAGGTGCGGCCCTCGCGCAGGCCGGGCCCCCCCAGGCGCACGCGGCTGGCGTCGCCCAGCTCGGCCGCGCTGATGCTCACGGCCACCGGGCTGCGGGGCAGGGGCTGCCCCCCCCGCGAGACGTGCACCAGGTGCTGCCCCCCCTCCTGCGGCACGAACGAGATCCCTGCGGGAGGGGGTCAGCGCGGGCCACGGGGACAGGGGACAGGGGGGCATGGGGGACAGTATGGGGACATGGGGGACAACATGGGGACAGGGCACAGGGACATGGGCACACAGAGGTCATGGGGACACAGGGGTCACAGGGACACAGGGGTCACAGGCACACGGGTCACGGGCACACAGGGTCACGGGGACAGAGGGACACGGGGACACAGGGACATGGGGGACACAGGGGTCACAGGCACAGGGGTCACAGATACACGGGGATGTCCCTTCAGGGGTTTTGGGAGAAGGGGACCCAGCACAGGGACACTGCCACCATGCTGGGGGGACACAAGGACCCCACAACCCCGGGGGACACTGTGGAGGCCACGAGGTGACAGTGACCATGACCCTGAGTCACCCCTCTGCATCCCCAAGGCCCCATGTCCCACCGTGTCCCCCTGTGTCCCCATGTCCCCCCATATCCCCCCATGTCCTCCCCATGTCCCCACGTCCCCCCATGTCCCCCCATGTCCCCCCATGTCCCCTCATGTCCCCATGACCCCCCATGTCCCCCTGTCCCCCCATGTCCCCATGTCCCCAGTCCCACCCAGGTGGCCGTTGCGCAGCCGCTTGAGCTGGCAGGGCTCCTTGCGGCCCGAGGGCGCGGTGACGGTGGCCGCCAGCTGGCTCAGGTCGCTCTCGCCGATGTCCAGGGGGATGTCGGCCGAGGCGCCCACCTTGAGGTGGGACAGGCGCAGGCTGTCGTCACCTGCGGGCACGGCCGCGGCGTCAGGGGCGCCCGGAGCCCCCCGAGGGGCACGGAGCCCTGGGGACCTCAGCCAGCCCCGGACCCCCTCTGTGGGCCCCCAAAGCCCCTCGGGGGGGACCCCAAATCCAGATTAAGCCCCTCTGGGAGACACCAAACCTGCTCCAGGGACCCCAAAACCCCTCCAGGAGCCCCCAAAGCCCCCCCAGACACCCCCAAAGCCCCTCCAGGACCCCCAAAGCCCCTCCAGGTGCCCCCGAAGCCCCTCCAGGTGCCCCCAGACCCCCCAAGACTCTCTCCTGTGGCACCCACTCCCCTCCCAGCCCCTCCAGGTGCCCCCCAACTTCTCCCCAGGACCCCCAACGCCCCTCCAGGCACCCCCAGCCCCTCTCCAGAAACCCCAAAGCCCCCCCAGGACCCCCAAAGCCCCTCGAGGCACCCCCAGCCCCTCTCCAGAACCCCCAAAGCCCCCCCAGGTACCCCCAAAGCCCCCCAAGGCACCCCCAGCCCCTCTCCAGAGCCCCCAAAGCCCCCCCAGGACCCCCAAAGCCCCCCAGAGCCCCCAAAGCCCCTCCAGGACCCCGAAGCCCCCCCAGGACCCCCCAAAGCCCCCGAGCCCCCGCCCCGTACCGGTGATGCGGGCGGTGAAGGGGCTCCCCGGGATGTGCTTCTCGTTGTACTTGACGACGATGCCGTAGTCGCCGGGCAGCACGGGCAGGTAGGACACGCTGCACGTCCCGTCCTGGTTGTCCGTGCAGCTCAGCTCCGCCTTCGAGGGGCCCTCCACGGCCAGAGACAGCCCCCCTGGGGGGGGCAGTGGGGTCAGGGGGGGCAGGGGGGGGCAGTGGGGGGCAGAGGGGGGCAGGGGGGGTCAGTGGGGGGCAGTGGGGGGTCACAGGGGGTCAGTGGGGGGCAGTGGGGGGCAGTGGGGGGGCAGTGGGGGGCAGTGGGGGTCAGCGGGGGTCAGGGGGGATCAGCAGGGGTCAGTGGGGGGTCAGAGGGGGTCAGTGGGGGGCCATGGGGGTCAGTGAGGGGTCAGTGGGGGGCAGTGGGGGTCAGTGGAGGGCAGTGGGGGGCAGTGAGGGGTTGGGGGGGATCAGCAGGGGTCAGCAGGGGGTCAAGGGGGGTCAAGGGGGGGATCAGCAGGGGTCAGGGGTCAGGGGTCACCCCGGGACCCCCGGCTCACCCTCGCCCGCGTCCTTGGTGTTGACGGTGAAGCGCGCCGGTTTGTTCACGGTGCCGTGGATGAGGCCGGGGCCGTAGGCGGTGACGTGGCCGCTGTTCACGTAGTCCACGTAGAACTGCAGGGGGCTGCCTGGGGGGGCGCAGGGGGGCCTCAGGAGACCCAGGGCCCCCCAAAGCCCCTTGGGGGGACCCCCACATCCAGATGGGGTGCCCCCAGGACACCCCAAAGTCCCCCTGGATCCCCTCAGCCCCCCCAAAGGCCCCCCAGGACTCCCTGGATCCCCCCTGGTCCCCCAGGACCACCCTTACCCCCCCACAGCCCTTCCTGTCACTCCCCAGACCCCCCCACAGACCCCCCAAAGCCCCCCTGGTCCCCCCAAAGCCCCCTCAGGACCTCCTGTACCTCCCCTGGCCCCCCCAGAACCCCCCAAAGCCCCTCCTGTCACTCCTCAGAACCTCCCCAACCCCCCTGGACACCCCCTGGTCCCCCAAAGCCCCTCCTGCTGCCCCCCCAGACCTCCCCCGACTCCCCCCAGCCCCCCCAGCGCCCCCCAGCCCCCCCAGAGCCCCCCGCCCCACCTGGGATGTGCATGCTCTCGTAGCGGATGTCCATCTCGTGCAGCCCGGCCTCGCTGGGGGCGAACCTCACCGTCACCGTCCCGTCCTTGTTGTCGGTGATGTCGGGCTTGGCCACCTTCCCCGAGGGCATCCGCACCTCCCCTGGGGGCGCGGGGGGGTCAGGGTGTGGGGACCCCCGGAGTGGGGCGGGGACCCCCTGGGGGACGCCCTCGGTTCCTTGGGGATCGCCTAGGGGCACCCTGGGTCTCTTGGGGGACCCCTTGGGGGGACCCTGGCTGCCTTGGGGGGACCTGTGTCTTGGGGACCCCCCCCCAAGGAGGCCCCAGGGCCCCCCCAGGAGGACTCAAGGGGGGTCTGGGGACCCCCAAGGACCTGGGGACTCCTTGGGGACTCCCTGAGGACCCAACATTGCTCAGTCACCCCCATCCCCCCTCCCCAGAGGACATCAGCGACCCCCCCAGGGGTGTTTCGGGGTGCTGGGGGCCCCTCGGGGTGTTTTGGGGTGCTGGGGGCCCCCTCACCGGTGATCTCGCCCTTCTTGATGGTGAAGGGGATGACGAGGTCGAAGGGGCGCAGCCCGGCCATGTCCAGCCCGTTCACCCCCAGCAGCGGCCGGTCCGTCGCCTGCGCACGCACGGGGGGTCCTTAGGGGGGACGGGGCCCACGGGGCCCCCCCACATCCTCACAGCCCCCCACAGCCCCCCCACACCTCCCTACAGCCCCCCATAGCCCACCTACAGCCCCCACAGCCCCCTACAGCCCCCTATAGCCCACCCACACCCCCCTACAGCCCCCCACAGCCACTCACAGCCCGCCCAGAGCCCCCTACAGCCCCCCAGAGCCCACCCACAGCCCCCTACAGCCCCCCAACACCCCCCTACAGCCCCCACAGCCCCCTACAGCCCCACCCCCACCCCCCTAGAGCCCCCTATAGCCTACCCATACCCCCCTACAGCCCAACACCCCCCTGCAGCTTCCCACAGCCCCCCACAGCACCCCCACACCTCCCTACAGCCCCACACCCCCCTACAGCCCCCCAGAGCCCACCCACAGCCCCCTACAGCCCCCCAACACCCCCCTACAGCCCCCACAGCCCCCTACAGCCCCCCACAGCCCACCCACACCCCCCTAGAGCCCCCTATAGCCTACCCATACCTCCCTACAGCCCCCCAACACCCCCCTACAGCCCCCCCACAGCCCCCCCACACCCCGTATCTCACACACCGCCCCCCCCACTGCCCCCCAGCACCCCCAGCGCCCCCAGTGCGACTCACCATGACCTGGAAGGGGCTGTTGGGGATGTGCTCGCCCCCGAAGCGCACGCAGATCACGTACTTGCCGGGCTGCGCCGCGGTGTAGAAGATGTCGAAGGTCCCGTCCGCGTTCTCCACCACGTCCACGTCGGCCTCGGAGCCGTCGGGGGTGCACACCGTGCACGTCACCTTGCCCTTGCCCGCGGCCTTGGCGTCCACCGTGATCACCGTCTGCTCCCCGAGCTGGATCGTGGGGCCGATGCCCGCCCCTGGCGGCGAGGGGGGTCACTGCCCGCCCCAGACCCCCCCACACAGCCCCCAGACCCCCCCACACAGCCCCGGGAACCCCCCACAGCCCTGGGACCCCCCTACAGCCCTGGGACCCCCCAACAGCCCTGGGACCCCCCAACAGCCCTGGGAACCCCCCACAGCCCTGGGAACCCCCCACAGCCCCAGGAACCCCCCAACAGCCCCAGGAACCCCCCACAGCCCCGGGAACACCCCCACAGCCCTGGGAACCCCCCACAGCCCTGGGAACCCCCCACAGCCCCGGGAACACCCCCACAGCCCTGGGAACCCCCCACAGCCCCGGGAACCCCCCAACAGCCTCGGGAACCCCCCAACAGCCCTGGGAACCCCCCACAGCCCCGGGACCCCCCCAACAGCCTCGGGACCCCCCCGCAGCCCCCAGACCCCCCCCAACAGCCCCCGGACCCCCCCACAGCCCCGGGACCCCCCCAACAGCCTCGGGACCCCCCCACAGCCCTGGGAACCCCTTAACGAGGCCTTAACGAGGGCTGGGCCCCCCCACACCCCGGCGGTGACCTCGTGGGGGGGCTGTGCCCCCCAGCACCCTGGGACCCCCCAGCTCAGGGCCCTGTGTGGGGACAAGGGAGCCCCTGGGGACGGGGGGGCCCCGTTAGCGCTGAGCCTGGGCCCCCCAGGACGTTCACAGATTGAAGCCATGCCCCCCCCCAATTAACGAGGTTCAGGGGACACCCCCTAATTAGGATGGGACCCTGGTGTCGGGCTGAGGGGGCCCCCCAAGAGCAAGCAGAACTGGGGGGGCCCCCATGCTGAATGAGGGCTGGACCCTCCCCCAATTAAAAGACAATGCCCATTGTAAAGTGACATCTGGGGGTGCCCCAGGTCTGGAGGGGAACAGGGGGTGCCCCCAGTGTCACCCCCCCAGGGTGGGGGTCGGGGGGTGCCCCCGTGGGGGGAGCAGGGTGGGGGTGCTGCAAGCGAGCCATGCCGTGAGCTTACCTAAGCCGTGACCTCCGATGGAGACTACAGCGGGGTCAGACAGGGGTCAGGGGTCAGGGAGGGGTCGGGGGGGGTCAGACAGGGGTGAGGGGTCAGAGGTGGGGGGTCAGGGGGGTCAAGGGGGGTCAGATAGGGGTGAGGGGTCAGGGGGGTCAGAGAGGGGTGGGGGTCAGAGGGGGGTGAGGGGGGGTCAGAGGGGGGTGAGGGGGGGTCAGAGGGGGGTCAGGGGGGTGAGGGGGTGTGGGGGTGGGCAGAGAAGCAAGAAATCCAGTGAGAACCAGTGCTGGAGCCCCCCCAGTGCCCCCCGCCCCGTGCCCCCCCCTCCGCGGTGCCTCTGCTGGAAGCGGCGGTGCCCCCCCGTGTGCCACGCGTGTGCCACGCGTGTGCCCCGCGTGCGCCCCGGGCCGTACCGGTGACGGTGCACTTGCTGGCGTCGCCGGCGGGCACGGCGCGGATGCGGTACGGCGAGTAGGGGATCTCGTCGCCGCCGTACTTGATGAGGATGGTGTAGCGCCCCGTCATGGCGGGCACGTAGGACACCGTGTACGTCCCGTCCGCGTTGTCCCGGATCGACGCCGGCTTCGGCTTCCCCTCGGGGTCCTGGGGGGCACGGGGGGGTCAGACCATGGGGGGGGGGGTGCCCCCCGTGGGGACGTGGGGGGGTCAAACCAGGGTGTGTGTGTGTGTGCCCCCCAGTGCCCATCGGGGTGTCAGCCAGCCACGGGAGGGGGGGTGTGCCCCCAGTGCCCCCCATGGGGACATGGGGGGGTCAGACAGTGGGAAGGGGGTGCCCCCCAGTGCCCCCCAGTGCCCATCGGGGCATCAGCCAGCCACGGGGGGGGGGGGGTGTGCCCCCAGTGCCCCCCATGGGGACACGGGGGGGTCAGACACTGGTGGAGGGGGTGCCCCCCAGTGCCCTGCAGTGCCCATTGGGGTGTCAGCCAGAAGGGGGGGTGTGTATGTGTGTGTGGGTGCCCCCCACCCCACCCCAGGGTACCCACCACCACCCCCGGGGTGCCCACCACCATCCCTGGGGTGCCCCCCACCACCCCTGAGGTGCCCCCCAGCACCCCTGGGGTGTCCCCCACTACACTCAGGGTGCCCCCCACACCCAGGGTGCCCCCACCACCCCCGGGATACCCCCCACCACCCCTGAGGTACCCCCCCCCCCCCCAGGGTGCACCCCCCCCCACCGTGATCTGCACGGCCAGCAGCCCCTCGCCCGCGTCCTTGGCGTCGATGGTGAACTCCACGGGGAGGCTGGCGGGGACGCCCGTCGTGTTCAGCCCGGGGCCGCTCGCCTTCACCTTGCTGGCGTCGTGCGTGGGCAGCGCCTTCACCTTGAAGGGGCTGCGGAGGGTTTGGGGGTCACGCCGGGGTCCCCCCGCTGCCCCCACAGCCCCCCCCAGCCTGGGGACCCCCCCCACCTGCGGGGCACCTCCTCCTGGCCGTAGCGCACGGCGATGCTGTAGGGGCCCTCGCGGGAGGGGACGTAGCTCACGCGCTGCGTCCCGTCACCGTTGTCCGCCACGTCCACCGGCTCCACCACGCCTGGGGGCGGCGGGGGTCAGGGCACCCCAAACACCGCCCTGTGCACCCAGGCACCCCCACGGGGTGTCCTGAGACCCCCACGGCACCCCAAGAGCCCCACGGGGTGCCCAGAGACCCCCCATGGCACCCCAAGAGCCCCACGGGGTGTCCTGAGACCCCCACAGCACCCCAAGAGCCCCATGGGGTGTCCTGAGACCCCCACGGCACCCCAAGAGCCCCACGGGGTGTCCTGAGACCCCCCACGGCACCCCAAGAGCCCCACGGGGTGTCCTGAGACCCCCACAGCACCCCAAGAGCCCCATGGGGTGTCCTGAGACCCCCACGGCACCCCAAGAGCCCCACTGGGTGCCCTGAGACCCCCCATGGCACCCCAAGAGCCCCGCGGGGTGTCCTGAGACCCCCACAGCACCCCAAGAGCCCCACGGGGTGCCCAGAGACCGTGTCACGTCCCACTGAGCACCCCAAGATCTCCCAGGGGTGCTTTGAGGTCCCATAGAGCACCCCCAAAGCCACTACAGGGCACTCTCAAACCCCAGAGAGCACCCCCAGACCCCAGAGGGCGCCCCTAGAACCACTACAGGGCACCCTAAAGCCCCACAGGGCATCCCCAGACCCCATGAGGCACCCCAAGACCTCCCAGGGGTGCTTTGAGGCCCCATAGGGCACCCCCAGACCCCATAGAGCACCCCCAAAGCCACTAAAGGGCACCCTCAAACCCCAGAGGGCACCCCCAGACCCCATAGGGCACCCCAACAGCCACTACAGGGCACCCTCAAACCCCAGAGGGCACCCCCAGACCCCACAGGGCACCCCAACAGCCACTACAGGGCACCCTCAAACCCCAGAGAGCACCCCCAGCCCCCAGGGGGCGCCCCTAGAACCACTACAGGGCACCCCCAGACCCCATGAGGCACCCTAAGACCTCCCAGGGGTGCTTTGAGGCCCCCTAGGGCACCCTCAAACCCCATAGAGCACCGCCAGACCCCACAGGGCACCCCTAAAGCCACTACAGGGCACCCCCAGACCCCCCAGAGCACCCCCAGACCCCCCAGGACCCCACCACCACCCTGTGACAGACACAGCACCCCCAGACCACCCTCCACCCCCTGCCTCAGGGGTACCCCAGCGCCCCCCGTGCCCCCCCACCTTTGGGCCCCTGGACCTTCACGTCGAGGGGGGCCACGCCGGCCTGGCTGGTGTCCACCGTGAAGCTCTGGGGGACGTTGGCCCTCACCGCGCCCGGCGTCAGCCCCGGCCCCGCGCACTTCACCTTGGACGCGTCCACCACGTCCGTCACCGGCACCTTGAAGGGGCTCCCTGCGGGAGGGGGCGGGGTGAGGGCCTGGGGACGGACACACGGACACAGCCCCCCCCCGGTGTCCCCGACCCCGCTCACCGGGGACCTGGTGCCCGCCGTAGGTGACGTTGAGGCTGTAGGTGCCCGGCTCGTAGGGCACGTACTCCACCGAGCAGCTCCCGTCCTTGTTGTCCGTGCACGACATCTTGGCCTCCGAGGGCCCCTCCACCGCCAGCCCCAGCCCCCCCGTGCCTGCACCCCTGGGGGGGGATGTGGGGGGTCAGGGGGCACCCCCAAACCTCCCCCGGCCCCCGGGAGGGGAACGGAGGGGATGTGGGAGGAGACTGTGGGGTACAGGGGTGTTTGGGGGGCACCAGGAGGAGGATTTGGGGTACAGGGACACTATTTGGGGTACAGAGACAATTTGGGGGGCACCAGGAGGATGATTTGGGGTACAGGGACACTATTTGGGGTACAGAGACACTTTGGGGGGCACCAGGAGGAGGATTTGGGGTACAGGGACACTATTTGGGGTACAGAGACAATTTGGGGGGCACCAGGAGGAGGATTTGGGGTACAGGGACACTATTTGGGGTACAGAGACAATTTGGGGGGCACCAGGAGGAGGATTTGGGATACAGGGGCACTATTTGGGGTACAGAGACAATTTGGGGGGCACCAGGAGGAGGATTTGGGGTGGGAAAGTGTATTTAAGGCACCTACAGGCAAACTTGGGGCCCCACCAATGGATTTCAGGGGTGCTGAGAGGAAGACTTGGGGTACAGGGGTGCTCGTGATGACTGCTGGGGGCCCTGAGGGGTGGCCAGGGGGCAGTTTTGGGGTGATTTGGGGAGGTTTGGAGGTGGTTTTGGGGTGATTTTGGGGTGGCTTGGGTCTCACTGCATCTCCACGGTGAACTTGGGCTGGTTGGTGGTGCCGCTCTGGATGTTTGGGGTGGATTTGGGGCGATTTGGGGTGGTTTGGGGTGGATTTGGGGGGGTTTCAGGGGGGTTTGGGGTGATTTGGGGTGGATTTGGGGGGGTTTCAGGATGGTTTTGGGGTGATTTGGGGTCTCACCGGGTCTCCACGGTGAACTTGTTGGGCTGGTTGGTGATGCTGCTCTGGATGTTTGGGGTGATTTGGGGTGGTTTGGGGTGGATTTGGGGTGGTTTGGGGTGGATTGGGGTGGATTTGGGGCGATTTGGGGCGGTTTGGGGCGGATTTGGGGGGGTTTCAGGGCGATTTGGGGTCTCACCGGGTCTCCACGGTGAACTTGTTGGGCTGGTTGGTGATGCTGCTCTGGATGTTTGGGGTGATTTGGGGTGATTTGGGGTGGTTTGGGGTGGTTTCAGGGTGGTTTGGGGTGGATTTGGGGCAGTTTGGGGTGGATTTGGGGCGGATTTGGGGGGGTTTCAGGATGGTTTTGGGGTGATTTGGGGTCTCACCGGGTCTCCACGGTGAACTTGTTGGGCTGGTTGGTGGTGCCGCTCTGGATGCCGGGGCCGTGCACGCGCACGCGCGCGGGGTCGCAGCCCTCGGTGACGGGCACGCGGAAGGGGCTGTGGGGCACGGGGCTGCCGGCGTAGCTCACCTCCACCGTGTGCACGCCTGGGGCACGGGGGGACACGGGGGGACACGGGGTCAGCCCCGCCGGGGGGCTCAGGGGGGCTCACAGGGGCCAGCCCCTGCCGGGGGGCTCGCGGGGGGCCGCGGCCCCAGCCCTCACCCTCCTCGTAGGGGGTGTACTCCACGCGGTAGGTGCCGTCGCCCCGGTCCTCCACGAAGGTCTCGGTGACGTTGCCCGAGGGGTTGGACACCCGCGTCTTCACCTGGGGCCCCCCCGCCTTGCTCAGCGCCCGCGCGTCCACCTCGAACTCGGTCACGGCCTCGCGGAACACGCCTGGGGGGACAGCGGGGTCAGAGGGGGTCTGTCTGGCTGTCAGGGCTGGGGGGGTGTCTGTCTGTCTGTCCGCCCATCGGGGCCCCGTCCCCCGGGGGTGTGTCAGGGGTCTGTCTGTCTGTCAGGGTCAGGGGGGGGGTGTCTGTCTGTCAGGGAGGAAGGCCCTGTCCCCCAGGGGGTGTCAGAGATCTGTCTGTCTGTCAGGGTCAGGGTGTGTGTGCCTGTCTGTCCATCGGGGCCCTGTCCCCCAGGGGGGGTGTGTGTCTGTCTGTCAGTGCCAGGGGTGTCTGTCTGTCCATCTGCCCCATCCCCCAGGGGTTGTCTGTCTGTCTGTCCGTCAGGGCCCCATCCCCCAGGGAGTGTGTTAGGGGAGGTCTGTCTGTCTGTCTGTCAGGGTCAGGGGTCTGTCTGTCTGTGCCCTGTCCCCCAGGGGTTGTCCGTCTGTCTGTCAGTGCCAGGGGGTGTCTGTCTGTCTGTCTGCCCCATCCCCCAGGGGTTGTCTGTCTGTCAGGGAGGAAGGCCCCATCCCCCAGGGAGTGTGTTAGGGGAGGTCTGTCTGTCTGTCTGTCAGTGCCAGGGGTCTGTCTGTCTGTGCCCTGTCCCCCAGGGGTGTCTGTCTGTCTGCCCCATCCCCCAGGGGGTGTCTGTCTGTCTGTCTGTCAGGGTCAGGGGTCTGTCTGTCTGTCCGTCAGCCCCGGTCCCCCCACACTCACCGGTGCCCTCCACGCCGGGGCCGTACACCTTGACGGGGGCGGCGGCGTCGCGGGGCGCGGGGGGCTCCACGCGGACCTTGCTGGGGAAGTGCGGCACGGGCTGCCCGCCGTACTCGAGCGTGACGGTGTACACGCCGGGGCTCAGCGGCGTGTAGGCGATGGTGTAGGTGCCGTCGCCGTTGTCCTCCACGCGCACCTCGGCGCGCGCGCCCGCCTCGGAGGCGATGCCGATGGTGAGCTCGGCGCTGCCGGCGCGGCTGCAGTCCACGCGGAAGTGGCCGGGCTGCCCCGCCGTGGCGCCCTCCAGCCCCGGCCCCGAGCACGTCACCTTGGAGGCGTCGACCGGGGCGCGCACGGGGGCGCGGAACGGGGACCCCGGCACGTGGGCGCCGGCGAAGAGGATGTTGATGTCGTAGTCGCCGGGCTGCGTGGGCAGGTAGGACACGGCGCACGTCCCGTCCCCGTTGTCCAGGCACTCGATCTTGGCCTCGCAGGGGCCCTCCACCGTCAGCCCCAGGCCCCCCGTGCCGGCCCCCTTCGTGTCGATGGTGAAGGGCGCCGGGACCCCCGCCAGCCCCCCCTGCAGCCCCGGCCCGAAGGCGCGAACCTGCGGGGGAGGGACGGCGTCGGCACCCCGGGCTGGGGGACCCCCGAACTGGGGGGGGATCCCCGAACTGAGGGGGAAACCCCTTATGGGGACCATGGTGCCAGGGAGACCCCAGAACTGGAGGGGGACCCCCAAACTGGGAGGGACCCCTTAGGAGGGGCCATGGCACTGGGGGGACCCTCAAACTGGGGGGGACCCCCTTATGGGGGGCCTTAGCACTGGGAGGACCCCCAAACTGAGGGGGAAACCCCTTACAGGGACCATGGCACCAGGGAGACCCCGAACTGGGGGTGACCCCCCTATGGGGGGCCATAGCACCAGGGACACCCCAGCCCAGGGACCTGCCCTTATTGGGGACCCCCATCATTGGGATCCCCCCTTCTCAGGGACCCCCATCACCAGGGACACCCCCACTCTATCGATCCCCCCAGCCCTTAGGGACCCCCCTCCTGGGGCCCCCCCCTTCCTGGGGACCCCCATGTCACACCGCCACACCCCATCACCCAACTGGGCCCCCCCTCTCCCACAGCCCCCCCCAGGGCCCCCCACTCACCTTGGAGGGGTCGGTGGGGGGGCACGGCCTCGACGGGGAAGGGGCTGCCGGGGACGGGGACCCCGTCGTAGGTGACCTCCACCTGGTAGGGCCCCTCCTGGCGGGGCAGGAACCGCACCAGGCTGCTCTCGGGGCCCCCCGGCTCCACGGTGCAGGGCACCCCCTTGCGCGCGGGGCCCGTCACCTTGGCCCCCCACCTTGCCCTGGCCCCCGGCGCCCTTGGACTTCACCGTGAACTCCTGCTCCTTCCCCGCCTCCAGCTCTGCGGGGGGCACGGGCTCAGGGGGACCCCGAGATGGGGCACCCCGAGATGGGGCACCCCCCGTGCCAGAATCCATCACCCCAAAATAAACCCCGCATAAACCCCCCCCAGGCTCTGATCCCAACCCCCCAAAAACCCTCAAGGGAAGGAGCCCCCCCAAACCTCCCCCTAAACCCTGACAGGGAAGGGACCCCCCCAAAATCCCCCCCCTCCAAGTGCCCCCCCAAACCTCCCCCCAAACACTCACAGGGGAAGGAGCCCCCCCAAACCTCCCCCCAAACCCTGACAGGGAAGGGACCCCCCCAAAATCCCCCCCCTCCAAGTGCCCCCCCAAACCTCCCCCCAAACACTCACAGGGGAAGGAGCCCCCCCAAACCTCCCCCCAAAACCCTGACAGGGAAGGGAGCCCCCCAAACTCGTGCCCCCATTTCCTCTCTGCCCCCCAGCCCTGCAGGGTCCCCAGACGCCCCCCCCACCCCCCAAAAGGGGGTCCCCACATGGCGCCCCCCCCCCCCGTGCCCCCCGTACTGTCGTCCAGGCCCGAGATCTTGATCTTGCCCAGGTCGACGCTGGGGGCCACGCCCACGGTGAAGGGGCTCTTGGGGATGGGGTCCCCCCCGTAGGTCACCGACACCCCCAAATTACCCTGGGGGGGACAGGGGGTGGCTGTGGGGGGGGCCCCTTGGCAGAGCCAGGGAGGAGTGCTGCCCCCCCAAACCTTCCACAGGGGGGTGTTTTGGGGTGCCCTGTCCCTGCTGCAGGGGGTGTGGGTGGGTTTTGGGGTCCCCCTACCTGCTGCAGGGGGGTGTTGTGGGGTGCTGGTGGGCTTTGGGGTCCCCCCATACCTGCTGCAGGGGGTGTTGTGGGGGTGCTGTGTTTTGGGGTCCCCCCATACCTGCTGCAGGGGGGTGTTGTGGGGGTGCTGTGTTTTGGGGTCCCCCCATACCTGCTGCAGGGGGGTGTAGGTGTGTTTTGGGGTCCCCCCATAACTGCTGCAGGGGTGTGTTGTGGGGTGCTGTGTTTTGGGGTCCCCCCCTACCTGCTGCAGGGGGGTGTTTTGGGGGTGCTGTGTTTTGGGGTGCCCCCATACCTGCTGCAGGGGGGTGTTGTGGGGGTGCTGGTGGGTTTTGGGGTGCCCCTACCTGCTGCAGGGGGGTGTAGGTGTGTTTTGGGGTGCCCATACCTGCTGCAGGGGGGTGTTTTGGGGTGCTGTATTTTGGGGTCCCCCCATACCTGCTGCAGGGGGGTGTAGGTCACGCTGTGGGTCCCGTCGTGGTTGTCGGTCACCTCCAGGTCCCTCACGGCCTCCCCCTTCCCGGGCCCCGTCACCTGCACGTCCAGGGGCGCCCGGCCCCCCGCCTTGGCGTTCACGGTGAAGTGGGTGGGCTTCCCCAGCTCCACACCTGGGGGGGCACAGGGGGGGTCAGGGGGTCCCCAAATCCCCGCCGAGCCCCCCGCCCACCCCAGCCCCCCGACTCACCGGAGCGGCTGAGCCCCGGCCCCTCCGCCTTCACCTTGCTGGCGTCGTGCGCGGGGTCCACCTTGATCCTGATGGGGCTGGTGGGGGTGGCCTGGGGGGACCCCGAGTCAGCCCCTGCACCCCGGGGGACCCCCCCATCCCCCCGGGGGACCCCCCAGGACCCCCAGTCCCACCTGGTCGGCGAAGAGCACCATGATGGTGTACGCGCCGGGGCCGCGGGGCGTGTACCGCACCGTGAAGGTGTCGTTGTCGTTGCGGATGATGTCGAAGTCGATGTCGGCCTCGGCGGGGCCCACGACCCCCGGGGCGCACTTGATCCCGATGCTCACGTCCCCTGGGGGGGCCCGGGGGGTCAGCACCCCAAAAACACCCCCGAGTGGGGGGTCAGCACCCCAAAAACACCCCCAAGGGGCCTGGGGGGTCAGCACTCCAAAAACACCCCCAAGTGGGGGGGTCAGCACCCCAAAAACACCTCCGAGGGGGGGTCAGCACCCCAAAAACACCTCCGAGTGGGGGGGGTCAGCACCCCAGAACCACCCCCGAGTGGGGAGGGGGAGGGGGTCAGCACCCCAAAACCACCCCCAAGGGGAGGGGGAGTGGGTCAGCACCCCAAAACCACCCCCGAGTGGGGGGGGTCAGCACCCCAAAACCACCTCCGAGGGGGGGGTCAGCACCCCAAAACCACCCCCGAGGGGAGTGGGGAGGGGTCAGCACCCCAAAAACACCCCCGAGTGGAGCGGGGGGGGTCAGCACCCCAAAACCACCCCCGAGTGGGGGGGGGGTCAGCACCCCAAAAACACCTCCAAGGGAGGGGGTCAGCACCCCAAAAACACCCCCGAGGGGAGTGGGGGGGGGTCAGCACCCCAAAACCACCCCTGAGGTGAGGGGGAGGTCAGCACTGTAAAACACCCCCCCAGAACAGTCCAGCACCCCCAAACCCTGTGGGCACAGCCCCCCTCACACCCTCTGGATGCCCTGCACCCCCCCAGACACCCCTAAACCCCCCCAGCACCCCAAAACCACCCCCGAGGGGAGCAGGGGGAGGTCAGCACCCCAAAACCACCACCCCCAGGACAGTCCAGCCCCCCCTGCACCCCCTGGATGCCCTGTGCCCCCCCCCAGACACCCCTACCTCCCCCAGCCCCCCAAAACGGACCCCCAGCCCCCCAAACCCCCCAAAACAGCTCCCCCAGCTCCCCCAGCCCCCCAAAACAGACCCCCAGCTGCCCCATCCCCCCAAACCAGCCCCCCAGCCCCCCAGAACAGACCCCCCAGCCCCCCAGCCCCCCGCGCCCCCTCACCCTGCCCCGCCTCGGCGCAGTCCACGGTGAAGTGCGTGGGCTCGTGGGCCTTGAGCCCGGTCTTGGCCACGCCGGGGCCGTACACCTTGACCTTGTGGGGGTGGCTGCCGGCCCCCACGCCCACCTGGGGGGGACAGGGGGTCAGCCCTGGGGCACCCCCAAACTCCCAGCCCCCCCCCCCAGGGCAGGGGTGCCCCTCACCCGGAAGGGGCTCTGGGGGATGCTGACGCCCCCCCAGGACACCACGGCCGTGTGCTTCAGCGCCCGCGCGGGGACGTAGGCGCAGCTGAAGGTGCCGTTCCCGAGGTCCTTGACCGCCACGTCCACGGGGCTGCCCTCGGCGTCCTGCGAAACGGGGTGAGCACCCCGAAACCTGCCTGGGGACCCCCCACACACACACCCCCTGCCCCACAGCTGGGCCTCTGAACCCCCCCAGCACCCCCAAATCCACCCCAGCAGCCCCAAACCCCAAAACAGCCCCCTCAGCACCCCCAAACCCACACACAGCACCCCCAAATCCACCCCAGCACCCCCAAATCCACCCAGCAC